>CM053786.1:645101868-645299368 GCA_028749045.1 Cupressus sempervirens | reverse complement strand
TTCAAAAATAGGAGAAATGCTTGCACTTTTTGCGCAAAAGTGAGACCCAACTTCTTGTACTTACCCCAATAGTAACTCTTCTTTTCCTATTTGCCAATCTATTATGAAAATTTTCTAGTATCTTTTTCTAAGTATTTTCAAATCTTTTTTTCCTTTCAATCATATTTATATCATTCTCTATTTTTAGTCTATCCATATGACTATATATTTTGTAATACTTATTCAATTAAAAAAAATGGTCATTATATATAATTTGAACATTAAGTTTTCTTAACCCCTGGAGAGGAAAAGGAAGCTTATGTGGTATCAGGTAATAAAAATGCTAAAAAAGTCAAAGATGATTATGATGCTGATATTGATGAGCAGGGATCTAAATCTAAAGGGGGTGATAGGGGGTTAGGGTTTTCTAAAGGTATAGTTGGCAACCCGGGCTCTATTCGAAAGGATATTGGCATCTTAAAGCATAAAATGTTTATGCTAAACAAGGAAATGGATCAATTTTCCAAAATGGCAAGAGGGGAAAGAACCCTAGGACAACATATTGAGAAGCTCTTAGAGGTCATAGGAAATGTTGAAGAAGTTAAAATTTTGATGCATAAGATTCCTGTGTTGGAAGCTAAACAAAGGGTTGTGGACAAGGATATTAGTAGTGTCCAAGGGAAGTTGTCAAAACTTGAATCCAGACTGGGCAACATGGACAACAAGCTTAAGCAGATGGTGGAAAATGTTTCTACCTTCTTGAAGAAGAATGAGGCATGTAAAGACCAGGATTCTCCCTTGGGGACTTATTATCAAGGACCAAGTATGCGTACCCAGGCCCATTCGAAGAAGATTGAGGAAACTAGTAGGAAAGGCAACGTCAAAGCTGTTGCTAAAACCATGCATTCTCTGGTAGACTAGGTTGTGAATCTGATCAATACTCCTTAGTTGGTTGGTTGTTATTCCTTTGTTGGACTTTTGTTGTTTCTTCTAGCACTGTCCTCTGTGACCTCTTTTTGTTGTCTGTGGTCTATTTCATGCTTGGTCTTGGTTTCTTTTCTCTGTAGTTCTTCTCTCTTGCTTGTTTCCAAAACTCTATTTTTGTATAGGTTTTAGGTCCTTTAAAACTTGCTTTTACTTAATCAAAACATTAAGTTTTTTTCCTTGAGCTTCCAAGGCTTCTTCCTAGTTGATGTCCTTTCTTCTCCAATGAATTGTTTAGTTGGTATGTCTTCTTTCTCATCATCTTCTTCAAACTCATCAAACTTATTTGATTCAATCATCTACTAGGTCTTTCCTCTCTCTATAGAACCACTTGATAATTTCTTAGTCCTCTTCTTGCTAGGTGACTCAGTTTCTTGCTTTATCTTTGAAGATTCTCAAGGCTACTGTTAACAACCTTAGTTTGACCATCAATTTGGGGGTGGTAAGCTAATCCAAATGACAAATTGGTGCCCAATCTTTGCCAAAGAGTCTTCCATAAATGACTCATAAACCTAGTTTCCATGTCTGGCACAATGTCAATATGTAACCCATGGATTCTCATAATTTATTTCAAGAATAGAGAGGTTATTTGAGTGGCATTATTAGTGGTCTTGCATGGCACAAAGTCAGCCATTTTTTTAAACCTATCCATTGCATGGCACAAAATGAGCCATTTTTTAAAACCTATCCACAGCCACATACACACTATCCATGCCTCCTCTTGTCTTGGGTAACCTAGCTACAAAATCCATGCTTAAACATTCCCATGGTCTACTAGGAATTGATAGTGGTTGGTAAAGTTAAGCATTTGTAGAAGTGCCCTTGGCTTTTTGACATATAACACAACTTTCCACATACCTCCTCATATCAAGATTCATTCCAAACCAATAGTAAAACCACAAAATAAGGTCTTGAATCTTAGTGATCCCAAAATGACCACTCAAAGCTCCATTATGCTTTTCTTGTATCAAATTATCTCTAATAGAGCCTCTAGGGACACACATCTGATTTCCTTTAAGCAAGATATTACTTTGCAAAGTATATTCAACATACCTACTATGAAAATGATTCTTGTATTCAACACATACCTTATATATGTCAGCAAAGTCCTCATCATCTACATATACATCCTTGAAATGATCTATCCCCATGCTCTTCAATTGAATTTCTTGTAGTGTGAGTGCCCTTCTAGACAATGCATTTGGCACCTTGTTTATAAAACCTATCTTATGCTTGATATTAAAGTTATATTATTGTAGGTACTCAACCTATTTCATGTTCTTGTGACTTAACTTTTCTCATGAATTCAAGAAATCAAGTGTGTGGTTGTTAAATTACACAATGAATTCCTTAGGAAGTAAATAATACCTCTACTTTCTTAGATCTTGGACCAAAGCATACATTTCTAGATCATAGGAGGATTTTTTCCTCTTAGCTTCACTCAACTTTTCAAAATGAAAAGCTACTGGTTTTCCCTCTTGGCTTAGAACAACCCCAGTTGCTACATTGCTAGCATCACACTCACTAGTGAAAAGCTTTTCAAAGCTTGGAAACACTAGACTAGCTATCTTCTCCTTCAGTAACTCAAAGCTTTTGTTAGCATGCTCATTCCATGCAAACTTAGTTTTCATTCCTCCCTTGATAGTATCTAACATAGAAGCACAAATTGCACTAAACTATCTTATGAATTTTCTATAGTATTGTGCAAGACCATGAAATCTCCACACCTCTATTGTTGACCTTGGATTAGGCTAACTCACGATGACCTCCACTTTACTTTTGTCCATTTTTAGCTGACCATGTGATAGAAAAAACCCAAGGTATACTAGCTCCATTTTTATGAGCTCACACTTCTCCAAGTTGATCATCAACTTCTTATCATGTAGCTTCTTGAAAACAATGTCAAGTTTTTCTAGGTGTTCACTCTTTATCTTACTATAGATAAGCATATCATCTAGATACATAAATAAAAACTTTCCTATGTAGTCTTTGATATCTTCATTCATGAGTCTCATGAATGTGGAGGGGGAATTAGACAATTCAAATTGCATGACAAGGCATTCATACAACTCTTCATTGGTCTTGAAGTTTGTTTTCCACTCATCTCCTTTATGTATCCTTATTTGGTGATAGCCACTCTTCAAGTCTATCTTGCTATAGTATTTAGCTTCACTTAGGCAATCCATTAGGTCTTCAATCCTAGGGATAGGGAACCTATCCCTTATCGTTATCCTATTTATAGTTCTTGAATTAGTGTAAATCCTGCAAGTTCCTCCTTTCTTTGGTGCAAGTAGAGTAGGTACAACACATGGAATAATACTCTTCCTCATTAAGCCTTGGTTGAGGATTTCTTGTATTTGTCTTTCTATTTCTTCATTTTGTTGAGGGGTAATCTTGTAGGTTACTTTTTTTGGTAGGTTAGTTCTTGGGATCAGATCTATCCTATGGCTTATGGCTCTTTTAAGGGGCAAGGTTGATGGTTGTCCATCACTAACAATACCTTGGTAAGTTTGTAGTATACATTGAATCTCCTTAGGTAACTCTTCCCTCTTAGTCTCCTTTCCTTGATTTCCCTCCCTTGGTCTTAGCACCAATGCAAAGCCTACACCTTCACTTTCTTCCATAGTTTGGAGGAACTCCTTTTCACTCAACATAATTACATTTGGAACAGTTATCTTTTCTTTAGCATCTTCTATAACAATGATTGTATTTTGAAGGTCACCTTTTCTTTCTTAAAAGTATAGGAGTTCATTCCTCCATAATGGATAGCATGGCATTAAAATTTCCATGGTCTAACTAGGAGACAATGACATGCATCCATAGGTAAGACATCACACAAAACTTTATCCTTGTATCTTCCAATTGAGAACTCCACCCATGCCTGTTAATTTACTAACACATGTTGGCCTTTATTTAGCCATGTGATCTCATAAGGATTGGTGTGGGGTATTCTTGTCAATTTTGGCTTGCTGACTGCTTCCTCTGACACAATGTTGTTAGTAGACCTTGACTTAATGATGACTCTATACACTTTACCCAACATTTTTCACTTTATTCTAAATAAAGACCTTCTTTGGCTTAGCTCCTTCTTCATTGTCTCTTTGATCAAAGTTCTCCTCATCATGTGGTTCTCTCCTTCTCCTAATTCAATGGTACTTCAACATGCTTTTCTAATGTATTGGACTCATCTTGAACTAAGTTTGTCCTCTTGTCACCTCCTTGTAATGAACCACCTTTTTCTAGGCATCTATAAGTAGGGTGCCCCATTTGATTGCAATTGTAGCACTTCATATTGCCAAAGTAGTTGCATCTTCCTCCTTGTCCACCACTCCTTCCTCTAGAATTAGAGTTTCTTCCTCTACCACCTCTACTTGAGCTTCCTTCTTGTTGTTCATTGAATTTTACCACACCTTGATCCCTTGAATCTGAACTTTTTCCACCATATCCACCTCTTTGACCTCTACTATCCTTGCTCTTAGCATTACCTTTAGATATTTCTTGCTTCCTCTTTCTTTTCTCTTATATCTTAAATGTTTTTTGGTAACATTTACTAATTATTTTGAAATTTACTAGGCTCATCTCTTCTTGACTAGACCATTTGAGGTCATTCAAGTATCTTGCCAACTTGATGCTTTCATCTTCAACTACCTTGGACCTCAAACACAATTTTTGAAATTTTTTGGTATACACTTGGATATCCAAATCCTTTTGTCTAAGATTTTATCTCCTCCCATGAAGCCAAACTTCATAGTCATTAGGAAGATAGGTCTGCTTCACTTTGTTTACCATACACTTCCATGTAAATATACAATTTTTTCCATCCTTTTCTCTCTTAGCTTACACAAACTTCCACAAGTAACAGTTGAACCTCTTAATCTAGACTTGGCTACCATAACCTTTTGTGCCTCAAAGATACCATCACATTTGAAATGGTTCTCAATGCTATCAATCCAATCCACAACTAAATCTAGATCCATTTGTCCACTAAATAGTGGTACTCCATCTAAAGCTTTGCCACTTAATCATTTTAATGCCTTTAAGAATGGCTCCTTAGGAAGAATAGGGTCAACTATTGGTTCTTCTTCTTCCAACTCTAATTCCTTGCCTCTTGCTTCTTTTTCTTCCTTTAGGTCAATTTTCTCTTTGACCCTACCAGTTTTGTCTTGGACTTCACCCAAGAGTTTCTCCATTTGAGCTAGTATTTACCTTAGTGACTTGTTATTTTCTTCTTGTTATTTAAACTTCTTGGCTAACTTAATGTTATTAACCATGGTTGTCTCTCCTATTTCTCCACTTGGTGTATTTTATCCCACTGATTTAGTACACAACAATATCAATCACAAGCCTAATTAATTCAAGCTCTAATATCAATACACCATATTAGATGGTGCAGGAGCACACCTATGCTACCTTCATTTTTTGAAATATTTTTTTCCTTGTTCTTGACTCTAGCCAAGTCAAGAGTATAGTTTAGTTTTCTTGTAGACCTTAGAAGGTCATTTGCAATGTTGGCTAAGTGAGTTAAACACTAAGACTAAGGTCACTAAGTACCCATTGTTAGTTTCAATTTCTTAGCGTTTGTAAGTTAGATTCTTGAATGTGTCTTAGGCACATAAATCTTGTTAATGGTTGTAATTATGATGCCTTAGGGTCATTAAGCTATTTAGTTCCTCAAAATCTCATGAGGATAGAGGTCCTAAGAAATGGGATCATGGCTTAATAGGAAGCCAAATGTTGTAAAAATGTTTTCATGACAACATTTTCTTGATAATTACAAAAGTTTTATGCAACATTGTTATCCTCAGATTCCCTAAAATCTAGGAGAACATGCTCAACCAATAGGCCCTAGAATGATGGATATGGCATCATATATTTTCCAAGAGTTGAATCATGCAGAAGAGAGGTGATTGTATTAATTTTGTGTGTGGAATAGAACACTAGAATAGTGTTACAATAACTTCCCAAGTTTTTCATGGCGACGATGACATTATATGGATTTAATCTTGGAAGATATTTGTGAATTTGAGTAGTGTAGGATGTTTAGAGATCATTTCATTTAATACTGAGAAAGTTGATTTGAGTTAGTCTTGTAGCTAGGAGAAAATAATTTTAGTTTAGTCAGTGTGCTAGTTCTTAGAAGACAATATTTTCTTTCATGGCTCCCACTTGAGATTCAACCCTTCAAACTTTGAAAATGTGGATGAATCTTAGAGTGGAGACATTTTACATTATTTATCTAAAGGTAGGAGTATAGGGAGGTAGTTCTGCTATTTTAAAACTCAAGCCCTAGGTGAGCTAGGAATATCCATTTACAGATTTTATAGTGTTGAATCTAATGATTAAGTGAAGGGGATAGAAGTATTGTACGAAATAAGTATAGTTACAAGAATGGGATAGTCATATATTGACATGTTATGATTATTGATGTCATACCATTCCATTTGAGTGCATTTTTAAACAAGTTTACAATCTTGTCCTAGGAAATAAGCCTTCTAACCCTATTAGATCTAGATAATAGGAATCACCTATATGGACAACCTAGGAGTCTAAGACCTAAAAAATCCTTTAGGAAATAAAAAAGTGTGTTTGAATCTACAATTCATTTTCCATGCTACTAGGAGAGTTTTTGCAAGAAAGAAGATTCAATCATTTTTAAGGGCTAATTGGTATTAGGCCTAATTAGGCTTCCTAGAGACCAAATCTTGATATTGATAGGAAGAAGGCTTGAAGATCATTCTAAATGGAAATAGATTCAATAAAATGGAGTATTTTCATGTTGCTGGATGACCCTTAAATGAAGAATGGAGTTTATAAGCAAGTTGCACTTAAAGCTTTCTGAGTGAGTGTGGAGAAGAATACTAAAACTAGGGTGTTAGTCTTCTAAGGGTAAGCACAATAGATCAAAACCTTGGAGAGGAGTTTTGATTGGTATTAGTTAATTATCTAAGCCAATCAAGGGCATGGGAGGACTAGGTACCTAGAAGAGGCAAGCTAGGTCTTTTGAGAAGCAGTGCAAGCACACCTTGGAGTTAGAGACTTTCCTAAGATAGCAAAGCCTACTAATGTTGTTTGAAAAGAATTTATTTTGGCTAAATAGAAGAAAGTATCATTTCCTAGAAAGAAGTTCACTACCATAGAGAGAGGCTAGAGACCATTTAAACAAATTTGAGTGGTCATTCAAGAACAAGGGGATTCTATGGTGAAAGTTATTTTATGATTTTCATTGATGATTTCACTAGAATGATGTAGGTAGAATTTCTTAAAGAGAAGTATAAATCTTTTGAGAAGTTTAAGATGTTTAAGAATAGAGTTGATAATGAATCTAGTGTTAAGATAAAGTGTTTGAGATAAGATAGAGGAGGAGAGTTCACCTCTAGAGAGTTTAACATATTTTGTGAAGAGAATGAAATCAAAAGACAACTATCCTCACCTAGAACACCTAAGAAGAATGGGATTTCTAAAAGAAGAAATAAATCAGTAGAAAAGGCAGGAAGAGCAATGTTTTTTTTTAAATGATGCTTATAAGACCTTTTGGAGAGAAGCAATCAATACAATAGTGTACACTATAAACATAGTATAAATTAGAAAAAGGTATGAGAAAGACACCTTATGAATTATGGTTTGGTCATTCACCATTAGTTAAGTATTTCAAAATATTTGGGAGCAAATGTTACATTAAGAGAGATGATGATATTGGTAAGCTTGATCCAAGAAGTGATAAAGATATGTTTCTTGGCTATTTATTGAAAAGAAAGGCATAAAGATGTTTTAACTATAGAACTAAGACAATAGTTGAATGCACAAATGTAAGGATTGATATAAAGTCTAAAACTAAGGAAAAGATGGTAGATTAGAATTCAGATGTTGAAGAAGATAATTTTGGAATTGTTAGACAAAACAATTTTTTTTCTTTAAGACTAACAATGTTATATAGAATGATGTGTCAATTGTTAGTCTATAGGAGTCAAGTTACATAAAGAATGTCAAGAATCAGGCTATAGGAGTCAAGTTACAGACAGAAACTATAGACCATCAGATAGAGAAATCAAAGTTGCAACAAAAACTACTTAAAGAAGAAGAGAAACAAGAACCAAGTGAACCATAGAAAGAAGAAAAATGATCTAAACTAGTATAGAAAAGTATGTAAGTAGGAATCATGATCTAGACCAAATCATTGGAAAAGATGATTCATGATTCATGACAATAAGTAAGATGAAGAGTGATACATGTTTATTGTGTGAGTGTCAGCCCAAATAAGTTAAAGAAGCTTAAGAGAATGAAGATTAGATAGATGAAATGAATGAAGAGATTGAGAAAATAGAGAAAAATAATACATGGATATTGGTACCATGGAAAAAAGATAAGAATGGGATTGGAACTAAGTGGGTTTTCATAAACAACTTGAAATAGAAAGGTGAAGTAAGAAATAACAAGGCAAGACTAGTTTGCAAGGGATATGCAAAAGAAGAAGCATTTTACTATAGTCAAACTTTATCTCCAATTGCAATTTTGGAAGGAGTGGGAGATTTTCTTTCATATGTTATTTAAAAAGAATTCAAATTATATCAAATGGATGTTAAATTTAAATTTTTTAATAGAATCTTTGAGGAAGAAGCTATAGTGAACAACTTCAAGGATTTGTTGATCCTATCAATAGGAACATGATATATAAGTTATAAAAAATATTATATTGTTTGAAGAAAGCCCCTAGAGTGTGTTATGAAATGTCACACAATTATTTGGTGAAAAATAGTTTTGCAAGAACAAGTAATAATTACAATGTGTACTTGAAAAGTGAATCTGAAAGTAGGATACTTCTATTTGAAGTTTTTGTTGATGATATCATATTTGGAGGAAAATATTCAACATGTAAGTCATTTTCCAATGAAATAAAGAAGGAATTCAAGATGTCAATATTTAGAGAGATAAAATTATTTGTTGGTTTGAAAATCTATCAAATTAAAGAAGGTATATCACACAATCAAAGTATATAAAGGAGATATTGAAGAAAATTGGAATGGAAGATTCAAAACTAGTTGGAACACCTATGGTTACTAGTCATAAATTGTCAAAGAATGATGATTCTACTAATGTGAATCAAACATTATACAAGTCAATTATTTGAAATTAAAATATTCTATACATAGTAGACCTGATATTTTATTAGTAGTTGGTATTGTTGTTAGAAATTTTTCTAATCCTAGAGACAAACATATGATGGTAATGAAAGGGATACTAAGATATCTGAAAGGAACAAAAGAATGTGGACTATGGTACAAGAAAAATGATAAGTTGAAGTTGAAGGTTTTCATTGGTCTAGAATGGGCTAGAAATGGTTATGATAGAAAGAGGACAAGTGGAGGCACATTTTTTGTTGGCAAGAGACTAATTTCATGGTAAAGCAAGAAGTAGAACTGCATTTCACAATATACAACAAAAGTTGAGTATGTTGTTGCAATAGTCAATTATTCTAATATTGTGTTGATCAAGTAATTTTTAAAAGCTATGAAGGAAGAAATTAATGATCCTATTGTGATATATTGGCATAGCACAAGTGCTATAAACATATCAAAGAACCCTATGATGCATAAAAAGACTAAACATATTGAGATCAAGTATAATTACCTATGAGAGTTAGTGCAAGAAAAAGAAGTGAGATTGGAATATGTGAACACAAAAGAATAGATAGCTAACACATTCAAAAAGCACTACCTAAGGATAGTTATGAGTATCTAAGAGGTAAGTTAGGGTTCATTCCCTTAGCTAAAGAAAAATAATATGAGATAAACTATTTCATCAATTTTTATGACTATAATATCTTATAGATTGATGCAGGAGGTCACACCTTAGGATCCACCTAAAGTTATAAAGTGTAAAGTTGTCAAGTCATAGATAATAGAAGAAGTGAACTATTAATATGACTTAGAGAAATGACACAAGAATGATGTGTATAGGGTAACAAATATAAATGGCGTATGCCTTTGGAATTATTTTTAGGCAAGGAGACATCATTTAGTTACCATTCTTATCAGTGTGAGGGAGAAGAAAGTTATCATGTAGTTACCCTTCCTATCTATATGAGCGAGAAGATGTTAATAGAAGAAGAAGTTATTGGAAAAGAGGGAGTAGTATACCATTGCATAAGTCTGACAATGAAGGTGGAAGCTATAAGAGAAAGTGGTGTTGGTATAATAATACTCCTAAAATTCATGATAGAGGAAGCATCTAGAGATTGCATAGATGATAATTAAAATGAAACTAAGAAGGGGAGAACATAAACATAGTGGGATCTAACAATACATGTTTAGAAGCGACATAATGAAGATTTTGGATTACATGGTAACTACAAGTGTTGATATCAATTCCAAATGGGGAGATTGTTCTAAATTACAATAGGAATAATTCTTATGATTTCATTTATGTAAAACTAACTAGTAAGATATTTACAAATACTGTAGAGTGCCATATCTATTGATTGATGAAGAGGATTTGAAAAGAGGAGATAATAAGGTGAGCTAGTTAATTTGTTGATAAGAAAGAAATTAAGAATCATGGAATTACATTGGGCACTTGATAAGTTGGCCTTTGACAATATGATGTATTATTGAATCATCTTATGAAGTATGGAAGTGTTGAATTGAACAAAATAAAAGCTTAATAAAATGTGTTTGGTTAATGAAGGAGCTGAAATAGAAGATTAAGGAACTTAAGAATAAGTTGAAAAAACAACATAAGTCAAGAGATAGCTATGGTCAAGACAGTTGGTGATGGAAATGTTAGTATTGACTAAGTGTGAGTATTGACTAAGAGAGATAGTCAATGCCAAGAAAAATAGAACAATGATTACTGAGCTTTATAGTAATGACCAAGTAGAAGAACTTAATGATTGTTGAGCTACACCAAGATGACATTTTATAAAATATTTGAGATATGAGGCTGACATAGTTGAATTTCTAGATCAGTCAAAATTGTTGGAAATATTCAAGACTATTCTAAGTTATTGAGAGGGGAGGGGTGAATTAGTAACTTCTAAAACTTCAACAATATCAACTCTAAATCCAACAATCCAATTAACATTTAATCCATCACATATAATCTAATCTAATTGAATGCATAAGAAACTGAAAACATGAAAGCATTTATAACACTGTGACACAAAAAATTGGTGACCTAGAAACCTTCCAAATAGAAAGTAAAACTGGGGTGGGGATGATACCCACAAACATTAGTACTACAATATAAAGTTAGCCTATTAAAGCTTACATCGATCACTTCTGATGATTTTCATTATTAGGGGCAACAATGACTACTAGGTCCATGTTGTGAAAGGACTTACAAACATACAATGAAGTACTCACTTGGTAAAAAGATTTACAAAAGACTGTTAGGTCTACCTTGTTAAGGGATTTGACTTATCCATCTATGAGGATGAAATAGTATATGATCTTTGATCTAGAACTTGGTTTTTTTAATGAGATCCCTTTATGTACAAATCACCTTGTGATAGATATGAATTTTCTACTCGTTATTGTTAGAACTCTTTAGAATAACTGAGAGGGGGTGGGGGGGTGTGAATCAGTTATTCAAGGTCCAAATGCCCTAATAATACTTTTTCTACACTTTTAATAAATCCATACACTTTTCATCCATTAAATCAACCATATTAGTAAGTTACAGTAAATCAACATGCAAAGATAAAACATGAAAAATCAACACATGACACAATGATTTACGTGGAAACCCAATTTGGGAAAAACCACTAGTAACATGCTACATGATTCTCACTCTTCTAAAGTGATGCCATGTTAAAAGCCTACCCTGTTAAAGGCTTACAACACACTATTAAATGTGACCTTGTTAGAGGATTTCACCAAACTGTTAGGAATGGGCCTAGTTAAAGGACTTTTAGAACATTCACTTGGAATGTTACCCTGTTAAAGGATTTATCTCATGGCTATCAAACCAACCTAAGTCCATAGGATTTAAACTAACTGTTACAATTGCTAGAAAGTAACGATAATGGCCTTTTGATCTGATATAACTTACAACATACTTTGCAGATTTCAAATCACACTCTCAGTTCAATCCTTATGCTTGGCTTCAATCACTTCAGCTTTGATTGCTTTTCTTCTTATCAAGCTTCGTCTCCTTGAGTCTTCTTACTCATCATGCCAATGCATCCATATCTAGGGTCTTCTTATTGAAATAGAGTAACTATGCTCTCTTTCCTCCTTAGCACCTCCTTCAGCATTTTATGCTTTCATGCTTGACCGCCTCTCTCTCTCTCTCTCTCTCTCTCTCTCTCTCTCTCTCTCTCTCTCTCTCTCTCTCTCTCTCTCTCTCTCTCTCTCTCTCTCTCTCTCTCTCTTCCTCATGAACTTATGACTCCTTAAGTAGAAATCTGATTTTGCCTTTGTCGCTCAATTCTCCTTTTCCAATTTTAGGGTTTCAAAATGGATTAGGTAGGATACAATGTATCTACCTCATATCTTATTCTCATCTAGAAACTTTGTCAGTTGTATCCTTAAAAATGTTTTACATGGCGTTCTATGCCATCAACTCATCATTCTTATCTTCCACTTGATTGACAAACTTCTAGATAACAACCTTGTCGACTTAGATCTGGCGAATCTTTGATTTTCAAAATAATGAAGCAACTTAGCATTATTGTTTTTTACTGGTGCTCAGCATCTCTGCGTTACTTAGCACCTATATCTGCTCGACACTTGTATCACTCGGCACTTGAAGTTTACTCTACACTTGATATCACTCTACATTTGAAGTTTACTCGGCACTTGATATCACTCGACACTTGAAGTTTACTCGGCACTTGATATTGATCTTGCTTGACTTCAACTAGGAATCTACTCGTCTTCAACTAGCTTGCTCAGCTCCCTCTCTCTAGTTTGGCTTTACAGATGTCTTAGCTAAAAACCTTACATCTTTGATATGTTTCAGTGTGCCCATTCTCTGTGTCTTATAGTATATCATTAACATACTTTTTCATCAATGGCTTAGCTGATCCTTGTACTTCATTACAACATCATAACTTCAACCTTTCTCTTGGTGCACTAGTTACATCTTATTGATTGCCTCCTCCTTGTCAATCAATTAACTGATAGTATTTGGATCACTAAAGTAATTGTCATTCTTGCAAATAGCAAGTTTGACATCAATGACAAAAAAATGATTGAGAACATTATTTACCATTTCTGTACATCATTCAAACAAATTTCCTCATGATCTCTTCAATCATTTCCAACAATCTCCCTCTTTAGCATTGATGGCAAACCAAACTGATCAATTGATAAACTTAGTTACCACCAAGATTGTATATGTTATCTACTACTTTTCTTTGTTGGCTTCATCTTTACTAGCTGATCTCATATATCTCCCTCTTTCATATATATTTCCCTCTTGCTTTGTATTGATCAAGTTTCACATTTCTCCCTCTTTGACATAAATGCCAAAGATGTAGCATCTTTATTATGCAAAATATGAGTTTTGGCTTCTTGTTGTTTTCTCCCTCTGTCACCATGCTTGTGACTGATTTGGAGTTTTTGCTCCTGTTGTTATCCTCTGCATCATTCTTCTGATATTTCAACGATTCATTGCTGGTGATGCAGGACAGCTTCCTTGCTGCTTTAAACTGCTTGAGTTAGGGGTATTACCCCCAACTTTCCTCTAAGATATTCATAAGCATCCTTTGGCAATGTTTTGGTGAAGATATCTACTATTTGTTTCTTTGTGTGAATGTATTCCAACTTCACTTGTTTGTCTTCTACCAGTTCTCTAACATAATGATACTTAATTGCGATGTGCTTGGTTTTTGCATGCATTACTGGTTTTTTGGATATGTTTATAGTACTTGTGTTATCACAATACAATATCATAGGTTTTGTTACCTCTTCTTTCATTCCTTCCAATAGATATGTGAGCCACACAATGTTTGTGCAATTGACTGCTGTTGCCACATATTCTGATTTTGCAGTGGACTAAGATGTGCATGTTTGTTTCTTGCTAGTCCAGGTAACTAGCCTTTTGCCTAGAAATAATGCACCTCCACTTGTGCTTTTTCTATAATCAATGTTGCCTCCCCAATCTACATCTATTAATGCATTGAGCTCAAATTTTCCATTCTTTTTGTAGTATAGACCAAAGTTATCAGTCCCTTTAAGATATCTCATTATTCTTTTTACTGCTATGAGATGATTTTTTTTAGGATTAGCAGATAATCTAGCCACTATTCCAACTACTAATGCTATGTCTGGTCTACTATGTACAACATATTGTAGTTTTTCAATCATGGATCTGTACATTGTTTGATTGACTTCAGCTGATTCATCATTTTTGGACAGCTTATTTCCTATTGCCATTGGTGTGCTGACTGATTTGGACTCCTCTATTCCAAATGTTTTAAGAATCTCTTTGATGTACTTTGATTGTGTCACAAATATACCATGTTTGAGTTGATGTACTTGCAATCCAATAAAGAATTCAATTTCTCCAAACATAGACATCTCAAATTCATGTTTCATTTTGTCAGCAAAGCCTTTGCAAAGAACTTCCTTTCCACCAAACACTATGTCATCCACAAAGATTTTAGATACAATAATGTCTTTACCTTCTTCTGCTTTGATGTACATGTTGTTGTTATCATCAGTTCTTTCAAATCCTATTTGTATTAGATACTTGTGAAGTCTCTCATACCATGCTCTAGGTGCTTGTTTCAAACCATAGAGTGCTTTATGTAGCTTACAAATCATATCCCTATTGTTTTCGTCAAAAAATCCTTCTAGTTGTTCAATGTAGACTTATTCTTCTAGTATGCCATTTAAAAAAGCATATTTTACATCCATCTGATAGACTTTAAAATCTTTATATCCAGCATATGCAAGTAAAGTTCTTACTCCTTCCATTCTAGCAATAGGGGCAAATGTTTACCCATAGTCTATTCCTTCTTCTTGAGCATAACCCTTGCATACTAGTCTAGCTTTGTTTTTGGTAATCTCACCATTCTCATCTAGCTTGTTTCTGAATACCCACTTGGTACCAATCACATTCTTGTCAACTGGTCTGGGAACCAAACTCCAGGTTTTGTTCTTCTTTATTTGATCAATCTCTTCTTCCATAGCTTTGTACCAATCATCATCTTGTAATGTACCATATACTATCTTAGGTTCAGATTGTTTGATTAGAAATGATTCATGTCTTAGTCTGTTCCTTATCATTGGTCTTGCATCTTTGTCACCAATTATCTGTTCAGCAGGGTGATGTCTTTTCACATATTTGGATAATCTTGGTTCTGTCCTTGCTTCCATGTTTGATATTTCTGATTCAAGGTCACTATGTACTGAGTTTTTAGGTTGTTCTATATCTCTTTCATTTGTACTAACTTCAGAATCAAATTGTGCATTTTCTTCATTCTGCAATTCGACTTCTAAATGCAGCTCGGCATTCATTGGTTCTGATTCGACTGAAACTGAAACTTGTTGTTGAGTTTCAATTTGATTGACATCATCCTCATCAGTCATTCCTTCATAAGAATATACAAAGGTTCTATATTCATCCATTCTTTTTGGTTCTTTAGCTTGGACTTCTGTATGTTCATCAAAGTTTACATTTGCACTTTCCACAATTTTATTAGTGTGAGTACTCAAACACTTGTATGCCTTACTTCTAGTGGAATAACCAAGGAATATGCCTTCATCACTTTTTGCATCAAATTTTCCATTTCTATCATCTTTAAGGATAAAAAATTTGCAATCAAATACTTTGAAATGTTTTACATTGGGTGAGTGACCATAGCATAATTCAAAAGGTGTTGTATTTGTACCTTTATTGACTTGTACTCGGTTCAGTGTATGAATAGCTACACTTATAGCTTCTCTCCAGTATTTTAGAGCAATAGTCTTTTTCATCATTAATGTTCTGGCACAGTCAATCATAGATCTATTTCTTCTTTCAGCAATTCCATTCTGTGGGGGAGTTTTAGGAGCTAACGTTTGTCTTTTGATTCCTTTATCATTACAAAATATCTTGAATTCATTTGATGTGAATTCACCACCTCTATCTGATCTTAGGCATTTCAAACTTTTTGCTATTTCCTTTTCAACTCTAGCCACATACCACTTAAACATTTGAAAAGCATCAGATTTTTTTTTTAAGAACATAACAGTCATCATCCTGGAATAGTCATCAACAAACAACATTATTTATTCATCTCCTCTATAGCTTTGTACTTCCATTGGACCACATAAGTGAAACTTGACTTTATCATCTTTCCTCGCTGACATTGTTTGCACATGATATTATCAAGCTTCTTCAATTTTGGTAAACCTCTGACTTTATTCATTTTATTGATCTTGACTAGATTGTCAAAGTTGACATGACATAATCTTCTATGCCACAACCATTCATCATTAAATTTTGTAATACAACAAGAAACATCATCCATATCAAGGTAAAATAGATTACTCCTTGTTTGATCTCATTTTCCTATCAGTTTACCATCAATATCATAGATTTTTGCAGTTTTGTTTCCAAATTCTACTTTGCATCCTATATTGCCTAACTGTGAGACACTCAGCAAATTGTAGTTTAATCCTTCAACATAGTATGCATTATGACATGAAATTTGTTCTGTGAGCTTAATGGAACCTTTTCCTTTGATTTGACATGGAGCATCATTACCAAATCTAACACTATTTCCATCATACTGAGTAAAGTTAACAAACTTACTTTTGTCTCCTATCATGTGATGTGAGCATCCACTTTCTATGATCAACCTGTCATTCTTGTTCATACATGTTACCGGTGTTGTGGGCTCTTCTTCATTAGATTGATCCTTCATGGCTACATAAAAAACTTCATCATCATTATCATCAGAATTTTCTTCAACAATATAACACTTCTTACCTTTTTCTTTGTAATCTCTCTTGTCATCATCTCTTCGGAATTTGTTTTTGTTGCCTTCCTTGTAATCCTTTTCCTGTGTACACTTGGCAGCAATACAACCTACTTCATTGCAATTGAAAAAAATGATAGGCATCTTACCTTTGAATTTTCCTTTACCTCTATGAAATCTTCTAGCAAGAAATGCTTCCAATTGTTCCACATCTTCCTCATCAGTGCTACTATCACTGGATAAATACTTCATTTTTCTTCCTTTCTTTGATTTCACCTGTTCAGCATCTTTTAGTGATAACTTGGCCTTAAAGGCAGATTCAGCATTCTCTGGTCTGTAGTTGTCAAAATTAGATAACTCAAATGCAGTGAGTCTACCTATTATACCTTCAAAACTTAGATTGTTTCCTAGTATACATCTTAGTTCTTGTATTGCTGATACTCTAATAGAATATATTGGGAGCAAGGTTCTTAAGAACTTACTATTAATAGTATCTTCATCCAGTTGACCACTTAAGAATCTTATTGCACTTACCGCTTCTTTTATTCTTGCACCATACTGAGCAGCATTCTTATTTTCCTCCATTTTCATATCATCAAACTTTCCTCTGAGACTTTCTCTTTTTGCTCTTTGTACATTTTGATCTCCTCCATAGATGTCTGATAGGGCTTTCCACATTTTGAATGCAGTGTCACATCCTTTGATATCATCATATTCAGCATAGTTGAGTGCAGAGGCAATCTCCAACATTGTCTGATTGTGTTCCTGCTTGTTTTTCATGTCTTCTGCAGTAAGAGTACTAGTTTGATCTACATGTTCACTGACAATTGAATTTTGGGCATAATATCCTATGGATCAAAGATGTAGCTTCATCAAAATTTTCCATGCAACAAAGTTGTCTTTTTTGAGCTTGGGAACTTCTCTCTTAGGCATTTTGATCTTTTTTGCTTATAGTTCCTTTAAACTGAATCAGCAGTTCGGCTCTGATAACAATTGTTAGAATTTTTTAGAATAACTGAGAGGGGGGTGAATCAGTTGTTCAAGGTCCAAATGCCCTAATAATACCTTTTCTACACTTTTAATAAATCCATACACTTTTCATCTATTAAATCAACCATATTAGTAAGTTACAGTAAATCAACATGCAGAGATAAAACATGCAAGATCAACACATGACACAATGATTTATGTAGAAACCCAATTTGGAAAAACCACCAGTAACATGCTACTTGATTCTCACTCTTCTAAAGTGATGCCCTGTTAAAAGCCTACCCTATTAAAGGCTTACAACACACTGTTAAATGTGACCTTGTTAGAGGATTTCACCAAACTGTTAGGAATGGGCTTGGTTAAAGGACTTTTAGAATATTCACTTGGAATGTCACCCTGTTAAAGGATTTATCTCATGGCTATCAAACCAACCTAAGTCCATAGGATTTAAACTAACTATTACAATTGCTAGAAAGTAACGATAATGGCCTTTTGATCTGATATAACTTACAACATACTTTGCAGATTTCATATCACACTTTCAGTTCAATCATTATGCTTGGCTTCAATCACTTCAGCTCTGATTGCTTGTCTTCTTATCAAGCTTCGTCTCCTTAAGTGTTCTTACTCATCATGCCAATGCATCCATATCTAGGTCTTCTTATTGAAACAGAGTAACTATGCTCTCTTTCCTTCTTAGCACCTACTTCGGCATTTTATGCTTTCATGCTTGACTGCCTCTCTCTCTCTCTCTCTCTCTCTTCATCATGAACTTATGACTCCTTAAGTAGAAATTTGATTTTTCCTTTGCCACTCAATTCTCCTTTTCCAATTTTAGGGTTTCAAAATGGATTAGGTAGGATACAATGTATCTACCTCATATCTTGTTCTCATCTAGAAACTTTGTCAGTTGTATCCTTAAAAATGTTTTACATGGCATTCTGTGCCACCAGCTCATCATTCTTATCTTCCACTTGATTGACAAACTTCTAGATAACAACCTTGTCGGCTTAGATCTGGCGAATCTTTAATTTTCAAAATAGTGCAGCAACTTGGCATTATTGTTTTTTACTAGTGCTTGAAATCTCTGTGTTACTCAGCACCTATTTCTACTAGGCACTTGTATCACTCAGCACTTGAATTTTACTCAACACTTGATATCACTCGGCATTTGAAGTTTACTCGACACTTGATATCACTCAGCACTTGAAGTTTACTCGACATTTGATATTGATCTTGCTCGGCTTCAACTAGGAATCTGCTCGGCTTCAACTAACTTGCTCGGCTCCCTCTCTCTAGTTTGGCTTTACAAATGTCTTAGCTAAAAACCTTACATCTTTGATATGTTTCAATGTGCCCATTCTCTTTGTCTTATAGTATGTCATCAACACACTTTTTCATCAATGGCTTAGCTAATCCTTGTACTTCATTACAACATCATAACTTCAACCTTTCTCTTGGTGTACTAGTTACATCTTATTGATTGCCTCCTCCTTGTCAATCAATTAATTGATAGTATTTGGATCAGTAAAGCAATTTTCATTCCTACAAATAGCAAGTTTGACATAAATGACAAAACAATGGTTGAAAACATTCTTTACCATTTCCATATATCATTCCAACAACTTTCCTCATGATCTCTTCAATCATTTCCAACACTTATACTACTGTAGCCTTTGTAATTCACTCTCTCTACTCTTCTCTGAGTATACTTACTTACATTGCATTCACATTCATATATTCATCATCATTGGATATGATACAATACATTACATATACATACATATATATATATATATATATATATATATATATACCAATCCAATTATAAAAATTACAAATTCAGTCGCAATACAAGTTAACACAAATATTACAAAGTCAGCCCACATGAATGTTGAAAATATAAGGGTGAAAGCACAAACCTGTGTCACCCTTTTCTAAACGAAAAGGCTAACAAAAGTATTATTGTTCACCTTCAATGAAATAAAATTGGTATTATTATTTTTAATTTGAAAATGAAGTAAACTAATGAAATGTCTAGAAATGGATGAACTTTAGGGTTATAATTTTTAATAATTATATGGAATAGGAATTGATATACTTTCCTAATTTTTAAAGACAAATTTTGAGCTGCTAAAAAACTCTAAAAATTGGGGGTCTAGTTCCCACTACAAAATTGTAGGGAAATAAATTTATTTCCTTTTGATCTCAAACTATGTTATAGATAACATATACAGCTAGAACAATCAAAAATAAAAAACCTATATTTTCTCTTTTATAATGATTCAAGTTTCAACTCACCTAAAATCAATAGTTTTCACCTCCAGCCACATTTTTCAAAATAAATCTATTCTAACCAAGAGAAATATTATACATTCTAGAAGAGGACTCTCTCCTCTAGAACATCATATAATTTTAAGATTTTTTTGATATGATTTAATACATTTTTCTTTCTCAAAACTAACATATTTTTGAGTGTTAAAATATGTGCCTATAGAATTTTTTAATTACAATATACTATATTTAATTAAAACACTATACACTCTATATGAGAATATTCTTGACTCTAAGCTCTATAAAATAGTGTTTATATGTTACTAAAAAATATCATTAAAAAATAGTAAGAGTTATTGAAACACCACTTTTCTCAAATAATTTTATTTCTTTAATAATTGGATACAAACTAGTATAAAACATGCATTTAATAGCCATTCCCAAACAAAAAAATGTGAGACCATATATAACTTAGCTAGAATAAATTTATCTAGATCATATTTTTTAACAAATTATATTTTTAGATAGAAATACTCAAATTTAGTCATTCTGATAAGTCAACCTGAAAGGTAACTCAAATTTCTACTTTTACACATATGAAGAGTAACTAAGACGGGAGGGGTGAACCAGTTACTACTAAAATATATCCTAGGTCCCTTAGATGGCAAATATAAAATTCTGACTAATAAGATTGATTACTGTTGATACTCAGTAAGCATACATAAATTGTTGTAACTCAATAAATGCAAAATGTGTTTAACTTAGCAAATCTTAAGATATTAACACATATGACATCAGGATTTAATGTGAAAACCCAATTTGGGAAAAACCACCAATTGTAACTAGTTATTATTTTTCACTCTTCTAAAGTTAGTCTTGTTAGGAGCCAACCCTATTAAATGTTAGAAAACACTCTGTTAGGTGTGACCCTATTAAAGGATTTGATCACCCTATTAGGAGTGGCCTTGTAAGAGGTCTAAAAACAATTCAATGGAATTGCCACCTTGTTACAGGATTTACAAATGGTTGTTAAATGAACTCTGTTAAGAGATTTTAGATCACTGCTACAATGGTTAGAGAGTAACAATGAAATGACCTGATTGAGATGCAACTAAATTTCTGATTACATATATTTTTTCTAACTTATACTTAATCCTTCTTGATTGAATAACACTTTTTTGCTCCACAAAGATACCTACTTATCCTTCAAGTTCTCTTCCTCTATTCTTATCTCTTCCAATTCATTCAACTTGCATACTTTGAAATCATAAATTAGCCTTTTACTTATACCTTCCAAATTTTCAGGTCAGCTCAAATACAAATTAGAATAACCAATATTCATTACCATAGTCAACTAGAATCAATAGGTAAAATAATTAAGCTTTACATTCCAGAAATAAGAAAGTCCTTTGGTAGCTGACCTAGTTTAGTAGAAACTAATTCTGAAGTGATTTCTCATGTTAATCAATAAGAGCTCGATTGACATTGCAAACTTACAAAATTCTTTTTGAAATTGAGTGAACTCAATTAATACTAGCTCTATTCAATTTTCCTTTGTTAATCGAGCGAGCTTAGTTAACACTCTTTTCTACATAAATTCCTTTAATACTCAAGTGAGCTCGATAGATACTGCCTTCTATACATAGCAGCCTGGGGAACACTCGGTAGACAAGGAAAATTGTCTTCACTAACCAAGTGATCTTGACATACACTAACTGTCAAATGGTATGACCTTTTTGTAACATCAAAGACAACACACAATTAATCAATTGTATCCAAAAAATATCCCTCTTTGGCATTGATGGCAACATGACATGTGATAGCACAATGAAATTTTGAGAACAAGACTCCCTCTATTAGAAAGTTTTTCCCTATTTGATTTTACACAGAAAACTTCTCCTATAGTATTCTCCCTCTGTGAAGGAACTACTTAACTTCTCCTTCTTTGAATTAAATTTTTTTAGAAACATATGATAGTAAAATTCTCCCTCTTTGACAACACATGTCAAATAAAATTATGATTAGTGTTAATGTACCTTGAGTACAGATTCATCTCTAATATATCCTTGTTAATATTGCATCAACTGATTGATCTTCAACTTAGTTCCTATTTATGCATCACTAAACTTTATTTAGTGAGCTTTAGATAGGGGAATGACCCCTAGCTTACCTCTTAGATACAAAAATCCATCCTTAGGTATGGCTTGGTGAATATATCTAGAATTTTTTCTTTTGTATGCACATATTCCAATCTAGTTTGTTTATCCTATACTAGTTCTCTTACAAAGTGTTATTTTATAGCAATGTGAATTTTTTTGGAATGCATCATTAGATTTTTTGATATGTTGATTGCACTAGTATTATCACAATACATGACTATTGGCTATTTGATTTCAACCTTCATTCCTTCCAATAATTGTTTGAACCAAATAGTGTTAGAGCAATTTACTATTGCAGCCACATATTCTGCTTCTACTCTGGATTGAGATGTGCAGTTTTGCTTCTTGCTTTTCCAAGATACCAACCTTTTAACAAGAAATAATGTTCCACCACTAGTGCTTTTTCTATCATCTAGATTTCCTTTCAAATATCTCAAGATTCATTTTATTGCCGTCATGTGGTTTTCTCTAGGTTTTGCTGAGAATCTTGTTACTATCCCAACTGCTAGGGCAATATTAGGCCTTGTATGTACTACATATTGTAATTTCCCAATCATTGATTTGTATAAGGTTTGATCTACTTCTTTGGATTCATCGTCTTTGCTAAGATTAAGTCTAGTACACATGGGGGTTCCAACTATTTTTGAATCTTCCATTCCAAATTTCTTGAGTATCTCTTTGATATACTTAGATTGAGTGATATAGATACCATTTTTGTTTTTTTGTATCTGCAATCCAATAAAGAATTTTATTTCACGAAACATGGACATCTCAAATTCTTTATTCATTTATTCTAAAAATTCTTTACATAAGCCATCATTTCCTATAAATAGAGTATCATCCACAAATGTTTATGCCAATAGAATCTTCTTATCTGGTCCTTCCTTAATATACAAACTATTGTTATCATTTGTTCTTTAAAAACCAACCTATAACAAATAGCTATGTAATCTTTCATACTAGGCTCTCATGGCTTATTTTAGACCATATAGTGCTTTGTGTAATTTGCAGACCATGTCCCTTTTGTCAGGATGAACAAAATCTTATGGTTGTTCAATGTAGACTTCCTCATGAAGAATTCATTTCAAGAATGCATATTTAACATCCATCTAATATACTTTGAATCCTTTGTGAGCTACATATGCCAGTAAATTGCTAACACCTCCTAATCTTGTAACAGGGGAAAAAGTCTCAACATAATCAATACCTTCCTCTTGAGAATAGCCTTTACATACCAACCTTATTTTTTTCTTGACACTTTTCCATCTTCATTTAGCTTATTTTTGAATACCCATTTTGTACCAATCACATTTTTATCTTTGGGCCTAGGAAAAAGAGTCCAACTTTTATTCTTTTCTATCTATTCTATTTCTTCATTCATGGCCTCAATCCAACTTTCATTTTCCAGTGCATCCATAACACTTCTAGGTTCAAATTCAACAAGTAAGCATGTACCTTTTAGTTTTCTTCTTGTCCTCTTCATTTTGAAACTCAACTTCTGGCTTGAGTCCCTGTATCTATGGCTTGGGTTCTTCTGACTTGATATGCACTAACTCAGTAGCCTCTGAATATGACTCAGGTCCCTATGACTTAGTTTGGTCCCTATGACTCAGATTCTTTTGACTTGGTATGCACTAACTTATTAGCCTCTGAATGTAACTTGGGTCCCTATGACTCTGTTTACACTTCTTGCAAACTTATAATTATTGGAGACTTGGAGAGCTTAGGAGATCAAGTCTTCTTTTTATCAAATGTGTTTGGCAATGTATCAAGTTCATAGTAAAAAAATCTTTTGGCTCCTTTTTGCTTTCTTCTTCACACTTTTCTGCAAACTCATCAATTCTCACATGTGCACTTTCTATGATTTTGTGAGTGGACAAATTTAGACATTTGTATGCTTTACTTCTACGAGAATATCCTAGAAATATACCTTCATCAACTTTTTACATCAAATTTTCCTTTTCTAGATTCTTTTAAGATATAACATTTTCTACCAAATAATTTCAAGTAACTTACATTGGGTTTGTAGCCGTACCATAGTTCATAGGGAGTTTTGTTTAAGTCCTTCAACTGAACTCGGTTCAAAGTATGAAGTGTAGTGCTAATAGCTTCGTTTCAGTATTTGATAGCAACATTCTTTTCAATCATAGGTGTCCTTGTACAATCCATAATGGATTTGTTTCTTCTTTCATCTATTCCATTCTACTCAGGAGTACTAGGGGCTGATACTTGTCTTTTGATTCCTCTTTCAATTTAGAAATTGTTGAATTCATTTGAGATCAATTCACCACCTCTATCTAATCTTAAGCATCTTAATCTTTTTCCAATTTCTTTTTCTATTCTTGTTAGATACCATTTGAATTTCTCAAAAGCTTCTGATTTTTCTTTCAAATACATAACAATCATCATTCTAGAATAGTCATCAACAAAAAGAATGAAAAAAATTTCTCCACTATAATTTTCTATTCTAGTGGGTCCACATAAATCAGTATGCACAATCTCCAAGACATCTTCTGGCTGATAGGTTTTTTCCCTTAAAAATAGTTTTTCCCATTTTACCAATTTGGCAATTTTTGCATAATCCAACATTAGGTCTCTTCAAACTAGGGATACCTCTTACTCTTCTGAGGTTTTTTATCTTGACTATGTTATCAAAGTTTATATGACATAGTCTTCTATGTCATTACCAAATTTCTTCTACTTGAGCAATAAAACATGAGCAATCACCAAGATCAAGATAAAATAGGTTACCTTTTGTTTGCTTGCTTGATCCAATCAGATTTCCTTTGTTATCCAATAGTCTTGTTTTTCCATTCATGAACTCTACCTTGAATCCAATGTTGTTCAAATATTCCACACTCAATAAGTTATGTTTTATTCCTTCAACCCAATAGACGCTGTCACATAAAACTTCATTGGTTAATGAAATACAATCTTTTGATTTTATGCAACAAGGTTCATTATTTTCAAACCTTACACTACCTCCATCATAGTGTTCAAAATGTTCAAACTTAATTTTGTCTCCAATCATATGGTGAGAACATCCACTATCTATCATCCAAGTATCATTTTTACTAACATGAGAGACAAGTTCCATCTTATCTCCTTTGGCATCATATTCATATTTTATAGTAATATACACTATTTCATCTTCATTGTTATCAAAATATTTAGCCATAAAACAAGTTTTCTTACCTTTATCTTTGTAGGATTTGTGACCTTTGAATTCCTTCTTTCCTTTGTACTTGTGGATTTTCTTCTCTTCCTTGCTTTCTTTGTTTGGACACCTAGCAGCAACATGACCAATTTCTTCACAACAAAAATAGATTAGATAAATTTTACCTTTGTACTTCCCTCAACTCCTAGAATATTTTTTTGGAAGTAGGGCTTCACCAATTTCAAGATCACTATCAAAAATTTCTTCAATTTCTTCCTCACTTCCTGATTGATTGTCTTTTATTTTCTTGCCCTTTTCTTTGAGTGAGAGTTTAGCTTCAAATGTAGATTCAATATTCTTGGAAGCAAGAACATAGTTGTGAAAGTTGTCTAGTTCAAAAGTTGTTCAAAAGTTGTCAATCTTCCTACTAGGGCATCCAAGCCTATCTTGTTATTTGGATCACATCTCTTTTCTAGAATAGTAGACACTCTGATTGCATAGATGGGAAAAAAAGTTCTGATTATTTTGCTTACAATAGTTTCTTCTTTGATTTATCCTCTAGATGCCCTGATTGCATTGACATTCGCCTTGGTTGTTTGCACATATTTTGAAATGTTTTCATCTTCTCTCATTCTCATTTGATCAAATTGTCCTATAAGGATTCCTCCTTTGGCTCTTCTTACATTGTCATCTCCTCCATAGATTTCTTTCAATTTTTTCCACATATCAAAAGCAGTTTTGTAGTCTTTGATTTCACCAAATTTAGCATAACTGAGAGTAGATGCAATATCAATCATCATAATGTTATGATTCTTTTTCTCAGCAATATCTTCAATTGATAATGTTCCAGTAGGAATTTTTTATTCTTCATCAAGATATCTATAGCCCAAGTCACTGATGGTAGCTAGATGAAGCATCATAAGTCCTTGCCATGCTACAAAGTTGTCTCTGTTCAGATTTGGAATCTCTCTTTTGTAAGGCATCCTAATCTTTAGCTTAGGTCCTTGAGACCTTCTCTACAAACACCAAAAGTTTTGATACCAATTTTGAGAAATATAAGAGGAGTAACTAAGAGGGTAGGGGTGAATCAGTTACTACTAAAATAAATCTTAGATCCCTTAGATGTCAAATATAAAATTTAGACTGATAAAATTGATTACTATTGATACTTGGTAAGCATACAAAAATTCTTATAACTTAGTAAATGTAGAATGTGTTTAACTTAGTAGATCTTAAGATATTGTTAGTAATTTACTTGCAAGCATGAAAGAAATAACATGAACACATATGACACCAAGATTTAACATGGAAACTCAATTTAGGAAAAACCACCAATTGTAACTAGTTACTATTTTTCACTCTTTTGAAGTGAGCCCTATTAGGAGCCAATCCTGTTAAAGGTTACAAAACACACTATTAGGTGTGACCCTGTTAAATGATTTGATCACCCTATTAGGAGTGACCTTGTAAGAGGTCTTAAAATAATTCAATGAAATTGCCATCTTGTTAGAGGATTTACAAATGGATGTTAAACCAACTCTGTTAAGAGATTTAGGATCATTGCTACAATGGTTAGAGTAACAATGAAATAACCTAATTGAGATGTAATTGAATTGTTGATTACATATCTATGTTCTAGCTTATACTTGATCCTTCCTAATTGAATAACACTTTTTTTCTCCACAAGGATACTTTCTTATACTTCAAGTTTTCTTCCTCTCTTCTTATATTTTCCAATTCATTCAGCTTGCATACTTTGAAATCACAAATTGACCTTTTACTTATACTTTCCAGATTGGCAAGTCAACTCAAATACAAATTGGAATAAACCAATATTCATTACCATATTCAGCTAGAATCAATGGGTAAAATAATTAAGCTTTACATGCCAAAAATAAGAAAATCCTTAGGTAGCTAACCTGGCTCAGTAGAAACTAATTCTAAAGAAATTTCTTGTGTTAACCAATAGGAGCTTAGTTAACATTGCAAACTTACAAAATTCCTTTGGTAACTAAGTGAACTCATTTAATACTAGCTCTATTCAATTTCCCTTTATTAATTGGGTGACCTCAGTTTACACTCTTTTTACATAAATTCCTTAGATGCCTAAGTGAGCTAATTAGATACTACCTTCTACATAAAGTAGACTAAGTAACACTTGATAGACAAAGAAAACTATCTTCACTGACCAAGTGAGCTCAGCATGCACTAATAGTCAACTAATATGACATTTTTCTAACATCAAAGACAACACACAATTAATCAATTATATCCAACAATGAAGACACTCAGCTTCTAAAGACAAACTCAGTGAGGTTCTAATACTCAATATCCACTGTCAATGATTGGCATTGTCATGCACTTGGTAGACATAGAATCCTGGTCCATATTGATCACTTCCAAGTAGTCTTGAACTCAGTCTTCACTGGTGACTTGGTAGATACTGTGAAACTTTTCATATAAATTGAGTCACTTTTTTACCATGGTAAGATTTGATAAACACTATCACCTCAAGCTTGGTATAAACTGAGCCACTTGGTTAACATTAAGAAGCTTGGTTAACACTAAACTCACATTACATACACTATGAACTCGATGAATACTGCATAGCTTGGCTTGAACTGGTAAACTTGGAATACACTAAGATACACAACTTACACTATTGATCTTCACTGTAATTGTGACTAATTGGTAAGCACTAGGATTTTTCCAAAGGACTTGATAGGAATTGTAGAAGTCAATAACAATTGAAATGCTTGCCAAACACTATGAACTATACAAAGTTCTTAGTAGCTATATACAATCTGAATAATTATGTGTCAATAATAAAAAAATCGACTAATATGTTAAGAATCTCCCCTTTTGGTATTAGTGACAAAAACATTTTTCAGCCAAAACTAAATTCCTTGTGATACTAGCTCAGTAGTGTATACTATTTTTGAGATTTTTTAAAATTGATTTTGTAAGGTATATATCTGTACATGGCAAGGTTCTTTCATATAGTATACTATACATCTTCTTGCTATATACAACATATCTTACTGTACATATCTTACTCCCTCATTATTTTTACAACTTATTGCATGTTCTCCCTCATAACATATGTCTTTCTACCCCTTTTTGACACTAATGCCAAAGATTTATTCTAATTCTTTACATAATTACACCAAAATGAGATAAAAAAAATTAATGTACCTTGAGAATGATTGCCAAGGTTTTATCCCAATTATCTTGTAGGACCTTACATGTGTGAAGTGCAATTTGGACTTTTGCTGACAATTTTAACATATAGTCTGCACTGGAGAAGTTGTTGTCATGGATGAGAGATTTTGAATGTACAATATATTTCTGCAGTGTATCCGTGATGGGAAGAATCATATTTTGTATATCTATCAATGTCAATCTAATCCTCTCTTCTTCTCTAAGCAATTCTACTTGCATATTTGACAAAAATCTTATTTTATTGAAATGTATAGAGCTTGAACTAGGGCCAAGTTGTAGCTGTTGAGTAGTAGCCTTTAGATCTTCATATATTTTGGATAATTTTTCCTTTATTTCCTTACTAAACTCAAAAACATCACATAGCTTTGCAAAAAGTGATGATACATTTGTACAAAATGCTTCTAAATTGCCCAAAATTGTAGAAAGTTATACTTGATATATAGTTATTTATTGAGCAATGTGCTTTAGTAGTTATTATCAAACTTCTTTTTCGCCTTCTACACTAGCTTATCTTGTCCATCAATATCTTCATTAAATTTTTGGACTGCCTCTACTAGCTGATACAAAATTGGTTGAGAAGAATCTGTTAGAGAAAAAGGGTAATTTAATTTAATTTATTAAATTTCTTTTTCTCCCTTCTTAAGATTTCTCTTTATGCTTTTTTTAGCTTTCTCTATTTAATAATTATTAAATAGATTTCACCTTTAGGTTACCCTTTTTGGGTTTCAATTTCCTTTTATAAGGATTGATCTCTTTGTAATTATTAATCTCTTCAATCTCTTCTTCATTTGAATATACAACTTTCGTGTTTTCAGATCAAACCCTTACCTCTTCTTGTCTTTTTCTTCTCCATGACAGGTTTTCT
Source organism: Cupressus sempervirens (assembly GCA_028749045.1). Taxonomy (NCBI): domain Eukaryota; kingdom Viridiplantae; phylum Streptophyta; class Pinopsida; order Cupressales; family Cupressaceae; genus Cupressus; species Cupressus sempervirens. The sequence goes on along the minus strand of CM053786.1, from coordinate 645,269,831 downwards.
ACATGTAGGTATTCTTGGGCTACGTGGATTTGATTTGCATATATGCTCAAATCCTGCATGATATCAGAGCTAGATCTATTGTAACTTGTTTGGTATTTGGAGAAAAAGGGATAACAAGGGTTTGATGGATTAGATCCGGAGTTTATTTTGGGTATTTTCTAAGAAAATAGGGGGGTCACCAATTTTTGGAGTATCTTGAAGCCAAATTGACTTTATAGATGGATCTAGAAGGCATCAAAACCCTTGTTTCCATATAAAGTTTGCCTGTTTTGGACAACATTGATCTAGGAGGCACTTTTTTTGCCCAACAGGGTTGTATGGCCTCTAGCACATGTTACAAGGCGAATTTTTTTTTTTAAATTAAAAAAAAATTAAATTTTTGCATTTTTTCAGTACTATGGTTAGGAAAACCATTGGTGATCACCAAAACCACTAGTGACTATTGTAAATCACCGACGGTTATTGCCAACAGTCCTGCAAATCATTGCAACTCGATGGTTGCTACACCTCCTCCACTGGTTTCCATGGACAAAGTTCACTGGAAACACCACCCACCCACCTCCATAGCCCCACTTAGTGACCCACCCCTCTGCCTGATCGCTACTCTGCCAGTGGTGTAGTGGTGGTGTATTTTTTTTTTTTTTAATTAAAAAACAATTTTTTAAAAACATTTCTAGGGACCTTGTTGATTTTTTCTCTGTAACTTGAGCATCTAGACATATTTTTTGATCCAAAAAATGCATTAAAAAGTTGGTTCTAAGACAAAGAGATTGATGTAAGTGTTTTCTAGTTTTGATGCAGTTTGGTTGCCTGTTTTGGCAATCAAATCTAAATGTTTAATTTTTCACTACGGAGGACATATCTTGAGCATCCCATCTCCATTTTTCAAAAACATTATATTTTTGGAAAGCTGATTCTGTCTACTTTTCGAAAATGCTGTAATTTCTTCTAGATTCTACACCATGCTCTTTATATCATATTTTTTTCTCTTTTCCTCTATGGTGGATATCTTGGATATTTTAGGTCTAGGGATCATTTTATTGGCATGGGACCTCTTCTTTTGGGATGTACTAGCTATTGTATTAGCTCTTCGACCTTTCTAATTATTTTTGATATCATTTGTAAGCATTTTTATGCAAACACGCTGAGATAAAGTGCCTCTCATTGCTTTTTGGGATCTTCTCCATGATTATGATTTATTGTACTTGCACTATTTTATAAGTGTCATGGGGGGGTAGCTGATCTCCATTTAGTGCCCTCTTCCTTTTTCAAGTGAGTGTTCCTTCCATGAAATTAGCCTCATGATGTTTCAGTGACACGTGCCTTTATAGGTGTTTCTATCTCTACTTGAATCTTGATGTTCTTGGTTGTTTCTATTTTCTAGGCAATTTTTGGCCCACTTTCTCAGTTGGCTATCACCTCATCCTTGTTTGCATTAAGGAGAGGTTCTTTTGTTGTTTCTAATGCTTCCTTGGTTTGTTGGAGTGACCTATGTGTTCAATATTTGATCCTATGTACTAGGCGATTATAGTGGCTGGATACTTATGCATTTTGGTGAGATGGATCATCTACCATATAGATATTCTTTCTATTCTAGAGGAGCTTTTATAGATCAGCAATTTATTTTTGACAAATTTTGTGTCTTCTTCATGCTTTAGTGGTTTTCTTTATGATCAGTCTTTGCTCCTATTTTTTGAAACATTCCTCTAGTTGGAGGCTTTTGTAGTCCTTCACTAGATTTTTTGCTATCTCTTTTTGGAGTAGAGTTTATCCCATTGGGTTTTCTCTATTTTTCCATTTTATAGAGATTTTTTTGTGATTGGGTACCTCATTAGGCATTGTTGCTAGAACCCAAGTTTGCTTTCAACATTGCATTGTAGTTCCTTGTTGTTTCTACATTGTTTAAAGCTGCATTGTTGCTCATCTTAAGGGGGGATATTAGATAAAAAAGGATAATTTAATTTCATTTATTAAATTACCTTTTCTACCTTCTTAAGATTTCACTTTATCCTTTTTAAAGCTTTCTCTATTTAATAATTATTTTATAATTATTAAATACCTTTCACCTTTAGGTTACCCTTTTCACATTTTGATCTCCTTTTATAAGGATTGATCTCTTTTTAATTATTAATCTCTTCAATCTCTTCTTGATCTGAATATATAATTTTCATGTTTTCATATCAAACCCTTGCCTCTTCTTATCTTTTTCTTCTCCGTAATAAGTTTTCTACATGCAGGTATTCTTGAGCTATGTGGATTTGATTTGCATATATGCTCAAATGCTACATAATCAACCTCAATGCCTATGGCCTCTGCCAACATGTTCTCTATATCTTTAATTATCTTGAATTCCTTATCTATCTCCTCTCTTAGTCTTTGTTATTTAACCTTCTTTTGGAGGATTTCACCAAATGATTGTATTTGGTCTGGAGTAAGCTTGGAAATGTCCCAATTTGGGATTACAATTTCCTCATCTAAATCAATTTCTCCCTACAGCTTCTTTCCTTTTCCCAAAAAAATTGTGCTCAGTTGAACCTTGGGCTCAATTTCCTTACACTTATTGCTTTTGTACCCAAAATAGAAATAATAGTAGACATTCTAGGACTGGATGTAAAAACTAATACTATGCTTATTGATAGAATATTTATAGAAATACCTAAAGAATCCAACATTAATGAGCTCAAAATTGAAGTACCCAACTTGGTTGATGAAGGAAGAGTTTGTAGCTTAGTAGATGAAGTGGAGGTCAGTTTTGTCAATGATGTGCTAAGCTAAGTAGGAGAACAAAGTGATTGGATGTTTAGATTGGCACTGGTGGTCACAATTATACATGTTGGGGTTGTCTTCATGCTTGATGTTGTCACTGGTTTTCTTGGAAAGTGAGGAAGTGAGGCAATAACTACTACAACTATCTTAACTAGATTAGTTTCCTCATCATCTTGCTTTGCTTCCTTAGTAGCCTCTTGTCCTTGATCCTCTTCATATTCTTCATTGTCAAAATGAGTTACTTCTTCAATATTTTCTTCTTCATCTTTCTCCTTATCCTCTTCATCATCATCATATTTAACATCATCTGAAAAATCACTTGGTTTATGTAATAGATAGATATTCTTCCAAGTGTTTGTTGCATTCTTTACAACATGTTCAATATCTTTCATCAAAATTAGACAAGTATTAGATTTCAGAGTCAGTTGTTCTTCATTTTTCTTTAGTGACTCTTTTACCTCTATATCTAATATGCTTAGTAATAGCTGCCTCAATGTTTACCCATATATGTCTTTGATAGTTTGCATGGAAAAATCCCATCTTGGCTTGATTTTCTCAAACAAATCATAAGGAATTTGAGAAGCAAGCTGGTCTAGTGAGCATTTCCATTTTCCCATCTTATCCATCACTAGGTCTTCAATCTACTTCTACTCCTCTATTGTCCTAATTTCATATTTTAGTGATTAAAATTTTTTATTCTGGCTCTTGCTTCTAGATCTTTCAATCAATTTGGAAGGTGGGTGGAGGTTTTCTAAATATAATGTCTCCTCCTTCCTTGTCAAATTTCTTCCTTGAAGATCTCCTTGTGAATACCACAATGGATGGCTTTTTTGGCTTGGTGATAATCACCTTGCCCTTCTCCCTTAATGGCTCTTCTTCCTTGGATTCTCCCTCATCATCTACTTCTTCATCATTTGCTTCCTCATCTTCATCTTTTCCTTTAGTTAACAAAAGTGTAGAACTAGTTTTTAATTTTGCAATTCTCTTGTTTCCTTTGTCTACCACCTGAGGAAGCTTTATTTCAAGTTCAATCCTAGCTTTTTCTTCATCATATGTGCCAAAATATGTTGTCTTAGGATTAGCTGGCTTATTCACAAGAGCTTCAATGGTATCTTTAGTTTCATCAATATTAACCTCATAACCAAGAGGTTTTACCCACACAATTCTAGGCTTAACTGCGTAAATGTACACTTTTTCACTATCCACCTTGAAAAATGCATCATCCTTATAATCCTCAACTAGTTTCTTGGGGATTCAGTGTCTATTGTTCATTTTCTCTTTGAATGCACCAAAATAATTATCCATAATACTATTGTGGTTTTCACTCATTTCAGCAATATACTCATTTATCTGATATAGCACAAGTACAACTTTTCTCCACACAATAGTGCCTTTTGAAGGGAAGAATTTTTGAATATAAAAGAATAGACAAGTTAACAAGGAACTACACTTACACAGGTTATTCTTTGATGTCTTTATGCTTTCCATTTTTTTTTGAATTGTCTCAATAATAGCTCCACAAGGTCAAATGATAAATTGTTATTTACCACCTTGTATGCCAAGTCCACAGCTTCACATGACACACTATTCAACCTATTAGAGCTATAAATCTTATGTGTAATGAGATGAACACCAAACTTCAATTCCATATCTGAAATGCTACTAATTGTATTCATCTATCATCCCATTCTGCTAGGGTTTTCTTTTCAAGTTTTTCCCAACCTAGGGTTTTTGTCATTTTGGCTTTGGCTAGCATTGGGAGACTAGTGATTTGATGAATCATCTTCTTTGTGATCAACACTAGTTGTTCCAACCACAACTGCTCATTATGAACCTAATTAAGGATAAACCTAATCCATTTCACTTGAAATTCATAGGGCATGTGAGGGATGTGATTTAACCCTTTGGTTTCCAAGTCTTGGTGCTCGAGTTTCAAAACTCCATTCACACAAAGCTTATCTAGGGTATCATCCATTTCCAATGTATGAATGTCTTGAATAACACATTTGAAATGAGTGTGAATATCATTGATCATGAGTAACTTTCGAGGGATTTGAGATTGTGCTCCACTTGGATCTAGGGTTTCAATGATCATAGGAGTGAGCTTGAAATCTAGTGCCTTCCATTCCATTCCACAAGCCAACATGTCAGATCCTTTCTTAACCTTGGGTTTGAGAGAATTTAAAAAAAATTGTTGAAAGTTTGCTCAAATTGCTTGGAAGCTCTGAATATCACACTTTGCAATAGAAATCAAAATTTCATGGTAAGAAATGACTTAAATTTCATTCCTTTTGTTAAAAAAATTCCAAAAATGTTGAATACAAAAGGTAGGTCGATCGACATCATATTGACAAATTGTCATCCACTACTTTGCATTGATCACTTGATGAAGTCTTTGTGACTTGGCAACCATAAGCATCTTTATTACTCCTGACCTTTCTCAGTAGAGTCTATGACTCAACCTCACTCAGGTAACTCAGTAGACACTTGCACTTCCTAATCCCTTTGTATCCTAAATATTGATTTCGATCATTTTGTTCTTTCAATCTAGGACTATTTTGCATGTCTTCTTTGATAACATAGTTCCTATTTCTCCTTGAGAGCTTAAGTAGAGATGATAGAGTCACCCAATTCTTGAGTGACTTGATCATCATTGCTTGGACTTGTATCCTTAGTAGAATTTGGAACCCATTGCTACCTCATTTATTTTTAGATGTTATCAGCTTTTTCTTTTTTCTCATCTTCAATTCTACCAGTATTCATGTAGTTCTTGGCAAGATGACCAAGTTCGATACAAATGAAACATCTTTTAGTAGTATCTCTTTTTCTCAAATGATGTTTTACACAATTTATACCAATGTGTCCAAATTCTCCACAATAATGACATTTGCACTAGGTGTTGTACTCCCAACCAAATATTACTTTCACAATTTTCTCTACTGGATTCAATATCTTGGTTTTGCATTCTAATGACTTGTGTCCATGTTTCTTACATTTTTGAAATTTGCCTTTAAATCTTGGTTTCTCTTTGCATTCATTAGTCTTATGACCATGCTGATTTAAATTGGAGCACTTTACATTGAATTTTACTTTTCCATTGCTCCAACATTTGTTTGATGTATGACCTATCTTACCACAGTGATTGCAACTAGGCCCTTGGTTCTTTTGAGCTCCTTTCTTGGGTGATTCTCCTTCTTTTGTATATCCAATTCTTGATTTTCCTTTTTTTCTATAAAGGTTTTTCTTATTCAATTGAGTCATATCTACTTGGGATTTCATCATTCTTTCATTGATTTGCCTTTCAGAGTTCAGATCATTTTGCAATTTTTTATTGATTTTCCTTTCAGAATTTAGATAATTTCTTATTTTTTCATTTTCAAATATTAGGGTCATGATTGCCTCATTTGCATTGGAGAGCTGATCAATAAGGTCTTCTTGTTGAAGGGATCGGTTATGGATTTCATTGTTCCTTCCATCTATCTCTTCTTTTATCTTGTTCTTCTACTCCATGACTTCACATAGTCTTACTAACTGAATTTCTTGTTTTCTTCTTAGTTTTCTTATTTCTTCTTACATGGAACCATTCTTTTCTAGGAATCATTTGATTGCTTCATTGGCTTCATCTGAATTACTTGAATGAAGATCTTTAATTCTTTCTTCAATGTAGAGATGACCATTCATTTGAATTGCAAGTTTTTTTCTTCTCTTCAAGGATTGAGAAAGTTTCTCCTTTGCTTTCTTGAGTTGGGCAATGATCATTTCTGAATCTAGATTCTCATTGTCAATAGCTTTGTCTAGTTTGAATACCTCCATGGCCTTGATCTTTGCTCAAGTTGTTAAATTTTTCTCCTGAGAACCACAAAGCTCTGATACCAATTGTTGCAAATATTCAAGACTATGCTAAGTTAATGAGAGGGGAGGGGTGAATTAGTAACTTCTAAAACTTTAACAATATCAACTCTTAATCCAACAATCCAATTAGGATTTAATCCATCACATATAATCTAATCTAATTACATGCATAGGAAACTAAAAACATGAAAGCATTCATAACACTATGGCACAAAGATTTGTTGACCCGAAAACCTTCCAAATAGAAAGTAAAATTGGGGTGGGGATGATACCCACAAACTTTAGTACTGCATTATAAAGTTAGCCTATTAAAGCTTACATTGATCACTTCTGATGATCTACCCTATTGGTAGCAATAAGGATTTCTAGTTCCACCTTGTGAAAGGATTTGTAAACATACAATGAAGTATGCACTCAGTAAAGAGATTTACAAAAGACTATTAGGTCTACCTTGTTAAAGATTTTGACTAATCCACTGGATAGGATGAAATAGGAGATGATCTCTAATCTTCAACTTGATTTTTTGAATGATATTTCTTTATGTACAAATTACCTTCTTGTGATAGATATGGCTTTGTTGCTCCTTATACTGCTATAGCCTTTGTAATTCTCTCTTCCTTCTCTTCTCTGATTATATTCACTTGCATCACATTCACATTCATATCTTCATCATCATTGGATATGATACAATACATTACATACACACACACACACACATACACACATATCAATCCAATTATACAAATTAAAAAGTCGGCCACAATACAATTTAACACAAATATTACAAAGTTGGCCCACATGAAGACACTCAAGTTCTAAAGACTGACTTAGTGAGATTTGGATACTTGGCATGCACTGTCAATGCTTGGCATCATCATGCACTTGGTAAACATAGAAGCTTGGTCCATACTAATCACTTCCAAGTAGTCTTGAACTTGGTCTACACTGGTGACTAGGTAGATACTATGAAACTCGTCATATAAACTAAATCACTTGTTTACCGTGGCAAGATTTGATAAACACTATCACCTCAAGCCCGATATAAACTGAGTCACTTGGTTAACACTAAGGAGCTTAGTTAACACTAGACTCACATCACATATACTAAAAACTTGTTGAATACTGCATAGCTTAGCTTGCATTGGTAAACTCAAAATACATTGAAATGCACTATTTACACTACTTATCTTCACTCTAGCTATGACTACTTAGTAATCACTAGGATTTGTCCAAAGGACTTGATAGTGACTATAGAACTTGGCAATAACTAAAATGCTAGTCAAACACTATGAATTGTACAAAGAGCTCGGTAGCTATATATAATATGAATAAGTGTGTGTCACTAATAAAAAACTTGACTGATATGTCAACAAAAACATTTTAATGATGAGGATTAATGAGCTTCCATATTTAATGCATAATGAGATTTTTTGACCAATATATGACAATGATTTGATGAGATTTTTCTTGAAAGGATAAGGATAATACAATGATGGAAAAATTCTATGTATCTCACCTAAGCCTAATATCTACAATAATGTTTAAGAAAAAAAAAATGGGAATTACCTATTTAAGGATGTATAAGAGATGTTTTCTAATGTTTGTTTGTTGTTGATTGATGATATTAAGGAGAACCTATGAAGAACATAGTAGAAGAGGGAAAGTGGAGAGATTGGTGAAATGTGATTTCTTGAAAAGTTTCCAAGAAAATTAGTGATGGAGATGTTAATGGAGTTGAGTCAATGAACCAAAAAATGAGTTGAATGAAGATCTGAATTTGAAAAGTGAGTTGTGTTTTATAGATTAAACCTACTATTGCTTTCAAACCATTATGGCAGTAAAATCCTTTAATCCAGGTTGACCTAATATTCACTTTGTAAATCCTTTAATCAAGGTGACATTCTATAGGAATGTTCAAAGTCCCCTAACAAGGCCACTCCTAATAAGGTGATTAAATCCTTTAAGATGGCTATGCAACCGTTAATAGGGTTCATTCTTAATCAAGATCACTTCAAAAGAGTGAGAAAATGATCTAGCATGTTACTTGGTGATTTTTTGCAAATTGAGTTTCTATATTAAATAGTAGTGTCAAAGTGTTATGTCTATAGGAATTTTGTTTGCATGCTATTTACTATTTTATTTTACCACTAGTATGCATAAACTAAAATAGAGAGTTGAGTAACAATATAAACAAGTTGTTTTTATGTTAAGATGATATATTGACCAAGTGGTTTTATGATCTGGATTGAGTTGTTTAAATATGTTATTATTGAAATTGATATATCTAGACTCAAGGATAAATTATTAACCACCCCCCCTCCCCCCCCAGTTATTCTAATCATTCCAACACAAGCCTTCTAGTAATTGCCCCTCCCTTGTTTTGATTCACTCAAATTATAAAAAGGGCCTCCCATAGAATAATAGGACACATGAAGAAAAAAAAAAATTTGAAGATTAAAATGTGGAGGAATATGATAAAGAGACTCCCCATCTTGATGATTTTGTTGAGATGGTGGATCATGATGTGCATATTTCTTTGAATGTCTTGATCCAGAAAGAGGTGACTAAAGATTTTGAGAGTTAGGATAAGGATAATAGTAAAATCACTTTCCTATAACCAATATGGTAGATAGGGATGAGGTAAATGTTAAGTTACTTGAAGAGGAATTTAAGGATTTAAGTGTCGAACCTCCCCTTGATATTCTCCAAAATAGGAAGGCCATTTATTTATACTCCTTGCACATGGAAAAATGATCCTTCAATTCCATCAAACTCCAAAACATAAACTACATATCCCTTAATGCTAAGATGAAAGAAATTCTAAGCAAGTTGTAGGATGACTCTGAGAAAGATAAAATAAGGGAGCCTAATGAAAGGATAGTATTACTCTTACTAAGATAATTGAGAAAGTGGAAAAGTAAATGAATAATATGACCAAAAGTTACTAGATGATAATAGAGGCCACTATTGAATTCCTAAAAAAACTTGTTGGTAACATGGACCATAATGCTACTAAGTTGCTAGTTCTCAACTTAGGGGAGCCTAAGTCTACAAATGGCTCCTCAGGGAATCTAAAAAGAACAAGGGGGAGCCCAAGAAAATTGAAAGTCAAGAGTATGGAGTTGGATAAGGAGGACATTAGGGAGACCATTGAAAAAATCAAGGAAATGAAGGAGTTGGTCATGGAACCATCACAATGTCTCATGTGTAAGTTCTTTCTATTTTGTGGAGTCTTGTCTTTTCGTTTTGGTTCTAGTGTTAGTTTCTTTTCTTAGATTGGTTTTTCTTTCTTGCTTCTTACTATTTTAGGTTGTGCTATTTTCTCACAACACCATTTATTACTAGAACTTTAATGACTTCTATTTTTGGATTAACATTTTGGGTTTTGGATACCCTTTGAAATACCTATTTTAACCCTTAATAAAAAAGCATTTTTTTCATTATAGATAAATATTCAATGAATGATTGAAATTTAATGATGTCTTTTGTTGTGGTAGTGCTACTTTTCATTATACTTCAATTTAGAGGTTGGTAGAGTTTAAGGATGTATAAATTTCCATCATCTTCAGTCAATTTCTACATTGAGATGGTATTCTACATAAGAAGTATACTTCATAATTTTGGTTGATATTCTTGTTGGAAATATAGGAAGAATAACTTAGAGGGGAGGGGTGAATCATTTACCACTAAAATAAATTGTAGAGCCCTTAGATGTTAGCATAGAACATAAACACTACTGAAAATATTGTTGCTCAACAAACACACAAGCACTCAGTTAATACTGATAATATGTTATAACTCGATAAGCACTAAAATAACAATTGTAACTCAAAAAATGCTTAACATGAAAATATTAAGATAGTTTCTCTAATTAACCTTAATTAACTTAGTTTCATACACATGAAATAAATAGCATGAACACAAGTGACACCAATATTTAATGTGGAAATCCAATTTTGGAAAAACCACCAATTACAACTAGTTACTAATTTTCACTCTTCTGAAGTGAGCCCTGTTAGGAGCCAACCTTATTAAAGGTTGCAAAAAAAACTATTAAGTGTGACCCTATTAGAGGATTTAATCACCCCATTAGTACTATCTTTTTTAGAGGTCTTTAGACACTTCAATCCAGAAATGTCACCTTGTTAGAGGATTTACAAATAGTTGTTAAGCTAGCTTTGTTAAGAGATTTAGATCACTACTGCAATGGTTAGAGAGTAACAGTGAGATGACTTGATCTATGATGCAACTAAATTTTTGATTATAGATCTCAATTCTAGTTAAAATACTTGATTCTTCCTAATTGAATGTATCTTTGTAGCTCCTCAAGGATATTCTTCTTATCCTTCTAATTCTCTTCCTCTTAGCATCTTCTATTCTTCCATACACTTGCTCACATTCAATCCTCACCTTGACCTTATGATTATATCATATCCATTGTTAAGTAAGCTTGAATATAACTTGATATATTTAATATTTATCTTCTTAATTTTCTAGAACCAACAAACAAATCTATTGAACTCAATATGCCAAAATAAGAAAATCCTTCATTAGCCGAGCCTACTTGGTAGACACTAACTGTAAAATGATTTTCTTGTGTTAACCAAGTGAATTCAGTTTAAACTGCATCTTCACAAACTTCCTTTGGTAACCAAGTGAGCTTGGTCAACACTGGTTTTGTCCAACTTTCCTTTGTCACCCTAGTGAACTCAATTAACATTGAACTTCTACTAACTTCTCTTCGATCCCTGAGTGAACTCAGTAGTCACTACCTTCTAAACTTGACAAACACTAGAATGCTTGGCTAATGTAGGAAACTATCTTCATTATCTAAGTGATCTTGGAATAAACCACCTAATAAATATATGGTATTTTGTGTAATATCAAAGATAATACACAATTAACTAATTATTTTTAATAATCTCCCTCTTTGGCATTGATGGCAACACAACATGTCATAATACAATGAAATTTAAGAGAAAAATAAAGTAAGGAAAATATCCTTAGTTTTATTTTGATTCTTATCCATGAGAACTCCCTCTCCCTTTAGTTTCTTCCTCTGTCAGAAAGCATTGTCTTCAACATCTCCTTTTGATAGCAAACACTTCCTCTTTGATATCAGTTTTCAATATTTTACACCAAGTTATTCCTCTCTGCAAACTCTCCCTCTTTATAAAATTTATGTGAATATGACATCAAATTCTCCCTCTTTGACATCTTATGTCAAAGACAATATTTAGTGAATATCAATGTACCTTATGTACTGATTCATATGCAATCTTCCTTTCTCAATATTGCATCAACTTGACTAATCTTCAACAGGCACTAGTTGATGCACCACTAAAATTTATTTAATGAGCTTTAGATAGGGTAATGACCCCTAAATTACCTCTTATATACAAGAATTCATCCTTAGGTAATTACTTAGTGAATATGTCTATAGTTTTTTCTTTAGTATTCACATATTCAAATCTTACCTCCTTATCTTGCACCAATTCTCTTAGAAAATGATATTTTACTGCAATGTGCTTGGTCTTGGTATGCATCACAAGATTCTTTGATATATTAATTGTGCCAGTGTTATCACAAAAGATAAACAATTGATCCTTGATTTCTACCTTCATACCTGCCAATAGTTGCTTGAACAAAACAACATTGGAATAATTAATTGCTACTGCAACATGCTTTTCTTCTATTGTAGATTGAGAAATACAATTTTTCTTCTTGCTTGTCCAAGACACTAGTATTTTACCAAAAAAGAATGCTCCACCACTGGTTCTCTTCCTCTCATCAACACTTCCTACCCAATCAACATCTATAAAGGCTTTCAAATATAAAGTTCCTCCTTCTTGCACCATAATTGTTGGAATTATTTTAGAATAACTTGGGGGGGTGAATCAGTTATTCAAGGTCCAGATGTCCAAATAAAACTTTTTCACAATTCAGGGAACCCATATAATATTCTTAATCATGCATGCATTCATTGTGTGTTAACAAAAACTGATATGTTATTGTTTAAACTACCATGCAGAAATGTAAAGCATAAAACACAACATATCCATCAGTATACTTGATAAAATAATTTAACATGAAAACCCAATTTGGGAAAAACCACCAGTAACATGCTACTCCTTTTTCACTCTTCTGAAGTGATGCCCTATTAAAGGCCAACCCTATTAAAGGTTACAACACACACTGTTAAACGTGACCCGGTTAAGGGATTTCAATCACCCTATTAAAAGTGACCCTTATTATAGGACTTTACGTCATTCACTTGGAATATCGCCCTATTCAAGGACTTTTCAATGACTATTAATTCAACCTTTCTCCAAAGGATTTACCCTAATCTGATACAATTGTTAGAGAGTAGTAATAGAGTTTGATTTGATACAACTTACAACCTTACTTTTAGATTATAGATCATTATTCAGTCCTAGCTTGTTCACCCTTCAAGCATTCATCTTCATTAAGCCTTCTTTCTTACTTCGCCATTGTAGACTTCTCCTCTTGGGTCACTTGATGAAGCAAACCCTCTTACTTCTCCTTGTCAGATTTTTGCATCCAAAATCTCTTTGACCTCTAACTGACTTTGCTTCATGACCAAACATCCCTACATATATGGAATTAGAAATATTTTTCCTACTCATTTTCCATCTAAAAAATTAGGGTTTTCAATGGATTAGGTAGGATATAATGTATGTACCCCATATCTTGTCTTGTCTAGTAACTTCTCCTAGAATCCATTTGAATTCGTCTCCAAAATGGTTTACATAAGATTTTGTGCCTCCAATTCATCAATCTTTTCTTCCTCTTGGTTTACAAGTTCCAATAAAACACACTTGTTAGCTCTTATTTAGTGAATCTTTGATCTTTTTCATAATGTAGTACCTCAACATTATCAATTTACTGATGCTTGACACATGCTATATTACTTGCCATCCATTGTAAAAATACTCAACATCAACTAGATTTTACTGGTGCTTGACACATACTGAAGATCACTCTACATCTACTAACTTGTTCAACACCTATTATTTTTCTCAAAATCCACTAGAAATTGCTTTCACTCAGCTCCAACAGACTTTTTGCTCGGCTTGTACTAACTTTGCTTGGCACCTTCTATCAACTTGGTCAAGCTTAGAAAATGAAATTTGTCCAACCTTTTTCATCTAAACTATAGCCAAACATTTTTTAACCTCAAGTGGATCATCAATATATTATGTTATCACTGTCTTAATTGATTCTTGCACTTCAATATATAATCATAACTCAACCTTTCCTCTAGGTACTTTTGTTACATCTTGTTGATCAAATCCTCTTCATCAATCAACTAAGTGATAGTGCTTGAAACATATAAGCAATTGTCTTACCAACATATAGTAGGTTTGACATTAGTGACAAAAAAATTATTGAAAACACTCCTTCAATGATAACAATCTTTCTACTCAAATGATCTTTTCAATGATATGTCAACAATCTCTCTCTTTGGCATTAATGGTAGACCAAACTAATCAACCAGTCAATCAAGTGATAAACTAACTAGGTTAAAATAGTTAGGTAATACCAAAAAGAAATCTTGTGGATAACACTTCTACCTCTATCAGCAACTCCTTGTTAGGTTACAAAATCTCACTTATCTGATTCTCTTTTTTCATTGATCAATAGAATATCACAATATCTTCCTCTTTTGTTTTTCTTCTTTCTCCCTCTTTCTTGCTTCCAGTCTTGTAATCTTCTGATGATGTACCTTTACTTTTTTGTTCTTCTTTTACACTGTACTTTATCCCAAATGTATTTTATCCCTCTAACTTGATTTTCTGCTTTGATCATCTTCCTCTTGATTAGTAAGTACTTGATCAATTTCTTGTACTTTCTCCCTCTTTAACAACAATGCCAAAGATGTGTACACAACACTTGTCATATTTGACATATGCATATATGAGCTTTTTTAGGCTCTTTAGTTTTCTCCCTTTGTTAAATTTCTTGTGACTAATTTGATATTCCAACTATGTAATTACTTTGGGTAGTTTCCTAAAGTAAGATCCACTGCATCAATGTGTATCAAATGAGTATCATCTTGTTTGATGCAAGGTACTCCATAAGTCTTTTACATAGCCTTTGATAGTGGCATCGCCCCTAATTTCCTCTCAGATACTCATAATTATCCTTAAGTAATGCTTTAGTGAAGATATCAACAATTTGCTCCTTTTTGTTGATATATTCCATCTTCATCTCTTTGTCTTGAACCAACTCCCTTACATAATGATACTATATTCCAATGTTCTTTGTTTTTGTGTGCATGAGAGGAATCTTTGATATATTTATAAAACTTTTATAATCAAAATAAAGTGTCACTGGTTCAGTGATCTCTTCCTTCATTTCCTATAGTGGGTATTTGATCCATACTATGTTTGTGCAATTGATAGCAGCAACAACATACTCTACTTTAGAAATAGATTGGGAAGTACAATTCTACGTCTTTCTTATCCATGTAACAAGTATTCTTCATAAGAAAAATGGCCCTCCATTGGGGCTCTTGAACAATCATCAATATTTCTAGCCCAATCAACATCAGTGTAAACTTTTAGCTCAAACTTTTCATTTTTCTTATAGTATAAGCCATACTCTTTTGTTCCTTTCAAGTATCTCATTATTCTTTTCACAGCCATCAAATGATTCTCTCTAGGATTAGCATAGAATCTAGAAAATATTCCCATAGTTGATACAATATTAGGTTTTTTTTGTACTACCTATTGCAATTTGTCAATCATGGATCTGTACAATGTTTGATTGACCTCAGCTAATTCATCATTCTTTGATAGTTTGAGTTTTGTTACCATAGGTGTGCTTATTGGTTTAGAGTCCTCAAGTCCAAATGTTTTGAATATCTCCTTAATATATTTTGAGTAAGTGATATATACACCATACTTCATTTGTTATACTTGTAGTCCCACAAAGAATTTGATCTCACCAAACATTGACATTTCAAACTCTTGCTTCATCTAATTTACAAAATCTTTACACAAAGCATCTTGTCCTCCAAATATAATGTCATCAACAAATATTTCAAATAAAAGTATACCCTTTCCTTCATCTATCTTCATGTACAAGTTGTTGTTATCATCTCTCTTTTCAAATCCAATCTCAACAACATAAGTATGAAGTCTTTCATACCATGCTCTTGGTGCTTATTTCAATCCATTCATGACTTTATGTAGTTTGATAGCATGTTCTTATTATTTTTGTCCATAAAACCTTCTATTTGTTCTATGTAAACTTCTTCATCTAATATTCCATTTAGAAATGCAGACTTAACATCCATCTTATAAGCTTAAAAACCTTTGTATGTAGCATAAGCAAGAAGAATTCTTACTCCTTCCATTCTTGCAATAGGGAAAAATGTTTCACCGTAGTCAATTCCTTCTTCTTGAGAATACCCTTTGAAAACTAGTCTTTCTTTGTTTCTTGTCACTTCACCATTCTCGTCTAACTTGTTCATGAATACCCATTTTGTGCCAATCACATTCTTGTCTTTTAGTCTAGGAACTAGGCTCCAAGTCTTGTTCTTTTCTATCTATTGAATTTCTTCTTCCATAGCCTTTTACCAATCATCATTTTCCAATGCATCTCTCACTATCCTAGGTTCCTTCATGCTTAGCAAACATGATTCACTTCTCAACCTATTTCTTTTCATTGGCCTTGCATCTTTGTCTCCAATGATTTGATCTTCAGGATGGTGTTTTTTTACATATTTGGATAGTTTGGCCTCAGTTCTTGTGGCTACATTCTATCTCTTAGCTTTAATATCACTATGTGCATCTTTGTTAAGTATTTCAACATCTCTTTCATGTGTGCCAATCTCAGAGTTAGATTGTGCATTCTACTCATTCTGCAACTCAACATCTGAATGCAACTCAACATTCACAGGATGTGACTCGACAGTTGTTAAAACTTGCTACTAGTTTGCTACATTATTTGTAGCATCTTCTTCAGTAGGCATTCTTTCATAGTAGTATACAAATGTCTTGTAATCCTCTAGTTCTTTTGTAGGTTCAGCTTCATGTTCTTCGCTAAACTCATGAAAATTCACATTTGCACTTTCTACAATTTTGTTAGTGTTAGTAATTAAACACTTGTAAGCTTTACTTCTTGTGGAGTAACCAAGGAATATACCTCCTTCGCTCTTTGCATCAAACTTTCTACTCCTAACATCTTTAAGAATATAGCACTTGCTTCCAAATACCTTAAAATATTTTAAATTAGGTAGATGATCATACCATAGTTCAAAAGATGTTGAGTACCTTTCTTTACTTGCACACAATTCAAAGTGTATATAGCAGTACTTACAACTTCTCTCTAGTGTTTTAGAGCAACATTTTTCTCCATCATTAGTGTTCTAGCATAGTCCATTATAGATCTATTTCTTCTTTCAGCAATTCCATTTTGTGGGGGAGTCCTAGGTGCTAATGTCTATCTTTTAATTCCTCTGTCATTGCAAAACATCTTAAATTCATGTGAAGTGAATTCACCTCCTCTACCTAATCTCAAATATTTCAAGCTCTTACCTATTTCTTTCTCAAATCTTTCCAAGTACCATTTAAACATTTGAAAAGCATTTGATTTTTGTTTTAAAAACATAATAGTCATCATCCTAGAGCAATCATCAACAAGTAGCATAATATACTTGTCTCCTTTGTAGATTTTCACTTCAATAGGTCCACAAAAATTAGTATAAACAATTTTAAGTATTTACTTAGAGGTGTAAGCTTTACTTTTAAAGCTTGACTTTGTCATCTTTCCTAGCTGACATTGTTTGCACATTATATTTTCTAGTTTCTTCAACTTAGTAAAACCTCTAACTCTTTTCATGATACTAATACTGATCAAATTATCAAAGTTAACATGCCATAATCGCTTGTGCCAAAGCCATACATCATCAAATTTTGCAATAAGACAAGTAGCATCTTCTATATCCAAATAGAATAGATTAATCCTAGTTTGATCACCTTTTCCAATCAGATTTCCATTTGTATCATATATCTTGGTTGATTTTTTTTCAAACTCAACTTTGCATCCCAAATTATTCAATTGTGACACACTCAACAAGTTATAATCCAATCCTTCAACATAGTAAGCATTGTCACATGAGATCTTGTATGTAAGCTTAATAGACCCTTTTCCTTTTATTGAACATGGTGCATCATTACCAAATCTTAAATTATTTCCATCATAACAAGTTAAGGTAATGAACTTACTTTTCTCTCCAATCATGTGATGTGAGCATCCGCTATCAATGATCCATTTGTCATTTTTTTTATACAAGTCATAAGTGCAGTAACTTCATCCTCATTTGATTTCTCCTTCATTGCAACATATACTACTTGTTCATCATTTTCATCAAAGTTTTTCTCATCAGCAATGTAGCATGACTTCTTACCTTTGTCTCTATAGTCTCTTCCATTATCTTCTCTTTTTATTTTGTGTTTGTTACCTTCTTTGAAGTTCGTCTGTGGACATCTTGCTGCAATATGACCAACTTCATTGCAATTAAAACAAATGATAGGAAACTTACCTTTGAATTTACTTTTTCTTTTGTGAAATCTTCTAGCCAACAATGCCTCCAATTTTTAAATGTCTTCCTCATCTATACTACTCTCACTAGATGCATACTTTATCTTCCTTTTCTTCTTCTTTGGCTTTACCTCCTTAGAATCCTTTAGTAACAATTCTTCTTTGAAGGCTGATTCAATACTTTTTGGATGGTAGTTGCCAAAATTAGATAATTCAAATGTAGCGAGTCTTCTGACCAGACCTTCAAAGGTTAAATTATTTCCTGGTATACATCTTAGCTCTTGGATTGTAGACACTCTAATGGCATATATAGGAAATAGTGTTCTCAAGACTTTACTCATCACAGTATCATCATCTATTTTACTAGTAGCACCTTTTATTACACTAATAATTTCCTTTATTATAGTAACATATTGAGCAATGTTTTCACCTTCTTCCATTTTCATGTCATCAAATGTACCTCTTAGGCTTTTTGGCTTGCCTCTTTGAATATTTTTGTCTCCTCCATAGATAGTGGTTAGGGCATCCCACATCTACTTTGCACTTTTAAGTTCCTTGATGTCATCAAACTCAACATAGCTTAGGGTAGAGGCAATCTCCAACATTGCCTAATTGTGTTGTCTCTTTTTCTTCAACTTTTTAGTAGTTAGGGCTCCTGTTGGATCAACATGTTCTACTATAATGCATGTTTTTCCATAATCTTCAAGTCCTCCAAGATATAGCTTCATCAAACTTTTCCATGCAAAAAAGTTATCTCTATTTAGCTTGGGTACCTCTCTTTTTGACATCCTGATCTTTATGCTTCCAGTACCTTAAAACTAATCCTCTCAAGAAACTACACTCTAATAGCAATTGTTGAAATTCTTTTAGAATAAATGAGAGGGGGGCTAAATTAGTTATTCAAGCTCCAGATGTCCAAATAAAACTTTTTCACAATTCATTGAACCCATATAACATTCCTAATCATGCATGCATTCATTATGTGTTAACCAAAACTAATATGTTACTGTTTAAACTAACATGCAAAAATGTAAAGCATAAAACACAACATATCCATCAGTACACTTGACATAATGATTTAATGTGGAAACCCAATTTGGGAAAAGCCACTAGTAACATGTTACTCCCATTTCACTCTTTTGAAGTGATGCCCTGTTAAAGGCCAATCTTGTTAAAGGTTACAACACACAGTATTAAATGTGACCCAGTTAAGGGATTTCAATCACCCTATTAAAAGTGAGCCTTATTAGAGGACTTTAGGTCATTCACTTGGAATGGCACCCTATTATAGGATTTCTCAATAACTGTTAAGTCAAGCTTTCTCCAAAGGATTCACTCTAATCTGATACAATTGTTAGAGAGTAATAGTAGAGTTTTATCTGATACAACTTACAAATTTACTTGTAGATTATAGATCACTATTTAGTCTTCAACTCTACTTGGCTTCCAATCTTTGTAGTTCTAATAGCTTGTTCACCCTTCAAGCATTCATCTTCATTAAACCTTCTTACTTAGTTTGTCATTTCATACTTCTCCTCTTGGGTCACTTGATGAAGCAAACCCTCTTCCTTCTCCTTGTCATATTTTTGCGTCCAAAATCTCTCTGACCTCTAACTAACTTTGCTTCATGACTAGACATCTCTAATATAGGGAATTAGAACTCTTTTTCTTGCTCATTATCCATCTCAAAAATTAGGGTTTTTGATGGATTAGGTAGGATACAATGTATCTATCCCATATCTTGTCTTGTCTAGAAATATCTCCTAGAATCCATTTGAATTTTCCTTTAAAATGGTTTACATAAGATTCTATGCCTCTAGCTCATCAATCTTATCTTCCTTCTAGTTTACAGGTTCCAAGAAAAAAAGTTGTTCACTTTTATTTGGCAAATCATTGATCTTTTTCATAATGCAACAGCTTGACATTATCAATTTACTAATGCTTGACACATACCATGTTACTCAACATCTACTGTAAAATCATTCAGCATCAAATAGATTTTACTGGTGCTCGACACATACTAAAAATCACTCAGCATCTACTAACTTTCTCAATAGCTATTAGTTTGCTTGGAAACCACTAGAAATTTCTTTCACTTGACTCCAACTAACCGTTTTCTTGGCTTGCACTAACTTTTCTCACCACCTCTATCAACTTGGTCAAGCTTAGTAAATGAACTTTGTCCAACCTTTTTCATCTGAACATTAGCCAAACATTTTGTAACCTCAAATGGATCATCAATACATTATGTTATCACTATCTTAATTAATTCTTGCACTTCAATACATAATCATAACTCAACGTTTCCTCTAGGTACTTTTCTTACATCTTGTTGATGAAATCCTCTTCATCAATCAACTAAATGATAGTGCTTGAAAGATATAAGTAATTTTCTTACCAACATATAGTATGTTTGACATCAGTGAGAAAACAATGATTTACAACACTCCTTCAACAATAATAATCTTTCTACTCAAATGATCTTTTCAATCATATGTCAACAATAATCCATAATCTTTAGTACCCTTCAGATACCTTATGGTTCTCTTGATTTTCATCATATGATCTTCTTTAGGATTTTCTGATAATCTTGCCACCATACAACTTGCTAATGTAATATTAGGCCTTGTATGCACTACATATTGAAGTTTACCAATCATTGATCTATAAGTGGTTTTATCTACTTCCTTGGAATCATCATTCTTCAAAAGCTTATGTTCAATAGACATATGTATTCCAACAAGTCTTGAATCTCCTCTTCCAAATTTCTTTAGTATCTCTTTGATATATTTGGATTGAGTAATGTAGATACCATATTTCTTCCTTTTAATTTGTAATCCAGCAAAGAATTTTATTTCTCCAAACATGGAAATTGCAAATTCCTTACTTAATTCCTCTAAAAATGCTTTGCAAAAGTCGTCATTTTAAGTAAAAAAATGTGTCATCCACAAATATCTCTTCCAACATAATCCTCTTTTCTAGTCCTTCTTTGATATATAGCTTGATGTTATCATTTTTCCTTTGAAAACCAATCTTCATGAAGTAGTTATGAAGTCTTTCATACTAAGCTCTAGGAGCTTGCTTGAGACCATACAATGCTTTGTGAAGTTTAGAAACCATATCCCTTTTTCTAGGATCTACAAAACCTTTAGTTTGTTCTATGTAAACTTCCTCTTCAAGAATTCTATCTAAGAGTGAAAATTTCACATCCATTTGATAAACTTTAAATCCTTTATATCCAGAATAAGAAAATAAAGTCCTAACACCTTCTAATCTTGCAATAGAAGAAAATTTTCACCATAATTAATGCCTTCTTCTTGAGAATAGAATTTTCATACTAACCTTGCTTTATTTTTTGAAACTTCTCCATCTTTATTCAGCTTATTTCTGAAAACCCAGTTTGCATCAATTACATTTTAATGCTTGGGTCTAGGAACAAGAGTCTAGGTCTTATTCCTTTCTATATGTTCTATCTCTTCATGCATTGCTTCAATCCATATTTCATAATCCAAAGCATCTTTAATTGATCTAGGTTCAAATTTAGTAAGAAAAAATGCACCTTTAAATTTGTTTCTTGTCATTGTACCATCTAACTTGTCTCCAATGGTCTGATCAGGTACATCAATTACAATGCTCTATATTTGAATTTCTTCAATGAGGACAACCCTTCTACTAAGGGCATCAACCAATTTATTTTCTTGACTTTGTGTTTCAATGTGAAAATGTATGCTTACAGTAGCTCCATCCATTTTATATGTTTGACACTTAACTTTTCTTGAGAATTCAAAAAAATTAAAGCATGGTTGTTAGTGTAAACAATAATTCCTTTAGTAAAACGTAATGTCTCAATTTTTTAAGAGCTTGCACTACTACATAAAATTCAAGGTCATAAGTTGTGTACCTCCTTCTTAGCATCATTTAACTTTTCAAACAAGAAAGAAATGGGTTTTCCCTCTTGAACTATGATAGCGCCAATGGCTAGGCTACTAGCATCAATTTCAACACTAAACACATTCCTAAATTTAGGAAAGGTTAGAATAGGATATTGAGCCACTCTATTCTTCAAGTGCTCAAAAGTATTATTTTACTCATTAGTCCAAAGAAATTTTTCCTTGTTACCACCTTTGATTGTATCAAGCATAGGAGTGCATATATGACTGAATTTCTTTATGAATTTCCTATAAAATGTTGCCAAACCTTGAATATTCTTCACATAATCTTGGTTTTTAGGAGGTGACCAATTGATGATTGCTTCCACTTTTTTTGGATCCATTTTTAGGGTTCCTTGAGAAACAAAAAAAATCCAAAAAAAGTGAGTTTCCTCTACATGAATGTGCATTTCTCCATATTGATGATCAACTTGTTCTCATGAAGTGTTCTCATGAAGTGTTCTCAAGACCTACTCCAAATGGTTTAGATGTTCTTTTTTGCTACTGCTAAAGATGAGAATGTCATCAAGATACACAAAAAAAAAATTTCCAATAAAGTCAATAAAGATTCCATTCATGAGTCTCATGAATGGACTTCGAGCATTTCTCTATCCAAATGGAATGAAAAGACACTCAAATAGTTGTTCATTTGTTTTAAAGGTTGTCTTCCACTCATCTCTAGGTCTAATTCTTATTTGGTGATATCCCGATTTCAAATCTATTTTGGAAAAATAGTAAGCATTTCCAAGTTGATCAAGTGTGTCTTCAATCCTAGGCATAGGAAATCTATACTTGATAGTTATTCTATTTATGTCTCTACTATTAGTGCATAGCCTCCAAGTACCATCCTTTTTAGGTTTTAGGATAGAGGGTACTGCATAAGGGCTTAAACTTTTCTGAATTAGACCTTTGGAAAGAATTTTCTTGATTTGTTTTAAAATCTCTACATTCTAATTTGGAGTCATCTTATAAGGTGCCTTGTTTCACAATGAGGATCCAAATATGAGATCAATTTGATGATTAATGTCTCTAAGGGGAGGGAGGGAAGAGGGCATGTCACTTGTCATGATATCACTATATTTTTCTAGTAGTCTTTTGATTTCAACTTGTATAGCTGATTTCTTATCAAATTTATCACTATACTTAGGCTTCATAATTAGTATGAAACTTCCCTCTTATAATTCATCTATGGTTTTCATCCTCTTTCTCCCCTATTAAAATCCCTATTGTTTCCTTCTTCTTTTTCTAATTTTTGATCAATTAAAGGTTTCATTGTGAACATTCTTCCATCTCTGATGATTGTATATGTGTTCTTCCTATCACTATATGTGCTATCCACATCATACTAGCATGCTCTCCCTAGGAAGAGATGGAAAGAATCCATTTCCACTATGTCACACAAGAGTTTTTCTTTGAATTCCCCAAGAGAAAATTCTACTTAGGTTTGTTTAGTAACTAAGGCTTGATTTTCTTTCATAAGCCAAGATACATTATAGGGAAAAGGATGTGGTGTTTTCATTAATCCTAACTTCTGCATCATTTCTTTAGAAACTAAAATTTCTATCAAACTAAAATCTACAAGAAAATTACATATCTTTCCTTGACATGTTATCCTTGTTCTACACAAGTTATTCCTTTGGGGTGGCTCTTGAGTGTGTAGAACCTACAAGAAAGTCTACCTCATTATTATGACTACTCCTTCTTTAGCCTCTAGTTCAAAATACTCTTCTTGGACCGATTGTGCTCTCCTTTTAGCTTGATTATTGTTATTTATTTTCTTAAGCCATCTTCCTACATGATGTCCCAATTGGTTGCAGTTATTGCATTTGATAGGGCCATTGACTCTACCACCTCTACTCTATTAAAGGTTTGGCCTCCTCTATAGTTTCCTCTAAAGTTTGACTTATTTTAATCCTTGTCTTTTGGATTCTGATAGTAACCATTTTGTTTCTATACTACCCATTGTTCCATTAGTTATTCTTGCCTTTGAAGGATTTTTGTCATTACCTTTGGCCTTGTTCTGATCCTGTATCCTCTTATACTTTTCTTCCAATTTTATTGCCAACTAGTACCATTTTTTTCATAGAATTAGGAGTATGCAAACTCAACTCTTCTTGAGTGGGTAACTTCAAGCCATTCATATATCTAGCAAGTTTCTCCTCTTCATTCTTTATTGCATTGTCTTCATGCATAGTTTCAAAAATTATTTAGTGTAAGAAATTACATCTAATTTCTTGTACTTCAAGTTTTTCTTTCCTATATGGAGTTGAACTCCATAATCATTAGGTGCATAGATCTCTCTCACTAATTCTACCATTCTATCCCATGATGAGATCATATTTCTTCCCTTCTTCACCCTCTCTATCTAGATGAAATTCAACCAAGTTAGGGATTCTCCCTTCAACTTGTATTTAGCCATCTTTACCCTCTTCTTCTATAGAATGTCTTTACATTCAAAGAAACTAGTCAAGCCCTCTATCCAATCCAATGCTATGTTAGCATTCATTTTTCCATTAAAAGTTAACAATTCCAACTTCTCCTCCATGGTTATTTTCTCCATGGATTTCAAAGCATTCAAGAGTGGTCTTTGTTCAGCAAGTACTTCACCTTATTCTTCAAAGTCATCAGTCTCAACATCTTGATCTTCATCATTAGATTGTGCCCCATTTTACTTGTCTACTATGCCTTCTAATTCTCTCAACCTCTTTGCAAGAGAAGCATTGGTTTCTCTTTTCTCTCTCATCAATTTTTCCAATTTAGCATTTGTTTCCCTTGTAGGGATCTCTTCATCTTCTTTAGTAAGAGCCATGCTATTATACCACTTGATACAATAGAACCAATAGTGAGTTTGAACAAGGTTTTGTTAACCATATTTACTTCCCTACCAAATGTTTTAATTTAAATGCATAGGCCCACCCAATGGTCACTTTCCATAATTAAATTTCCAATTTCCAATGGAAATATAAAGTAAATTAAATAAAAACCTTATTGTATTTCCTATATTTTCTTAAGTTTATTTCCCATCCCCACAACTTTCAGGACCGTCAGATCTCCCAAGATCAATGATGAGCACTTTTCTACATTCACAAGTTTTAAGATGTTTAAGCAATGCAGGCAAGCACCTCGCTACCATGTGAGAATGTGGGTCTCATTTCCTTTATAGCCTATAGACAAAGTGAAGATTTTAGGTAGGCTATTAGGTTTTGTTGGCATATGGAAGGCTTCTAGTTGGTTGAGATGATGACATGGAGAATAAAGTTGGTGGCATGTTTCTTAGCTGTCAAATGTCAAAAGGTCAATGATTCTCACTTGTATGCATTTAAAAGATGCAAAAAGTTCAAAAAATGAAGGAAGGAGAGGCCTCAACATGTAGATTTTATGATGTCATTCTTGTTAGAGCTACACAAGGAGACTAGTCAGAACCACAACATTGGCATGTTAGGACATAGTTGAAATATCACACTATTTCATTGTGTTGGATACAATTAATGAATTGTGTGTTGTCTTTGATGTTAGAAAATTATCATATCAATTGATAGATAGTGCTTACTAAGATCACTTGGTCTGTGAAGATAGTTGTCCTTGTCTGCTAAGTGTTCACTAGTTTACTTTAAATAGATGATAGTGTCCACCAAGCTCACTTGGGCATCAAAGGAATTTAGGCTGAAAAGAATGTTAACCGAGATCACTTGGTTAACAAAGGGAAAGTTGGATAGAGTTAGTATTCACTAATTTCACTTGGTTTCCAAATGATTTCTACAAGTCCACAGTGTTAACTAAGCTTTTGTTGGTTAACATAGGAAATTGTTCCAAAGTTAGCTTCTATCGAGTAGGGTTGGCTTACGAAGGATTTTTGTTATTTTGGCCTATCGAGCTTAATTACTTTATGTATTTATTATAGCTGACTATGATAATGAATATTGGTTATTTTAATTTTAATTTGGGCTGACTTGACAATTTGGAAGGTGTAAATAAAAATTCAAGTTGAGATTTCTAGTGTGTGTGCAAGTGTGTTGATTGAATTGAAAAGAAAAGAGAGAGAGAGAGAGAGAGAGAGAGAGAGAGAGAGAGAGAGAGAGAGAGAGAGAAAACTTGAAGGATAAGTAGGTATCCTTGTGGAGTAGAAAGTGATATTCAATCAGGAAGGATCAAGTTTAAGTATAAAAGAGATCTAGATTCAGCAATTTAGTTGCATCACAATCAAGTCATTTCATTGTTACTCTCTAACCATTATAGTAGTGATCTAAAATCTCTTAATAGAGTTGGTTTAACAACCATTTGTAAATCATCTAACAAGGTTTCACTTCTATTGAATTATTTTAAGACCTCTTGTAAGGTGACTCCTAGTAGGGTGATTAAATTCTCTAATAGGATCACACCTAATAGTGCATTTTGTAAACTTTAACAAGGTTGGCTCCTAATAGGGCTCACTTCAAAAGAGTGAAAAATAGTAACTAGTTACATTGGTAGTTTTTCCCAAATTAGGTTTCAACGTTAAATCCTAGTGTCTCATGTGTTCATGTTATTTCTCTTATGCTTGCAAGTTTATTATTGATAATGTTTTAAGATTCACTAAAATTAATTCACTTTGCATTTACAGAGTTACCAAAATTTCTATTTTATTATCGAGCATCAATAGTTATCAGTTTTCTCAGTCTAAATTTTATCGTTTACATCTAAGGGATTTGGGGTTTAGTTTAGTGGTAAGTAATTTACCCCCCTCTCAGTTACTCCTATATTTCTAACAATTGGTATCAAAGCTTTTGGTTCCTGTAGGAAAGGTTTAAAGGACCCAAGCTAAAGATCAGGATGTCTTACAAAAGAGAGATTTCAAAGCTAAATAGAGACAACTTTTTAGCATGGTAGGGACTCATGAGACTTCATCTGGCCACCATTAGTGATTCTAGCTAAAAATACCTTGATGCAGAATACAAAAAATCCTACTATTGCATTGTCTATTAGAGATCTTACTGAGATAAAGAACCATAACATCATGATTATTGATATTTCATCTACTCTTAGCTATGGTGAATTTGATGAGATCAAAGATTGTAAAATTGCTTTTGATATGTGGAACAAGCTAAAGGATTTCTATGGTGGTGATGACAATGTAAGCAGAGCCAAAGAAGAAAACCTTAGAGGATAGTTTGAACAGATGAGAATGAGAGAAGATGAAAATGTTGCCAAATATGTGGAAAGAATCAAAGCTAGTGTCAATGCAATCAGAGCTTCTGGAGGAGAAATCAAGGAAAAAATTGTTGTAAGAAAATTTCTTAGAAATTTTCTTCACATCTATGGAATCAGAGTGTCTTCTATTCAAGAAAAGAGATGTGATTCAAATAGCAAGCTATGCTTGGATGCCCTAGTAGGAATATTGATAGCTTTTGAGCTAGACAACTTTGACAATTATGTTCCAAATTCAAAAAATGTTGAGTCTGCATTTGAAGCTAAACTTTTAATCAAAGAAAAAGGCAAGAAAAAAAAGGAAAATTAGTCAGAAAGTGAAGAGGAAATAGAGGAAGGTTCTGATAGTGATCTTAAATTTGTTGAAGCTTTAATTGCAAAGAAATATTCTAGAGGTAGAGCAAAGTACAAAGGTAAAGTTCCTTTAATCTATTTTTCATGTGAAAAAATTGGTCATATTGCTCTGAGGTATCCAAATAGAGAAATAAATGATGAGAAGAAGAGCCACAAGTACAAAGGTAAGAAGGAATCCAAAAGTCACAAATCCTTCAATGAAAAAGGTAAGAAGACTTGTTTTGTGGCTAAAGATTTTGATAACAATGAAGATGAAATAGTGTACATTGCTGTAAAAGATGAATCTGATGAAGAAGAAGATAAGATGGCACTTATCTCTCATGTTAGTAATAATGAAACATGGATCATAGATAGTGGATGTTCACATCATATTATTGGAGACAAAACAAAATTTGAACAATTTGAACACTATGATGGAGGTACTGTAAGGCTTGGAAACAATGAACCTTGTTGCATAAAAGGGAAAGGTCACATCTCATTAACCAATGAAATTATATGTAATAATGCCTATTAGGTTGAAGGACTAAAACATAACCTACTAAGTGTGGCACAGCTAATCAACATTGGATTCAAGGTAGAATTCATGCATGGCAAGGCAAGACTACTAGATGATGAAGGGAATTTGATTGGATTAGGAAAACAAGTAAGAGGTAATCTATTTTAGCTTGATCTTGGTGATTGCTCATGTTTTATTGCTCAAATGGAAGAAATTTGGTTATGGAATAGAAGACTATATCATGTAAACTTTGATAATATGGTCAAAATAAGAAAATTTAGAAAAGTAAAAGTATCCCTAGTTTGAAGAAACCAGATGTTGGTTTATGCAAAAATTGTCAGATTGGCAAAATGGGAAAGACTAGTTGTAAGAGTAAAAGCTATCAATCTAAAGTTGTCTTGGAAATTGTGCATACTGACTTATGTAGACCTACTGGAGTAGAAAGTTATAGTGGAGAAAATTTATTTATTCTTTTTGTTGATGACTACTCTACTATGATGATTGTTATGTATGTTAGAGAAAAGTTAGAAGCATTTGAGAAAATCAAATAGTATTTGGTGAGAGTAGAAAATGAAATAGGAAAAATATTGAAATGCTTAAGATTAGATAGTGGTGGTGAATTCATCTCCAATTAATTTAATAATGTATGCATTGAAAGAGGAATCAAAAGGCAAGTATTAGCCCTTGGCACTCCTAAGCAGAATGGAATAGCTGAAAGAAGAAATAGATCCATCATGGATTGTGCAAGGACTCTAATAATTGAAAAGAACGTTGCTATCAAATACTGGAAGGATGCCATCAACACTGTAATTCATACTTTGAACTGAGTACAATTGAATAAGGACTCAAATAAAACTCCCTATGAATCATGGTATGGATACAAACCCAATGTAAGTTACCTAAAAGTATTTGGTAGTAAGTGTTATATCTTGAAAGAGTCTAGAAAATGAAAATTTGATGTGAAAGGTGATGAAGTTATATTCTTAGGATATTCCAAAAGAAGTAAAGCATATATATGTTTGAATTTGTCTACTCATAAAATCATAGAAAGTGCACATGTGAGAATTGATGAGTTTGTAGAAAAGACTAAAGAAGAAAGCAAAAAGGAACCCAAAGATTACAAAAGAATTTTTTACTTTGAACCTAATACATTTCCAGGCATATCTAACAGTAAGGAGGCTTCACCTCCTAAGTCTTCCATAGTTATTGAGTTGCAAGAATTACAAACTAAGTCACAAGAACCCGAGTGACATTCGAAAGCTATCAAGTCAATGCCTACTGAGTTTGAATGACCTAAGCCTAAAGTTGAAATTCAAAATGAAGATAGTGCAATTCATTCAAAAGTCAAAGAACCTATATTGGCCAAGTATGTCAAAAGGCATCATGCATCTGATCAGATTATTGGAGATAAATCATAAGGTATTATGACAAGAATCAAATTAAAAGGTACATGTTTACTTGCTGATTTTGAACCTAGAAGTATTAAGGATGCTCTATAAAATGAAAGTTGGATTGACAAAGTGAATTAAGAAATAGAATAGATAGAAAAGAACAAAACTTGTCTCTTGTTCCTAGGCCTAAAGAGAAAAATGTGATTGGAAAAAAATGGCTATTCAGAAATAAGCTGAATCAAGATGGACAAGTATCAAAAAACAAAGATAGATAGATTAGTGTGTAAAGGCTATTCTCAAGAAAAAGGAATTGATTGTGGTGAGACTTTTTTCCTTGTTGCATGATTAGAAGGTTTTAGGACCCTATTTGTATATGCAGCTCATAGAGGATTCAAAATATATCAAATGCATGTTAAACCTGCATTCCCAAATGGAATTTTTGACGAAGAAGTCTACATTGAATAGTCAAAAGGTTTTGTTGATCCTAAAAAAAGGGACATGGTCTATAAATTACATAAAGTATTGTATGGTCTCAAACAAGCTCCTAAAGCCTGGTATGAAAGACTACATCACTACTTGATATAGATTGGTTTTCAAAGAAAAAATGGTAATAGTAGTCTATACATCAAGGAAGGACCAAATAATAAAATTGTGTTGGCAGAAATATTTGTGGATGATACTCTATTTATATGAAATGATGACCTATGCAAAGCATTTTTAGAATAAATGAACAAAGAGTTTGAGATGTCCATGTTTGGTGAAATAAAATTATTTTTTGGATTGCAAGTATAATAAAACAAAAAAGGTATCTATATCACTTAATCCAAGTATATAAAAGAGATACTCAAGAAGTTTGGAATGGAAGATTCAAAACTAGTTGGTACCCCCATGTGTACTGGACTCAAGGTTACCAAATATGATGACTCCAAAGAAGTAAATTAGACCTTATACATGTCAATGATTGGAAAATTATAGTATGTAGTTCACACAAGGCCTGATATTGCCTTAGTAGTTGGGATAGTGACAAAATTCTCAGCTAAACCTAGAGAAAATCACATGATGGCAATCAAAAGAATCTTGAGATATGTGAAGGGTACTAAAGACTATGGTTTATGAAACAAATTTGGAGGAAACCTAGACCTAAAGGTATTTATTGATGTTGATTAGGCAAGAAATCTTGATGATAGAAAAAGCACTAGTGGTGGAGCTTTCTTTCTTGGTAAAAGGTTGGTATCTTGGACAAGCAAGAAGCAAAACTGCACATCCCAATCCATAGTAGAAGCAGAGTATGTGGCAGCAATAGTAAATTGTTCTAACATTGTTTGGTTCAAATAATTGCTAGGAGGAATGAAGATTGAAATCAAAGAGCTAGTAGTCATGTATTGTGATAACACCAACACAATTAACATATCAAACAACCCAATGACAATTAACTCGTGCAAGATAAAGAAATTATATTGAAATATGTCCATACAAAAGAACAAATTGTAAACATATTCACCAAGCCATTACCTAAGGATGTATTCTTGTATCTAAAAAGTAAGCTAGGAGTCATTCCCCTATCTAAAGCACACTAAATAAAGTTTAGTGATGCATCAACAAGAAACAAGTTAAAGATCAATCATTTGATGTTGCATTATCAAGAGAATATTACATATAAACAGTACTCAAGGTACATTGATAAAAAAAATTATGTGTTGTATTTGGCATGTGTTGTCAAAGAGTGAGAAGTTTACTATCATATCTTTATCTTTCTAAAATTTTGTAGAGGGAGAAGTTTGATAAGAAGTTATACAGTTCCTTCACGAAGGAAGAATATAGCACAAAGAAGAAGTTCTTATGTAAAATCAAAAGAGGGAGAAACTTTCTATCAAATGGAGTCTTATTCTCAAATTTCATTATTCTATGACATGTTGTGTTGCCATCAATGCCAAAGAGGGAGATTGTTGGATACAATTGATCAATTGTGTGTTTTCTTTGATATTATACAAATATCATATCAATTAATAGACAATTCTTACCAAGCTCACTTGGTCAGCAAAAATAGTTTTCCTTGTCTATTGAGTATTCATAGGTTTACTCTGAATAGATGACAGTGTCTACCGAGCTCACTCAAGCGTCGAAGGATTTTAGGTAGAAAAGAGTATTAACCAAGCTCACTTAGTTGACAAAAGGAAAGTTGAATAGAGTTAGTATTCACCGAGTTCACTCAATTACCAAAGAATTTTTGCAAGTTCATAGTGTTAATCGAGCTTCTATTGGTTAACACAAGAAATTGTTCCAAAGTTAGTTTCTACCAAGTAGGGTCGACTTACGAAGGATTTTTCTTATTTTGGTATATGAAGCTTAATTACTTTATGTATTGATTCTAGCCAACTATGATGATCAATATTGGTTATTTTAATTTGAATTTGGGCTAACTTGACAATCTAGAAGGTATAAATAAAAGGTCAAGTTGAGGTTTATAGTGTGTGTGCAAGTGTGTTGATTGAATTGAAAAGAAAAGAGAGGAAGCAAAATTGAAGGATAATCAAGTATCCTTTTGGAGTAGAAAAGTAATATTTGATCAAGAAGAATCAAGTTTAAGTAGAAAAGAGATCTGAATTCAGTAATTTAGTTGCATCACAATCAGGTCATTTCATTGTTACTCTCTAACCATTGTAGCAGTGATCTAAAATCTCTTAACAGAGTTGGTTTAGCAGCCAAATGTAAATCCTATAACAAGGTAGCAATTCCATTGAATTTTTTTAAGACCTCTTGCAGGGCCACTCCTAGTAGGGTGATTAAATCCTCTAATAGGGTCACGCCTAATAGTGTGTTTTGTAACCTTTAATAGGGTTGGCTCCTAATAGGGCTCACTTCAAAAGAGTGAAAAATAGTAACTAGTTACATTGGTGGTTTTTTCCAAATTGGCTTTCCATATTAAATCTTGGTGTCTCATGTGTTCATGTTATTTCTCTTATGTTGCAAGTTAATTACTAATAATGTTTTAAGATCTACTAAAAGTAATTCACTCTTCATTTACCAAGTTATAGCAATTTTTGTTTGTTTACTGAGCATCAGCAACAATCAATTTTCTTAGTCTAAATTTTATTGTTGACATGTAAGGGATCTAGTATTTATTTTAGTGGTAACTAATTCACACCCCCCCCCCCCCTCTCAGTTACTCCTTCTATATTTCCATCACATTGACCAAGGTGTTGACTATGCAAGAGGTGAGCCATTTTTTTGTTCATCATCAAATCAAAGTTGATCAAGAATCAACACTTCCCCACTTTATGAAGTTGAAAGAAAGTTAGAAAAAGTGGGAAATTAGGCTTTAGACACCTGTCCAAGTTGGCCTAATCTCTCTAGCTCCTATTGTCATAGCACTATGAGTGACAGTTCTAAGTAACACGTGCATTGAGTAAAAGAAAGGTTATTCATTCAACAAGTTCAATGGAAAGGTCAAACCAAATAGTGTCTTGATCTTATGATAGATCGTAAGGTCAAGTAACCATGTCCATAACATCGTAAAGGAGAATTGATTTATCTATGATCCTATGCCAATAGTGTTGTCATGAGATTTTTCAATTGAGGGATCATAAGACAAGATAGATTCTCGATGCTATGACATAATGGTGTATTGAAGGATCATAAAGGAGTTTCAAGGCTCGATGTCATGATAAGTTGACGATTGTAAGATCATAAGAGTTATAAAAGGTTCCTTCTACCATGAGATTTATTGATGATCATAAGATCATAAAGAACAAGCTCCAAGCTAAAGATTCTATGAAGGATTTTGACTTCATGACAATTGTAAGATTGTAGGTCCTTTGATTGACCATGATAAATTTGTTTCACTTGTCTGACCTAGAAAAGAAAAGGGTCTTCGACCAATAAAATTGCAAGGAAGGTATAGGGTGAACACTGAATATTGTTGACTTGTTGATCTTTCCAACTTAGTGTGCTCATAACAAGAAGAAGAGGCTCTTTGATGTTGAATCAGATATCTTCAAACATCTACAACCATTTTCAAGGTTCTCCATTCCTAGTAAATGAAAAATGAAACTCCATCACCACCTAGCTTATCCATCTATCCAATCTTCAGTTATGGTACCATTTCTCTCTTCTTAGGGCTCTTTTTTGTTCAAAATATTGGATTTCATTACATCTAGATTTGTTCCAAGATCAAATCTTCCTGATCTGAATGATTGTTCTCTACAATCTTAATGGTGGTAGTTTTTCTTTTACTTAGGGTAGAAGCTACCTGAGTTATGCCTGAAATATAATGGTAGATTTTGTAATCTATTTGAGGGTTGGTTCTTCTCTATTTTCCTTGGTATGTTTTGGCATGCACATTGTAAATTCCCTTTGCCTTTGAAATTTAGGACAATCCATTTTTATCCTTTTCAGCCATTGATGTACTATGCAAGATTTATTTTCCCTTCACCAATGGATTGTGGTTATCTATAATTGGCATGACTGTATCTTTTTGACCTATGAATGATATAAAGTGAATCTTCTTCCTTGTGTCATTTTTTTGGTTATTTGATCTACATGTGATTACTTGATTCAAACAAGTCTAAATTTGTATATGCTTGGATGTCATTATAGATTAACTACTCATGTATGGGCAGAGATAGGATTGAACACTCTATTTTGGTGCATCACCCTCTAGGTTAGAAAAAGTAGATTTTCTTTCATGTACTCCTTCTCCCTTTTCCACTCCAAGTGTAGTTAGGTACACCCTGATAGCAAAGGAAGCTAACCTTCTCTAGAGATTCAACCTCATAAATCAAGTCCCATAGCTTGGAGGATTTTTTCATGTTAGATAAGGCTGCCTAAGATGCATTCCTTTAGGCAAGGATGCAAGCTTTGGTGTTAATAGTTTTTGGCACATTGAGTGGGATAGATGATTCAACTACATAAGTTCATTAGCTAGCCAAATGATCTTGATATATTGAGAATTTGGGTGTTATTCCCAATAAAATCAGCCTTTGGAGGAATTCAATCAAACACCATGGAAGCTCTAGTGCACATTCTACTAGATCAAAATAGACACAATGCTGATATGTAAAGATCATCCTTGATCTTTGTGATTTTCAAGTTTTCCTATAAAATTGTAGTTTTTATGAAGCTTTAATCATGAATCCCTTTCATAGAAACAACTACTATTCCCCCCATATCATGAATAGGCCATACCCCATCCCTCTCATTCTCTATGTCAGCCACAATCTAGTTGTGTGTAGCCTACGTAGTCTTGCATAGAACCCTATAATAATCTCATGGTCAAGCTCACTAGGCTCGATGGCCATATCCTTGATTTGGGCCAAGATTTTTCTAGCCTAGGAAGAACCTTGGATGAAGTTTCAAATTCTTATAGGATTTCATTCATGGGGTATTTTGATTATGTGAGGCACCTCATAATTTCTTGGCCAGAGGCATTGCATAGTGACGTAGAAGAAGGGAAGAAACAAAATGAAGAGAGGGAGAAACAAAGACATATTGAGGAGAGACTTGCTAGGAAAGTTGCTACAGAAAAAGAGGAAATGAGACTCTAGTTAGCTCATTTTTAGATCAAGGAAGTAGAAGCAGCTCCTTCTCAAAAATATGTCATCACAAGCTTCAAAAAGCCCCCTTCACTACAAGAACATACTATTGTACCCCCACTCCCTGTGCAAGAAAATTGTCTTGGTCATGAGCTCCCTAGACCTATCACCAATTCATTATTTCAAGGTGGGTCAATTGCATTGACTCTTGACAGTACAAATATGGAGTTCTAGAGGAGTGAAAACACACCCACAAAGCTTCCAAGGGAGGAGTTGCATCTTATCAAGGAGAGAAAGGAGTTATCTATTGAGAAGAAGGAAGAGGATCTGATCCTCTTATTTGAAGAGCTCCCCCCCTCTGTTGGGGAAGGAAAAGAAGAAAAGTTCATTCCTTCTCTTGATGAATAGATCATGGCTTTTGAACCCTTACCAAAGAATGAGGTTTTGTTGTTTCAAAAGGAAGAAGATCATTTCCTATAGCAAATGGCTCTCCATGATGTGGAGGATAGAAAAGAGAGACCTGAGGATAGCTTCATCCTTGAAAATAAATATGCTAACCTACATGGCGTTGCCCCTAAACCCATGCATGTCTTTACAATTATAATGGAGAAGATAAATGATGTGGATAATCTTTTGGATGAGTTGGATGCAATGTGCTCTTCCATATATGTTGAATCATCATCTCTAGTATGTGAAGGGCATTTTTCCTCAACAACAACAAGTGGAAAGTCACACCATAGTAGTAGCTCTAGAGGAGGCCATCTATGAACAATATGAGGACAAGGTGGAGAGTTTTTCTTCATAAGAAAAGGAGGAGCCACTTCCAAACCAGTTGGATACCCTCATTGCAGAGCACAATAGGCTCAAGGATGAACCTACACCATCAAGAGGATGCCCCATCAGTCATCTAGCTCTGCAAAAAATTAGAAAGTTGCCCCTAGTTATGCTCACTCCAGAGTATGAGGGAGAAGACCACGAGGAGAAAATATGTTTTTCTCTACAAGGTAATACCCCAGTACTAGAAAGCTTCATTTTTTTCAGCATTGAGAGCAAGGTATTTCATGTAGCAATGTGTTTGCCATACTTGTTGTCATTTCCAGTTACCCTCTTATATGAAAGAATAAATAAATTGGTGAGGAAGGGAAGCTATTTCAAAAAACTAGTCAATGGGTTTTTTTAAACTTGCATATGTGTAAATTTTTGTAAATAGCAAAGTAGTTTTGTTTTTAGTTTTTTCCTTTTTTCCAAGAAGTGTTGAGCATAGGTTGTCTTTAGAGATAATAGTTTTGAAGTTTTTTGCAGAGGTTGCAGAGGATTTTGATTGCTTGTTTCAATTGCAAAATTCTTGTTTTGTTGAAGAAAGAGGTCGGATTAGGGTTTCACAATGCACAAGATCCACAATTTTATGACTCTATTGCCCAATGAATTCTTAGGTCACTAGTCTTATGCATACTAGGCTTACATCCCCTCTAAGTCACCAAAAATGTCAACCATATTTACCTCCCCAAAAAATATTTGAATTTAAATGCCTAGACCCACCCAATGGTCACTTTTCATATTTAAATTTTCAATTGCTAATGGAAACATGAAATAAAAACCTAAATACTATTTCCTATATTTGCCTAAGTTTGTTTCCTAACCTTGCAACTTTTCAGACCATCAGATCTCCTAAGATCAACAGTGGACATTTTTCCACCTTTTCAAGATGTAATATGTTTAAGCAATGCGAGCAAGCACCTCACTACCATGTGGCATGTGGGTCCCATTTCCTATGTGACCTACATACAAAGTAAAGGTTTCAAGTAGGCTATTAGGTTGCATCAACATATGAAAGGCTTCTAGTTGGTTGAGATGTTGACCTAGAGAATAAAGTTAGTTGCATGTTTCTGGGCCGTCAGATGTCAAAAGATTGATGATTCTTGCTTTTTCACATTTTGAAGATGGAGGAAGTTAAAAATGTAGGAAAGTGACATATTGACATGTGGATTTCATGATGTCACTCTTGTCAGAGCCATAAAAGGGGACATGTTAGAACCACAATGTGGACATGTTAGGACATAGTGGAAATATCATCTTGTTTCATTGGCCAGGGTGTTGACTATGCAAGAGGTGGCCCAGTTTTTTATCTATTGTCACATGAATGTTGATTAATGATCAATGCTTCCCCACATTATGAAGTTGCAAGAAAGTTAAACAAAGCAGTGAAGTAGGATTCAGACATGTGTCCAGGTGTGGCTAGTCTCTCTAGCTCCTATTGTTGTAACATCATGAGTGGCAATTTTGAGTAACACATTCATCGAGTTAAGGGAAGGTTATCCATTCAAAATGTTTAGCTGAAAGATAAAATTAGGTAGCATCTTGATATTATGATAGGCCTTCTGTAATAGGATCACAAAGATAAATGATGAGGTCTCCAATGCTACAAGGTTCCTAATCAATCGCAAGATCACAAAGAGGATAAACATGCCCAAAACCATAACATACGCTACTATTACAGGATCGTACGGTAGTCATATGATTGAAGGATTATAATATCACTGGATGCAAAAAGGGAAAAGGAAAATGTAAAGGGTTTTCTAAACTTATGATGAACCATTGTTTGCAAGATTGTAGGGGTAAAATGGTAAACCACTGAAGTCATGAACAGGGTTAAGCTAATCATGATCATAGGGGTTATTGTTGTAGCTACCGATGTTATGATAAATTATGATCATAGGATCTTAAGGTCAAGTAACAATTACCATAATATTGTAAAGGAAAACTGATTGATCTATGAGCCTATGCCAATAGTGTTTTTGTGAGATCATTTAGTCGAGGGATCATTAGACAAGATAGATGCCTGATGCTATGATATAATTGTGTCAAAGGATTGTAAAGGAGTTTTAAGGAGATCTTAATGTGATGATAAGTTGACAATTGTAAGATCATAAGAGTTATAAAATGTTCCTTCAACCATGAGATATATTGATGATTTTAAGATCATAAAGACAAGGCTCCAAGTTTAAGATGCTATGAAGGGTTTTGGCTTTGCTAATGATCATAAGATTGTAGGTCCCTAGGCTAATCATGATAAAGGAATTTTTCTTGTTTTGAGTTGGAAAATAAATGGGTCTTCAACTAATAGAATTGGAAGGAAGGTACATGGTGAATATTGAATATTTTTGACTTGTTGATATTTTTGAATTAGCATGCTGATAACAAGAAGAAATGGCTCTTTGATGGTGAATCATATATCCTTGACCATCTACAACCACTTTTAGGATTCTCCATGCCTATTAAGTGAAAAAGGTAACTCCATCATCACCTAGCTTATCCATCCACCCGATCTTTAGTTATGGCACCATTTTTTTCTTCTTAGGGATTTATATTGTGTAAAATAATTGATTTCATTGCATCTAGATTTGTTCCAAGATTAGATCTTCCTGATCTAAATCATTGTTCTCTGCAATCTTAATGGTGGTAGTTTTTCTTTTCGTAAGGGTAGAAACTATCTGAGATATGCTTGAACTATAAAGGCAGATATTGTAATCTTTCTTAGGGTCTATTCTTCTCTATTTTCCTTGGCATGTTTTGGCATGAACATTGTAAATTCCCTTTGCCTTTGAACTTCAGGACAATCTATTTTTATTCTTTTCAGCCATTGATGTATTGTGCAAGATCTATTTTTCCTTCACCAATTGATTGTGGTTATCTATAATTGGCATGACTATATCTTTTTGACCTATGAATGATATAAAGTGAATCTTCTTCCTTTTATATTTTGTCTAGTTATTTGATCTACATGTGATCGCTTAAGTCAAACAAGTCAAAATCTATATATGTTTTTACGTCATGATAATTTGATTGTGCATATATGGGTAGAGATAAGATTGAACTCTTTATTTTGGTGCATCACCCTCTTGGTTAGTATAGGTAGAATTCCTTTCATTCCCTCCTTTTCCCTTTTCCTATCCAAGTGTAGTTAGGTACACCCTAATAGTAAAGGAAGTCAACCTTCTCTGGAGACTCAACCTTGAAGTTCAAGTCCCACAACTTGGAGGTTGTTTCCATCTTACACAAGGCTTCTTGAGATGCATTCCTTTAGGTAAGGATGAAATATTTTGTGTCAACGGGTTCCTAGAATCCTCTCATTGAAGGCTATAAAATAATAAGTGTCTTTACAAAGCCAAAATAACCAAATACTTATCACAATTGTTTAATAAGATGTATAAGGTTATCAAAACCTAAAACCACTCCAAAGAAATCCCAATCACAAGGAAAAACCTATCACAAAGACAACTAATCACCAGTTACTCTTAAGGGCATTAAAAGGAATATTTTGAACAATACTCCCCAAACACATATAAGGACTAGGAGTGACCCTTAATCCTAGACATGATCTATTTAGGTCCTAAGAAACATGAATCAAACATTACATTCAAACTATGCAACATTTATTGAATAGTTGCTTCTCAAACCTAAGGCAAGGCTTGTAGCCCTTAGAAAACTAAAAAATTCATTTGGATCTAGAAATCAACATACAACCCAAGGAATGAATCATAGATTTAGATACCCGTTTTGGTTTTGCATAACATGCCAAGGTAATAAGATCCTAAGGTGAGAAAGATCTAAGTAAAACTTGAACTCTCACTTGGTGTAATTAGGTGATTAGGCCTCCAATAACAAAGGAAGTACCAAAAATCCTTATCAAAATTCAAATCCAATACTTCAAACATGAGGAGATTAATATGACATGATCACAAACCAAATCCCAGACCTTGAAACCTTATTTGTGGTGAGTTACAGGATATTATGCTATGGATTCCTAACATGCACATGGATCTTGCATGACTAGGGCATCAAGTTTCTCTCTCCTCTCTATGTATTTTTTCCTTAAACAAAAAGAAACTTAGAATAGATTTTCTTAACTTGGATTCCACCCAAGGTCATTAAATGCCCATGGTTGAATCTCAAGATATGAGAGGAAATTGATGAAACCCTAGGTAAATATACAAAATTGTGATTGCAGTCAGTAATTTAAGATATATTAAGTTATAAAATGAGTTAGGGTATCATTCGAAGTGAAAATGAAATATTATTCATTAGGATATCTAACCATGTCATAGTTACATACGTATGTGTCAAAGGACCTTTGTACAACTTGCTACAACATAAGAATTGGCATAAAACTTGGTGTACTTTATTGATTTAGAGAAAAATTACACATTCTGTGTCTACCACCTACCTAAAAGGCTACATGGAATATCCCAATGGTTATAACAACCATTTGAACCAAATATGGTTGTTGTGAGCTCAATTTACAACTTTTGGAAAAAGTTTCTTGACAACTTTTTAGCAACTTTGTAATTTTAATGTAACTTTTGCCTATAACAACCAAATTGGTTTCCAACTGATCTAACATAAATCAAAACAAGTTAAAACATAAAAAAAACTAATATATTTTCATAAACTAGTCTATATGAAACCTTCGACCATAGTTGACCAAGGGTTTATAAGGTTCCAATCTTGGAACTAGGTCTCACAAATGGGTCAATATGAATAGCCAACATTTCTAATCCATCCTAAAGATTTAAAAGATGTCAAAGGAGTCTTAACATTGAATATTTATAATATTTATTAGGGTTCTCCTACACCATACTCCCAATGAACTTTAGAGCTCAGCTTCTCACTTGAGTCAAGTTGAGCAATTCTAGTGGCATGTTGAAGGATCGGTTCCTTAGTCATCCAAGTAGAATCTATATTAGGCAGTCCTTTCCATTCAACAAGGTATTACAAATTTTTTATGTCCCTAGTCTTATTAAGGACTTTATATTCC
This sequence comes from Cupressus sempervirens, assembly GCA_028749045.1. NCBI lineage: Eukaryota > Viridiplantae > Streptophyta > Pinopsida > Cupressales > Cupressaceae > Cupressus > Cupressus sempervirens. Next base: position 645,228,942 of record CM053786.1, on the reverse strand, counting down.
AATATCTTCTCTAATTGCACTAATTTTCTAGGAGGAACATTTGTGACAAAATTTGATGTACCAACATTACCTAAATTTGTAGAGGTCCCCACAACATCACAACCTACATCCCCTTTGTAGAGAGTTAGGTCATCAACATTAAAGATTGGGTAACTAGAAAAGGTAAGGGGCAAGGTTATTTCATAAGCATTTTCTCCCATTTTGTGCAAGACTTTGCATGGGCCAAATTTCTTCATGTGAAGCTCAGAATATATGCCCTTTGGTAGTCTTTCCTTTCTGAGGTATGCCCAAACTTTATCTCCAATCTGAAAGTGAACTTCTCTCCTTCTTTCATCTACATGTTCCTTATATTGCTGACTTATTTTCTACAGTATATTATGTATCTCTTCTTGGAATTCATTAATGAGTTTCTCCAAGTCTTTTCCCTAAGCATTGACTTTAAAGTTTGATGGTAGGTGTGTTAGATCTAATGGACCTCTAGGATGTAGACCATAGACTATTTGAAATAGTGTTTTTCCAATAGACCTATTCAAGGAATCATTGAAATAAAATTCTTCTTGAGTGAGTATGAAATCCCAACTCTAATTTTTTTTCTTGGTTAGGCACCGAAGGGTATTCCCAAGTGATCTATTTATCACTTCTAATTGGCCATTAGTTTGGGGGTGATATGTAGAGTTATATGTCAGATTTGTGCCCGATTTATTGGGTAGTGTATGCCAAAAATGACCTTGGAACTTCACATCCCTATCCAAAAAAATTATCTTAGGTAATCCATGAATCCTAACAATTTTTGTAAATAAAAGATGAGCAATGTGTAAGGCATCATTTGTACATTTGGATGGGATAAAATGCACCACTTTAACAACAAAAAATACACTTTCATAACATTTTTTTCTTCTAGGTAGTCCCATTACAAAATCCATTGAAATGAACTCCTAAGGTCTATTAGGTATTGGAAAATGTTGATACAACCCCTAATTTGTGGATACACCCTTAGCTTGCTAACATGTAGTGCAACTTTCCACAAATTTCTTGATTTCATTAGATATTTAAGGATAATAGAAAATCCTCTTAATCTATTCAGATGTTTTATCAATGCCAAAATAGCCTCTCATGCCACCACAATGTTTATTCTTAATGATGTTTAGTCTCATAGAATACCTTGGAATACAAAGTTGAGAACCTTGGAAAAAAGATCATATTGAATGATGCATTCAAAGAAATCAGTGTGATATTTCAATATAAGTTCAATACAAACCTTAAATGCTTCTCCAAAATATGGATCTCCTACATAGAGATGTTAAGTGCATCGATCCCAATGATTTGTATTTGAACTTCTTCAATGAGGAAAACCCATCTACTGGGGGCATCAACCACTCTATTTTCTTCACCTTTATTGTTCTTGAATGTGAAGGTGTATGCTTGTAGCCATTCCATCCATTTTATACATTTGACACTTAACTTTTACTAAGAATTCAAAAAAATTAAAGCATGGTTATCAATGTAAACAAAAAATTCCTTTGGTAAAAGGTAATGTATCCATTCTTTAAGAGCCTACACTACTACATACAATTTAAGGTCATAAGTTGAGTACCTTTTCTTAGCATTATATAAATTTCTAGAGAACAAAGTAATGGGTTTTCCCTCTTGACTTATGACAACACCAATGGCTAGGTTAGTAGCATCAATTTCAATAGTAAAAACCTTCCTAAAATTAGGAAAGGTTAGAATAGGGTATTGAGCCACTCTATTCTTCAAGTACTCAAACGCATTAATTTCCTCATTACTTCAAAGAAATTTAGTCTTTTTACAACCTTTGATTGCACCAAGCACAGGAGTGCATATATGACTAAATTTCTTTATGATTTTCCAATAAAATATTGCCAAACCATGAAACCTCTTCACATCACCTTGGTTTTTAGGAGGTTGCCAATTGATGATTTCTTCTCTTAGAATTCTTTAGAATAACTGAGAAGGGGGGGGGGTGAATCAGTTATTCAAAGTCCAAATGCCCTAATAATACCTTTTCTCTACTTTTAATGAATCCATACACTTTTTATCCATCCAAACTTAAGTCAACCATATTAGCAAGTTACAGTAAATCAACATGCAGAGATAAAACATGAAAGATCAACACATGACACAATGATTTACGTGGAAACCCAATTTGGGAAAAACCACCAGTAACATGCTACTTGGTTTTCACTCTTCTGAAGTGATGCCCTGTTAAAATCTTGCCCTGTTAAAGGCTTACAACACACTGTTAAATGTGACCTTGTTGGAGGATTTCACCAAACTGTTAGGAATGGGCCTGGTTAAAGGTCTTTTGAACATTCACTTGGAATGTCACCCTGTTAAAGGATTTACCTCATGGCTATTAAACCAACCTAAGTCCATAGGATTTAAACTATCTGTTACAATTGCTAGAGAGTAACAATAATGGCTTTTTGATCTAATATAACTTACAACATACTTTGCAGATTTCAGATCGCACTTCAGTGCTATCATTTTGCTTGGCTTTAATCACTTCAACTCTAACTACTTGTCTTCTTCTCAAGCTTCGTCTCCTTGAGTCTTCCTACTCATCATACCAATGCATCCATATCTGGGTCTTCTCATTGAAACAGAGTAACTATGCTCTCTTTCCTCCTTAGCACCTCCTTCAGCATTTTATGCTTTCATGCTTGACCGCCTCTCTCTCTCTCTCTATTTTCTTCATGAACTTATGTCTCCTTAAATGGAAATCTGATTTGCCTTTTTTGCTCAATTCTCCCTCTCCAATTTTAGGGTTTCAAATGGATTAGGTAGGATACAATGTATCTAACCCATATCTTGTTCTTATTAAAAACTTCGTCAGTTGTATCTTTAAAAACGTTCTACATGGTGTTTTTTGCCACCAGATCATCATTCTTATCTTCCATTTTATTTTCAAACTTCTAGATAACAACCTTGTCGGCTTAGATCTGGCAAATCTTCAATTTTCAAAATAATGCAGCAACTCGATATCATTGATTTACTAGTGCTCGACACCTTTGTGTTACTCGACACTATTGGTTTTCTGATGCTCGGCATCTATTTCCTAGATAGCTCGACACTTGATAAATTTTGTATCACTCGGCATCTGAAGTTTACTCGGTACTTGTATCACTCAGCTTCAACTAGGATTCTGTTCAGCACCTACTAGCTTGCTCGGCTCCCTCTCTCTAATGAACTTTAGTTAGGCTTTACAGATGTCTTAGCTAAAAACCTTTCATCTCTGATATGTTTCAGTGTGCCCATTCTTTGTGTCTTTATAGTATGTCATCAACACACTTTTTCATCAATGGCTTAGCTAATCCTTGTACTTCATTACAACATCATAACTTCAACCTTTCTCTTGGTGTACTAGTTACATCTTATTGATTGCCTCCTTGTCAATCAACTAACTAATAGTATTTGGATCACTAAAGCAATTGTCATTCCTGCAAGTAGCAAGTTTGACATCAATGATAAAACAATGATTGAGAACATTCTTTACCAGTTCCATATGATCCTCCTATCAACTTTCCTCATGATCTTTTCAATCATTTCCAACAATCTCCCTCTTTAGCATTGATGGCAAAACCAAACTGATCAATTGTTCATCTTAGTTACAATCTCCATCTTTCATATATATCTCCCTCTTTCTTTGTATTGATCAAGTTTCTGCATATTTCTCCCTCTTTGACATAAATGCCAAAGATGTAGCATCTTTATCATGCAAAATATAAGCTTTGGCTTCTTGTTGTTTTTCTCCCTCTGTCACCGTGCTTGTGACTGATTTGGATTTTTTGCTCTTCTGTCATCCTCTGCATCATTCTTCTGATATTTCAATGATTTATTACTAGTGATGCAGAGCAGCTTTCTTGTTGCTTTAAACTACTTGAGTTAGGGATATTACCCCCAACTTGCCTCTAAGATATTCATAAGCATCCTTTGGCAATGGTTTGGTGAAGATATCTACAATTTGTTCCTTTGTGTGAATGTATTCCAACTTTACTTGTTTGTCTTCTACCAATTCTTTGACATAATGATACTTGATTGTGATATTCTTGGTTTTTGCATGCATTACTGGATTTTTGGATATGTTTATAGCACTTGTGTTATCACAATACAATATCACAGGTTTTGTTACCTCTTCTTTCATTCCTTCCAATAGATGTGTGAGCCACACAATGTTTGTGCAATTGACTGCTTCTGCCACATATTCTAATTCTGCAGTGGACTGAGATGTGCATGTTTGTTTCTTGCTAGTCCAGGTAACCAAAGTTATCAGTTCCTTTAAGATATCTCATTATTCTTTTTACTGCTATGAGATGATTTTCTTTGGGATTAGCAAAGAATCTAGCCACTATTCCAACTGCTAATGCTATGTCTAGTCTACTATGTACAACATATTGTAGTTTTCCAATCATGGATCTGTATATTGTTTGTTTGACTTCAACTGATTCATCATTTTTGGACAACTTATTCCCTGTTGCCATTGGTGTGCTGACTGGTTTGGACTCCTCCAATCCAAACATTTTAAGATTCTCTTTGATGTACTTTGTTTGTGTCACAAATATACCATGTTTTAGTTGATGTACTTGCAATCCAACAAAAAACTTGATTTCTCCAAACATAGACATTTCAAATTCATGTTTCATTTTGCCAGAAAAGCCTTTGCAAAGCACTTCCTTTCCACCAAACACTATGTCATCCACAAAGATTTCAGATACAATAATATCCTAACCTTTTTCTGCTTTGATGTACATGTTGATGTTATTATCAGTTCTTTCAAATCCTATTTGCACTAGATACTTGTGAAGTTTTTCATACCATGCTCTAGGTGCTTGTTTCAAACCATAGAGTGCTTTATGTAGCTTACAAATCATATCCCTATTGTTCTCATCAACAAATCCTTCTAGTTGTTCAATGTAGACTTCTTCTTCTAGTATACTATTTAAAAACACAAACTTTACATCCATCTGATAGACTTTAAAATATTTATATGCAGCATATGCAAGTAAAGTTCTTACTCCTTCCATTCTAGCAACAAGGGAAAATGTTTCCCCATAGTCTAGTCCTTCTTCTTGAGCATAACCCTTGCATGCTAGTCTAGCTTTTTTTTTGGTAATCTCACCATTCTCATCTAGCTTCTTTCTGAATACCCATTTGGTGCGAATCACATTCTTGTCAACTGGTCTGGGAACTAAACTCCAAGTTTTGTTCTTCTTTATTTGATCAATCTCTTCTTCCATAGCTTTATACTAGCCATCATCTTGTAATGCACTATATATTGTCTTAGGTTCAGATTTGCTAATCAGACATGATTCATGTCTTAGTCTATTCCTTGTCATTGGTCTTGCATCTTTGCCACCAATTATCTATTCAGCAGGGTGATGTCTTTTTACATATTTGGATAATCTTGGTTCTATCCTTGTTTCCATGTTTGATATTTCTAATTCAGGGTCACTATGTACTAATTTTTCAAGTTGTTCTTCATCTCTTTCATATGTATTGACTTTAGAATCAGATTGTGCATTTCCTTCATTCTGCAACTCAGCTTCTGAATGCAACTCGGCATTCACTGGTTGTGAGTTGGCTAAAACTAAAATTTGTTGTTGAGTTTCAATTTGATTGACATCATCCTCATCAGTCATTCCTTCATAGGAATACACAAAGGTTTTTTATTCATCCATTCTTTTTGGTTCCTTAGCTTGGACTTCTATATGTTCATCAAAGTTTACATTTGCACTTTCCACAATTTTATTAGTGTTAGTATTCAAACACTTGTATGCCTTACTTCTAATGGAATAACCAAGGAATATGCCTTCATCACTTTTTGCATCAAATTTTCCATTTCTAGTATCTTTAAGGATAAAGAATTTGCAACCAAATACTTTGAAATGTTTTATATTGGGTAAGTGACCATACCATAATTCAAAAGGTGTTGTATTTGTACCTTTCTTGACTTGTACTCGGTTCAGTGTATGAACAGCTACACTTACAGCTTCTCTCTAGTATTTTAGAGCAACAGTCTTTTCCATCATTAATGTTCTGGCACAGTCAGTCATAGATCTATTTCTTCTTTCAGCAATTCCATTCTGTGGGGGAGTTCTAGGAGCTAACGTTTGTCTTTTGATTCCTTTATCATTAAAAAATATCTCGAATTCATTTGATGTGAATTCACCACCTCTATCTGATCTTAGGCATTTCAAGCTCTTTCCTATTTCCTTTTCAACTCTAGCCACATACCACTTAAACATTTGAAAAGCATCAGATTTTTGCTTTAAGAACATAATAGTCATCATCCTGGAATAGTCATCAACAAACAACATTATGTACCTATCTCCTTTATAGCTTTGTACTTCCATTGGACCACATAAGTCAGTATGAACTAGTTCAAGTACTTCTTTGGATGTATAGTTCTTGCTTTTGAAACTTGACTTTATCATCTTTCCTAGCTGACATTGTTTGCACATGATATTATCAGGCTTCTTCAATTTTGGTAAACCTCTTACTTTATTCATTTTACTGATCTTGACCAAATTTTCAAAGTTGACATGACATAGCCTTCTATGCCATAACCATTCATCATCAAATTTTGCAATAAAGCAAGAAACATCATCCATATCAAGGTAAAACATATTACTCCTTGTTTGATCTTCTTTTCCTATTAGTTTACCATCGGTATCATAGATTTTTGCAATTTTGTTTCCAAATTCTACTTTGCATCCTATATTGCCTAGTTGTGAGACACTCAACAAATTGTAGGTTAATCCTTCAACATAGTATGCATTATCACATGAAATTTTCTCTGTGAGCTTAATGGAACCTTTTCCTTTGATTTTACATGGAGCATCATTACCAAATCTAACACTATTTCCATCATACTGAGTAAAGTTAACAAACTTACTTTTGTCTCCTGTCATGTGATGTGAGCATCCACTGTCTATGATCCACCTGTCATTCTTGTTCATACATGTTACCAGTGTTGTGGGATCTCCTTCATCAGATTGGTCCTTCATGGCTACATAAACAAATTCATCATCATTATCATCAGAATTTTCTTCAACAATATAACACTTCTTACCTTTGGCTTTGTAATCTCTCCTGTCATCATCTCTTCTGAATTTGATTTTGTTGCCTTCCTTGTAATCCTTTTTCTGTGTACATCTGGCAACAATATGACCTACTTCATTGCAATTGAAACAAATGATAGGCATCTTACCTTTGAATTTTCCTTTGCCTCTATGAAATCTTCTAGCAAGCAATGCTTTCAATTGTTCCACATCTTCCTCATCAGTGCTACTATCACTGGATACATATTTCATTTTTCTTCCTTTCTTTGATTTCACCTGTTCAGCATCTTTCAGTGATAGCTTGGCCTTGAATGTAGATTCAAAATTCTCAAGTCTATAGTTGTCAAAGTTAGATAACTCAAATGCAGTGAGTCTACCTATTATACCTTAAAAACTTAGATTATTTCCTGGTACACATCTTAGTTCTTTTATTGTTGATACTCTAATAGCATAGATAGGGAACAAAGTTCTCAAGAACTTACTATTAATAGTATCTTCATCCAATTGACCATTCAAACATCTTATTGCACTTACCACTTCCTTTATTCTTGCGCCATACTAAGCAGCATTCTCATTTTCCTCCATTTTCATATCATCAAACTTTCCTCTGAGACTTTCTCTTTTTGCTCTCTGTACATTCTGATCTCCTCCATAGATGTCTGATAGGGCTTTCCACATTTTGAATGCAGTGTCACATCCTTTGATATCATCAAATTTAGCATAGTTGAGTGTAGAGGCAATCTCCAGCATTGTCTGATTGTGTTCCTACTTGTTTTTCATGTCTTCTGCAGTAAGAGTACCAGTTGGATCTACATGTTCAGTGACAATTGAATTTTGGGCATAATCTCCTATGGATCCAAGATGTAGCTTCATTAAACTTTTCCATGCAACAAAGTTTTCTTTGTTGAGCTTGGAAACTTCTCTCTTTGGCATTTTGATCTTTTCTACTTATAGTTCCTTTAAACTGAATCAGCAGTTTAGCTCTGATACCAATTGTTAGAATTCTTTAGAATAACTGAGAAGGGGGGGGGGGGGGGGTGTGAATCAATTATTCAAAGTCCAAATGCACTAATAATACTTTTTCTCTACTTTTAATGAATCCATACACTTTTTATCCATCCAAACTTAAGTCAACCATATTAGCAAGTTACAGTAAATCAACATGCAGAGATAAAACATGAAAGATCAACACATGACATAATGATTTACGTGGAAACCCAATTTGGGAAAAACCACCAGTAACATGCTACTTGATTTTCACTCTTCTAAAGTGATGCCCTGTTAAAGGCTTACAACACACAGTTAAATGTGACCTTGTTAGAGGATTTCACCAAACTGTTAGGAATGGGCCTGGTTAAAGGACTTTTGAACATTCACTTGGAATGTCACCCTGTTAAAGGATTTACCTCATGGCTATTAAACCAACCTAAGTTCATAGGATTTAAACTATCTGTTACAATTAATAAAGAGTAACAATAATGGCTTTTTGATCTGATATAACTTACAACATACTTTGCAGATTCTAGATCACACTTCAGTTCTATCCTTTTGCTTGGCTTTAATCACTTCAGCTCTAACTACTTGTCTTCTTCTCAAGCTTTGTCTCCTTGAGTCTTCCTGCTCATCATACCAATGCATCCATATCTGGGTCTTCTCATTCAAATAGAGTAACTATGCTCTCTTTCCTCCTTAGCACCTCCTTCAACATTTTATTCTTTCATGCTTGATCACCTCTCTCTCTCTCTCTCTATTTTCTTCATGAATTTATGTCTCCTTAAATGGAAATCTGATTTTCCTTTTCCGCTCAATTCTCCCTCTCCAATTTTAGGGTTTCAAATGGATTAGGTAGGATACAATTTATCTAACCCATATCTTGTTCTTATTAAAAACTTTGTTAGTTGTATCTTTAAAAATGTTCTACATGGTGTTTTGTGCCACTAGCTCATCATTCTTATCTTCCATTTAATTTACAAACTTCTAGATAACAACCTTGTCGACTTAGATCTGGAAAATCTTCAATTTTCAAAATAATGCAGCAACTCGACATCATTGATTTACTGGTGCTTGGCACCTCTATGTTACTCGACACTATTGGTTTTCTGATGCTCGGCATCTATTTCCTGGATAGCTCAGCACCTGAAGTTCACTCGACACTTGATAAATTTTGTATCACTTGGCATCAGAAGTTTACTTGGCACTTGTATTACTTGACTTCAACTAGGAATCTGTTCGGCACCTACTAGCTTGCTCGACTCCCTCTCTCCAATGAACTTTAGTTAGGCTTTACAGATATCTTAGCTAAAAACCTTTCATCTCTGATATGTTTCAGTGTGCCCATTCTCTGTGTCTTTATAGTATGTCATCAACACACTTTTTCATCAATGGCTTAGCTGATCCTTGTACTTCATTACAACATCATAACTTCAACCTTTCTCTTGGTGTATTAGTTACATCTTATTGATTGCCTCCTTCTTGTCAATCAACTAATTGATAGTATTTGGATCACTGAAGAAATTGTCACTCCTGCAAGTAGCAAGTTTGACATCAATGGCAAAACAATGATTGAGAACATTCGTTACCAGTTCCATATGATCATCCTATCAACTTTCCTCATGATCTTTTCAATCATTTCCAACAGCTTCCACTTTGCTTGGATCCATCTCTATGGTTGCTTGAGATATAACAAATCCAAAAAAAGTGAGTTCAATATGCATGAATGTGCATTTCTCCAAATTGATGATCAACTTGTGCTCATGAAGGCTTCTCAAGACCTTCTTCAAATGGTTTAGATGTTCTTCCTTGTTACTGCTAAAGATGAGAATTTCATCAAGATACACAACAATAAACTTTCCAATAAAGTCAATAAAGATTTCATTCATGAGTCTCATAAGTGTACTTGGAGCATTGCTTAGTCCAAATGGAATTACAATACACTCAAATATTCCTCCAATTGTTTTAAATATTGTCTTACACTCATCTCCAAGTCTGATCCTTATTTGGTGATATCTTAATTTCAAATCTATTTTGGAAAAATGGCACACATTTCCAAGTTGATCAAGTAGGTCTTCAATCCTAGGCATATGAAACGTATACCTAATAGAGATTTTGTTTATAGCTCTACTATTAGTGCACAGTCTCCAAGTTTCATCCTTTTTAGGCGCTAGGATAAAGGGTACTACACAAGGGCTTAAAATTTTCTAAATTAGACCTTTGGAAATCATTTCCTTGAATTTTTTTGTAATTTCAACATTTTGATTTGGAGTCATCATGTAAGGTACCTTGTTTGGAGATGAGGATCTGTTTATGAGATCAATTTGATGAGTAATGTCTCTGAGGGGTGGGAGGGAAGAGGGCATCTCACTTTCCATGACACCACTATATTTTCTAGTAGTCCTTTGACTTCTACTAGTATAAGTGATTTCTTATCAGATTTATCACTATACTTATTCTTCATAATCAATATGAAACCTCCCTCTTCTAATTCATCTATGATTTTCATCATCTCCTTCTCCCTTATTACTATCCCCATTGTTTCCTTCTCTTTTTATATTTTTTTATTAGGTATAGATTTCATTATGAAGGTTCTTCCAACTCTGATGATTATACATGTGTTCTTCCTACCACTATAGGTGGCATCTGCATCATACTGCCATGGTCTCCCTAGGATGAGATGGTAAGCATCCATTTACACTATGTCATAGAAGACTTTTTCTTTGAAGTCCCCAAGAGAAAATTCTACTATGGTTTGCTTAGTTGCTAAGGTTGTTTTTCCTTTTGTAAGCCAATATACATTTTAAGTAAAAGGATGTGGTACTTTCTTTGATCCTAACTTTTACATCATTTCTTTAGAAACCAAATTCTCTGTCAAACTAGAATTTGTAAGAAAATTACATACCTTTCCTTAACATTTTACCCTTATTCTAAACAATTTCTCAAACAAGAGATTCTACCTCATTATTAGGACTATTCCTTCTTTAGCCTCTAGTTAAAAATAGCCTTCTTGGACAAATCGTGCTCTCCTTTCATCTTGATTATTGTTATTTCTTTTCTTAGGGCATTTGCCTATATGATGGCCCTACTTGTTATAGTTATAGCATTTCATAGGGCTATTTCCTCTACCACCTCTACCTCTATTAAAGGTTTTTCCTCTTCTATATTTTGACTCATTTTGATCCTTTTCCTTTGGATTTTGATCATTAGCCTTGTTGTTTCTATACTACCCCTTCTTCCATGAGTTATTCTTTCCTATGAAGGATTTATTGTCATTACCTTTTGCCTTGTTTTGATCTTTTTTCCTCTTGTACTTTTCCTCCACTTTTATTGCCTATTGATAAATTTATTTATAGAAGTAGGAGTATGCAAACTCAACTCTTCTAGAATGGGTAATTTCAAGCCATTCATGTATCTAGCAAGTTTCTCGTATTCATCCTCTACAACATTTGTCTTCATGCATAGTTTCAAGAATTCTTCATTGTAAGCACTTACATCTAAGTCATTCAACTTCAAGCTTTCCCTTCTCCTATGGAGTTGAAGCCCAAAATCATCATGTATATAGGTCTCTCTCACTAATTCCACCATTCTATCCCATGATAAGATCATATTTCTTCCCTTCTTCACCCTCTTTGTCTAGATGAAGTTTCACCAAATTAGGGCTACTCGTTCAACTTGGATTTGGCCATCTTTACCCTTTTCTTCTCTAGAATTTCTTCACATTCAAAGAAACTAGATGGGGTCTCTATCCCATCCAATGTTATGTTAGCATTGATTTTTCCATTGAAAGTTGGCAATTCCAACTTCCCCTCCATGGTTTTTTTCAACATTGATTTGAATGACTTCAAGAGTGGTCTATGTTTAGCAGGTACTTCATCTTCTTCTTCAAATTCATCAGCCTTAGCATCTTGATTTTCATCATTAGATTGTGGCCCTTTTTTCTTCTCTACTCTACCTTCTAGTTCTCTCAACCTATTTGCAAGAGTAGCATTGGTTTCTCTTTGATCTCTCATCAACTTTCCAATCTATAATTTTCCACCCTTGTAGGGATCTCTTGATCTTCTTTAGTAAGATCCATGCTCTTATACCACTTGATGCAATGGAACTAGCAATGGGTTTGAACAAGGTTCCTAGAATCCTCTTCACTCAAGGTTATAAAATAGTAAGTGTCTTTACAAAGCCAAAATAGCCCAAACACTTATCACAAGTGTTCAAAAAGATGGATAAGATTATCACAACACAAAAAAAATTCAATTCAATCCCAGTCACAAGGAAAAACCTATCACAAAGACAACTAATCACTAGTTGAGCTTAAGGGCATTAAAAGGCATATTTTTACACAATACTCCCCAAACACATATAAGGACCATAGTTGACCCTAAATCCTAGAAATGATCTATTTAGGTCCTAAGAAACATGAATCAAACATTAGATTCAAGATATGCAATATTTATTGAATAGTTGCTTCACAGACCTAAGGCAAGGCTTGTAGCCCTTAGAAAACTAAAAACTTGATTTAGATCCAACAATCTCCACACAACCCAAGGAATGAATATTTAGGTTTATATACCCTTTTAGGTTTAACATAACATGCTAAGGCATTGGGATCCAAAGGTGAGAAAAATGGAAGTAAAATATGAAGTCTTGCTTGGTGTAATTAGCTAATTAGGCCTCCAATAACAAAGAAAGTACCAAATATCCTGATTAAAACTCAAATCCAATACTTGTAACATAAAGGGGTTCATATGATATGATCAAAAACCAAATTTGAGGCCTTGAAACATTCTCTGTGTCATGTTATGGGAGATGTTGCTATAGATTCCTAGCATGCCCATGGATCTTGCATGCCTAGGGCATCACATTTCTCTCTCCTCTTTGCCTCTTTTGTCCTAAAACCAAAAGAATCTCAAAATAAACTGTCTTGGATTCCACCTAGGGCCTTTAAATTCTCATGGTGAAATCTTGAGAGGAAATTAATGAAACACTAGGTAGATATGCAAAACTATGATAGGAGTAACTAAATTTAAAATATTTGGAGTTATACAATGAATTAGGACTTAATTCCAAGTGGTAATTAAATTTTATTGACTAGGCTGTCCAACCATTTTATATTTCCATATGTATGTGTTAGAGGGCATCCATAAAACTTGCTACAACATTAGAATTGGTAGAAAAATTGGTATATTTTATTGATTTAGAGAAAAATTACACATTGTGTGTTTAACACCCACCTGAAAGGATTTTCAAACTTTCACAATAGTTATAACAACCATTTGAACCAAATATGGAAGTTGGGAGTTCAATTTACAACTTTTGCAAAAAGTTGCTAAAAGTTGCTTGGTAACTTTTTAGCAACTTTGCAATTTTAATGTAACATTTGCCTATAACAAAAAATTTGGTTTCTAACTTATCCAACATGGATTAAAAGATGTCAAAAAATGAAAAAATAATCTATCTTAATAATCTAGTCTATATGACACCTTTGGCCATAGTTGACCAAGTGCTTATAGAGCGCCAATCTTGGAACTAGGTCTCACAAATGGGTCAATATGAATAGCCAACATTCCTAGTCAATCGTAAAGATTTAACAGACTTCAAAGGAGTCTTAACATTGCATATTTATAGCATTTCTTATGGTGCCACCACACCAATTAATAATCCATGTATCATTTTTACTAACATGAGAGATAAGTGTCATTTTATCTTCTTCATCATCGGATTCATCTTTTACACCAAGTTAAACCATTTCATCATAATCACTACTATCTAAATCTTTAGCCATAAAATAAGACTTCTTACCTTTGTCTTTTTAGTCCTTGAAGTTCCTAAAATCCTTCTTGCCTTTGTAATTTTTGTTCTTCTTTTCATCTTTGTCTTCTTTGTTTGAACACCTTATAGCAATGTGAAAAACTTCTTCACAAGAAAAGAAAATTAAAGGAATTTTATTTTATACTCTCCTTTGCCTTTGGGATAAATTATTGCAAGAAATGCTTTAGTGGCTTCAAGATCACTACCAAAAATATCTTCATCTTCACTTTCAAATTATTTTCCTTTAGACTGTGTTCTTGAGTGACAACTTGGCTTCAAATAAAGACTCAAGATTGCTAGAACTAGGTGTATAATAATAATAGTTATCTAGCTCCAATGTAGTCAATCTTCCAACTAGAGCATCCAAATTTATCCTTTTTTTGGATCACATCTCATCTCTTGAATAGAAGACACTCTGATTGCATAGATAAGAAGAAGGGTTCTCAGTACCTTGCTTACCATTGCCACATCTTTAGTTGTCCCTCTAGAGGGTTTGATTGCACTAACACTAGCTTTGATTCTCTCAATAGATTTTGCAATGTTTTCATCCTCTCTCATCTACATCTAATCAAAATGACCTCTCAAACATTCTTCATTGGTTCTTTTCACATTATCATCACCTTCATAGATATCCTTTAGTTTGATCCACATGTCATGACTCATAGCACATCCTTTGACCTCATCAAATTTAGTATACTTAAGAGCTAATGCAATGCCAATCATCATAATGTTATGAATTTTCTTTCTAGCAATCTCCTCTATAGTCAATGTTCCAATAGGATCCTTGTAATAAGTTTCCCAATATTTCAAACCTGAACCACTGATGGTTGTCAGGTGTAACTGTAATGGATCTAGATTAATTTGTATCGTAATGGACCTAGATTAATGTGTTTTGTTTTATCAGAGATATTATGTACCAAATTCACATATTTATTTAATAAAAAAAAAAATTTACTTCTATGATAGCACTACTTTAATTTGTTTCATACTAATTGTGATAAATATTAACTTCACGTTTTCCAAGTCTCATATATAAATTTACATTATAAGTGTACTGTTACATATTTAACTTTTAATATATAGGTTTATTATTACCAATATTGTATATGTTTAATAAATAAAATTATTATAAACATTCTTTGAAAAAAGAAAGACAAACCTTAATCAGCTTAAGTGTTATTATTTTGATTTAATCACACAATGCTTATTACATAGTTATAATAATGCTTAAGCATAACACAACATTGAAATATAAAAAGAAAGAAAGTTAAAACTAAAAGTCACAACTTTATAAGACGTGGCTCCCAAAAGGCATATGAATACCCGTTATTAGGGTTAGGTAAAAAATGAAGGAAGCAGTGGAATCGGATATATCAACCAAGTATTAAGCAAGGAAAATTAGGAATCGCGCCATATATATTCTTGGCTCAGCGTACGAATATTTCTTCCACCACTGATCACGCATCATTGTACTATGGACTATCCACTACGTGCGAACTCATCATCAGGTATGATGCAGATTTCGATTACAATCTTATTTAAAAACAAACAATGGTACCAATTATATTAATGTGAATTTTTGATAATAGTCTCATGCATTACAAGCTGGAGACTTACATAATTTTAAATGTATATAAAGTTTTTTTTTTATATCAATCTAAATCGATATACATAACATAATATGAGATCAATACAAATATGTAACATATATGTGTGTGTGTTTATGTACACAATTATGAATATTTCATATTATAATAATATGTGAACAACTATGATAATAAAGAAATATGATTACATTATAATTAACAATAATCTTAAAGATGACCTTTCAAACTATAGCTCAGGAAACCTTGTTCTCTTCTGAACAATGACGTCTTCAGATAGGGAGTGGTTGGAGGGAGAGGTAGAGTAAATTCGAGCACCTGACAGTATCCTCTAGGGAGCCGCTTGTAGTTTGTTTCATGCGCCCTTTGCACTGTCAATCTACCATCTCCAAATAGTCATAATCTTGAAAGAATAGCTTGCCTAGTGCTATAGAGTGAAACTTTATAAATCAATTAAATTAATTAATTATATTGCTCAATCACTCCATTTGAATAATAATAAGGATCTAAGGCATGTTAATTGGAATGACTTCCTAAAATTATACTAAATTTTGAAATTCAAGTCAAAGGATTAAAAGGGGTCATTACAATTGGTATCAGAGCCTGATCCTGCCATCCTGAAAAAACATAGTAAATGACAAGGGGAGCAAAGATGAGTGAGCAATTATCAAATGAAATTAGAAATTTCATGGAACAAACAAACCAAACCCTAGCAAAACAAATAGAAAGATCAAATCAAACACTTCTTCAAGCCTTGCAAAATATGGGAAATTCCATAAACAATCTCAAAAACCAGAATTCTGGTGGAAGAGACATAAGCTCAAACCATTCAAAAAATAATAGAGCTTCACCATCTCAAGTGCCCAAACCCCCTTTTTTTATCAAGCGAAGGCCCTCCTAAGGAAGAAGAAGGTCAGGCAACCAATACTGCTATTGAAAATGCTAGAGCTTATGCCAACCTTGAACCAGAAATCAGAGAGTTAATATCATTCAGAGAATTTTTTGAAGCCAACAGACATGAAACACATAAGAGAGAAAGAAGCCTTCAAAACCAAGACTTTAGAAGTAAAGTAAACAAAGTGACACTTCCAAATTTTGATGGGTCAAAAAAATTCATTGTACGTGCCTGGTTACAAAAATTAAACACCTATTTGACCCTTAGTCCAATGACAGAAGAAGATGCACTCCAATTTGCAATCCTCCACCTAGAGGGAACAACACATGATTGGTGGCACCATGGTCTTATTACTCAAGGGCACCAAAATATTACCTCCTATGAAGAATTCTCTCAAAAACTCATTAAGAGATTTGATAGAAAGCACCCTCAAGAAAACTTTAAGAAATTAACTCAAATAAGAGAGCAAGGATCAGTAGAGGATTATATTAAGGAATTCCAAAAGATCGTGGTCCAGGCCACAGGAGTAGATGATGAATGCTCTACTTACTTCTTCATAGAAGGATTGAGAGATTCACTAAAAGGTCTAGTAAGTGCTTTGAAACCTTCATCTCTAGATGATGCCTTTGAAATAGCTCTTAGATTGGAAGTTTCAAATACAAATAACAAATCATGGAATAAGCCCACTATTAAAAATCACAAAAAAAGATAAATCCTACAAAAATTTCATTCCATCTAAGGAATGAGAAGAATTAAAGAAAAGGAATTTATGCTTTAAATGCCAAGAACCATGGGAGCTGGGCCATAGTTGCAAAAAGAACACTTGTAGAAATTGTGGAATAGACTGGGTGCCCGGACACAGATGTGGGAAGAAAGGCCGCATCCAAAGAATGGAAGAGAATGATGAAAAAGAAAAGGTGAGCAAAAAGGCAAAATGTGACAAAGAAAATGAAGAAGAAGCAGAGGGGGAAGAATATGGAGTAATAGCCACTATGACGCAACCCTCCAAAAATAGGGTGTTAAGAATTAGATGCATCCTTAATGGACAGAAAGTCATTGCATTGGTGGATAGTGGAGCATCCCATAACTACATTAATGAAATATTGGTTAATAGAATGAAATTAAAAACTAAGAATTTCAAAGGTTTTACTGTTGTTCAAGCCACAAGATCATTGGTACGTTGCACAAAAGTGATTCCACAACAAGAAATCACCTTAGGAAGAAAGCACACCATCAGATAAGACCTACATGTGGTTCCACTAGACTTAGATATAATTTTGGGCAGCCCATGGATATTTTCCCTGGGATGTTTTAGGTTTGACCTTCCAAACCTAAAAATCCATTTTGAGCATAATGGGGAAGAAATCACATTGGAAGGAATACCTAATGATTCAGCGAAAATGGTTTCTTGCAAAAGAATAGAAAGAATACTATGACATGATCAGGGAGAATGGATTGCACAATGTTTAGTATTAAATAAATCAACTCCACAGGAATCCATCATCCATATTGACATTGAACCTATCATTAAGAAACATCAAAAAGTGTTTGAAGAGATTCCCCTAGGATTACCTCCCAAAAGAGGATTTGAACACATTATAGAATTGGAAAAGGATGCTAAACTAGTGATCACCACCCCTTACCGACATCCTCAAAACTATAAGGATGAAATTGAAAAGTCCATTCAAGAAATCTTAGCAATGGGACACATTCAACCCAACTCTAGTCCCTTTGCATCACCAGTAGTACTTGTAAAAAAGAAAGATGGAACAATGAGGATGTGTATAGATTATCGAGCCCTAAATAAGAAAACTATAAAAAATTGCTATCCCATTCCTAGGGTGGATGAACTCATAGATGAACTTCATGGAGCAATATATTTCTCAAACATTGATTTACATTTAGGATACCATCAAATCAGAATGAGGAAGGAGGATGTTCCCAAGATGGCATTTAGATGTCATTACGGGTATTTTGAGTTTCTAGTTCTACCCTTTGGCCTAACTAATGCTCCACCCACCTTCCAATCATGTATGAATCACATATTCCAAAAACAACTCAGGAAATTCCTTCTTATTTTCTTTGATGACCTACTTATCTATAGAAAAACTTGGGCAGAACATCTCCAACACATTGATGAAATCCTAAGTATATTGGAATTTGAATCCCTATTTGCAAAAGCATCAAAGTGTGAATTTGGATTAGAAGAAATTCTATATCTAGGTCATAAAACTAGTGCCAAAGGTGTAAGCGTTGATGAGGAAAAGATTAAAGCAATAAGAGAATGGTCAAAACCCAAAACTCTAACTCAACTTAGAGGGTTCTTGGGACTATGCAGCTACTATAGATGGTTTGTGAAGAATTTTTCAAAATTAGCATTTCCTTTGATAGACTTGACCAAAAAGGGAAATTTCAGATGGAATGAAGCGGCACAAGAAGCTTTTGAAGAGTTAAAAGAAAGAATGAATTCGTGACCAGTCTTAGTTGTCCCAAATTTTACACAACCTTTTGAATTACAATGTGATGCTTCTGGTGAAGGCATTGGGGCTGTGCTTATGCAAAAAAAACACCCTATTACTTTTAAAAGCCAAAAACTTTCTAAGACAGAAAGACACTACTCAATTTATGACAAGGAAATGTTAGCTATCATGCACGCATTGGCATAATTCAGGCAATACCTAGTGTGTGGAAGGTTCAATATTAAAACAGGTCACAATAGCCTAAGATTCTTCATGAGTCAAAAATATCTTAATGATCGACAATAGAAATGGATAAGTAAAATCCAAGCTTATAACTTTGATATTGAGTATGTCAAAGGCACCCATAATGTGGTAGCTAATGCTTTATCTAGGCAAGGTCAATTGAATACTATTACTAGTATCACAAATAATTGGAAAAATGAAATTATTGCAAAATATGCTAAAGATCCTAGAACCAATGAGATCATGGAAGGAAATATAACCAATGATGAAATCAAAATTGTGGAGGAGCTCATACTATACAGAGGAAGAATATTGCTAGCCACAAATTCCAAAGTTAAAAGAAAGATCATGAAGGAGTATCATGACAACCCCTATTTGGTCACACTGGATTTTACAAAACTTACAGAAAGGTAAGAGAAGGATACTCCTGGAAAGGTATGAAGAAGGACATCATAAAGCATGTCTAGGAATGTATAACATGTCAGAAAAATAAATCTGAACAGCATTACCCGGCTAGTTTATTACAACCATTACTTATTCCCAATCAAAAGTGGGAGAGCATTTCTATGGATTTCATCATAGGCTTACCTAAAGTGCAAGAAAAAGATTCCATCCTGGTAGTGGTGGATAGGCTAACAAAATTTGCACACTTCTTTCCCATATCCATACACTATAAAGCACCACAGATAGCAGAATTATTCTTTAAATAGATTTTCAGGCTTCACGGATTGCCAAGAAATATCATAAGTGATAGGGATAGAAAATTCCTCAGCCTATTCTAGAAAGAACTCTTTAGGTTAGCAGGAATTGAATTAACCCCTAGCACTAGTTATCATCCCCAAACTGATGGACAAACCAAAATTGTCAATAAGTGGAGAGAAGGTTACCTCAAAAATTATGTGACAGAACAACAAAATACCTGGGTCAAATGGTTGTACTTGGGAGAATATTGTTATAATAATACCCATCACATGTCAATTGGGATGAGTCTCTTTAAAGCATTATATGGATATGAAGCCACTACATTTGGGTATCTAATCATTCAAGAAAGAAAAGTACCAGGAGCCAAGGATTTCATTCAGCAAAGTACTAATATTATAAAGGTTCTCAAAGATAATCTTTTCCATGCTCAAAACCAATAGAAGGTTTATGCTGATCAAAAATGGGTGGAAAGGTCATTCCAAGTCGGGGATCTAGTATTCTTAAGATTGCAGTCCTACAAACAATCCTCACTCAAGATCAATGGAGTAGAAAAACTAAAACCCCATTTCTATGGGCCATACCAGATCCTAAGAAGGATAGGAGAAGTGGCATATGAGATAGAGCTACCTGAAAATAGCAAAATCCACAACACATTCCATGTATCTAGGTTGAAAAAGGTCCTTAGAAAGAATATAAACCCCTGTGTTGATCTACCACCACTAGACAATGAAGGAAAGCTTGTTGTAGAGCCTGAGACTATTCTTGAAAAGCGAGATAGGAGATTAAGGAGTAGGACTATTCTAGAATACTTGGTAAAATGGAAAAATCTTCCCAAAGAGGATGCTTCCTGGGTTGGAGAAGAAGTCCTTTCTCATACAACATTGCTTGGGGACAAGCAAAATTGGGAAGGGGGAACTGTAATGGACCTGGATTAATGTGTATTGTAATGGACCTAGAATAATGTGTTTTGTTTTATCAGAGATATTATGTACCAAATTCACATATTTATTTAATAAAAAAAAATGTACTTCTATGATCACACTACTTTAATTTGTTTCATACTAATTGTGATAATTATTAACTTCACGTTTTCCAAGTCTCATATATACATTCACATTATAAATATATAATATGAACATTTACATTATAAGTGTATTGTTACATATTTAACTTTTAATATATAGGCTTATTATTACAAATATTATCTATGTTTAATAAATAAAATTATTATAAATATTCTTTGAAAAAAGAAAGACAAACCCTAATTAGCTTAAGCATTATTATTTTGATATAATCACACAGCTCTTATTACATAGGTATAATAATGCTTAAGCATAACACAACATTGAAATATTAAAAAAAAAAAAGTTAAAACTAAAAGTCACGACTTTATAAGATGTGGCTCCCAAAAGGCATATGAATACTTGTTATTAGGGTTAGGTAAAAAATGAAGGAAGCAGTGGAATCAGATATATCAACCAAGTATTAAGCAAGGAAAAATAGGAATTGCACCATATATATTCTTGGCTTAGCGTATGAATATTTCTTCCACCACTAATCATGCAGCATTGTATCGTGGACTGTCCACTGCCTGCGAACTCATCATCAAGTACGATGCAGATTCCGATTACAATCTTATTTAAAAACAAACAATGGTATTTGGTTATATTAATGTGAATTTTTGATAACACTCTCACGCATTACAAGCTAGAGACTTACATCAGTTTAAATGTATATAAAGTTTTTTTCGTATATCAATCTAAATCGATATACATAACATAATATGAGATCAATACAAATATGTAACATATATATATATATATATATATATATATATATATATATATATATATATATATATATATATATATATATATATATATATATATATATATATATATATATATATATATATGTATGTATGTATGTATGTATGTATGTATGTATATGTATGTATGTATGTTTACATACACAATTATGAATATTTCATATAATAATAATGTGTGAACAACCATGATAATAAAGAAATATGATTACATTATAATTAACAATAATCTGAAAGATGACCTCTCAAACTATAGCTCAGGAAACCTTGTTCTCTTTTGAACTATGATGTCTTCAGATAAGGAGTGGGTGAAGGGAGAGGCAGAGTAAATTTGAGCACCTGACGGTATCCTCCAGAGAGCCACTTGTAGCTTGTTTAATGCACCCTTTGCACCGTCAATCTACCGTCTCCAGATAATCATAATCTTGAGAGAATAGCTTGCCTAGTGCTATAGAGTGAAACTTTATAAATCAATTAAATTAATTAATTATATTGCTCAATCACTCCATTTGAATAATAATAAGGATCTAAGGCATGTTAACTAGAATGACTTCCTAAAATTATACTAAATTTTGAAATTCAGGTCAAAGGATTAAAAGGGGTCATTACAGTAACTTCACAAGTTCTTGCTATGCCTCAAAGTTATCTCTATTCAACTTGGAAATCTCTCTTTTCTAGACATCCTAATCTTTAGCTTAGGTCCTTGAAAACTTTTTTGAAAGCACCAAAAGCTTTGGTACCAACTATTGTAAATATAGGAGGCATAACTGAGAGGGTAGGGGTGAATTAGTTATTGCTAAAATAAATCCTAGATACCTTAGATGTTAGCACAAAACATAAACACTACTAAAATATTGTTGCTCAACAAACACATAGGCACTTGGTTAATACTAATAATATGTTGTAACTTGGTAACCATTGAAATAACAACTATTACTTGACAAATTATTAGCATGCAAATCTTAAGATATTTTATATAATTAACTTTAATCAACTTAGTTTCATACACATGAAAGAAATAGAATGAACACAAGTGACACCAAGATTTGTCATGGAAACCCAATTTGGTAAAAACCACCAATTGCAACTAGTTACTAATTTTCACTCTTCTAAAGAAAGCCCTATAAGGAGCCAACTTTTTAAAAGGTTAGAAAACACACTATTAAGGTGTGACCCTGTTAGAGGATTTAATCATCCTGTTAGGAGTGGCCTTGATAGAGGTCTTTAGACACTTCAATCAAGAAATGTCACCTTGTTAGAGGATTTAAAAATAGTTGTTAAGACAACTTTATTAAGAGATTTAGATCACTACTACAATGGTTCGAAAGTAACAATGAGATAACGTAATTTCTAATCCAACTAAATTGCTAATTACAGATCTGAATTCTACCTATAATAATTGATCTTTCTTGATCAAATGTATCTTTGTAGCTCCTCAATAATATTCTTCTTATCCTTCTAATTCACTTCCTCTCAACATCTTGTATTCTTCCATACACTTTCTCACATTCAATCCTCAACCTGACTTGATACTTATATCATATCCATTGTCAATTTAGCTTGAATACAACTTAAAATAATTAATATTAATCTTCTCAATTGGCTAGAACCAACAAACAAATCCATTGAACTTAATATACCAGAAAAAGAAAGTCCTTTTTTAGGTGACCCTAATCGGTAGACACTAACTCATAAATCATTTTCATGTGTTAACTAAGTGAAATCGGTTAATACTACATCTTCACAAACTTCCTTTGATAGTTGAGTGAGCTTAGTTAACACTAGTTCCATCCAACTTTCCTTTATTACCCAAGTGAGCTCGGTTAACACTCAACTTCTATGAACTTCTTTTTGATTCCTGAGTGAACTCAATAGTCACTTCCTTCTAAACTTGGAAAATACTAGAATGTTTGATAGATATTGGAAACTATCTTCATTGTCCAAGTGAGCTCAACATACACTATCTAGTAAAGAAATGGCATTTTTTGTAAAATCAAAGACAATACACAATTAACCAATTATTTTCAAAAGTTCTATATAGTTTTATTCTTTATGGTCTTAAAAAAATAAAGAATGCATGTCTTATGAAGATTCATTTTCAAGAAAAGTTTAGAAAATTTTATATGGAGCTCAATATGGATCATTCTCTACTAATATTAAGAGTATATGGTTGAAAATTATACCATTTTATAGTCATTAGTCAAAGATGTAAATTTGTTGCATCTATAATGGATTATTTTTTAATAAGTCATGGCTCTAATATTTGAGATTTTAAAACATAGAACTTAATAACAAGACTTAAAGGTACACCTTTTTAAGCTAAAATGACAACTCAATCAAGCATTTTATAATTTAATGGTTTATTATTTAATTATTTTCCACAACAATATTGATTTGTATTATGACCAATATGTTTATTTATCAAATCTTTTAGGGGGTTCCCTTTGGAAAAGTGAATATTATATTAGATATTCTTCAGATTATTGTATTAACGAGGTGAATGTTAGTTTAATACATTGTACTAGTTTTTCACAACACCGTTGGAAACATAAGAGGAGTAACTAAGAGGGGAGGGGTGAATCAGTTACTACAAAAATAAATCCCAAATCCCTTAGATGTTAGTACAACACAATTATGTGAAATTTCAATTTTGTTGATGCTCGATAAATACTAAAATGCTTAACTCAATAAATACTAAGCATGCTTGGCAAACACCTAGCTTAAAAATCTTAAGATGTTATCTATGATAAATTATTACTTTATCTTATTGGAAAACACATAGGAAACATAGCATGAACACATTTGACACCAACATTTAATCAATCTTATTAGATTTCCACAATCCATTGGAGTATAATTTGTGCTTCTGGATTTGATTGTGTCAAATTTTTTAGCATCAACGTTTCGGATCACACTCTGTGATCCATCATCAGGATGAGAGAATGCCAGAATGAAAAAGTGTGATCACACTTTTTCATTCTGGCATTCTCTCATCCTGATGATGGATCACAGAGTGTGATCCGAAACGTTGATGCTAAAAAATTTGACACAATCAAATCTAGAAGCACAAATTATACACCAACATTTAATGTCGAAACCCAAATTGTGAAAAACAACCAATTGCAACTAGTTCCTATTTTTCACTCTTTTGAAGTGAGCCATATTAGGAGCCAACCCTATTAAAGGTTACAAAAAACACTGTTAGTTGTGACCCTATTAGAGGATTTAATCACCCTATTAGGAGTGGTCTTGTTAGAGGTCTTTAGAAAATTCAATATAATTGCCACCTTGTTAGAGGATTTACAAATAGCTATTAAGCCAACTCTATTAAGAGATTTAGATCACTGCTACAATGGTTAGAGAGTAACAATCACATGACCTAATTTTGAAGCAATTGAATTGTTGATTACAAATCTCAGTTCTAGCTTATACTTGATCCTTCTTGATCAAACATATCTTTTTATCTCCACAAGGATATTATGCTTATCCTTTTGATTTACTTCCTCTTAACATCATCAAATATTCAATTGTCTTCCATGCATTCATACTTCCTAATCCTCAACTTGACCTTTTATTAATATCTTTCATATTTTCAAGTCGACTCAAATACAACTTAGAATAATCAATATTCATCTTCTTAGTTGGCTATAACCACTAGATAAATTAACTAAACTCAATATTCCAAAACAAGAAAATCCTTTGTTAGCTAACCTTGTTTCGTAGACACCAACTCAAAAATGATTTTCTTGTGTTAACCAAGTGAACTCGAATTAACATGAAATACTTGTAAAGTTCCTTTGGTAACCAAGTTAGCTCAATTAACACTGGCTTCATTCAACATCTCCTTCATTAACTGAGTTAACTTAGTTAGCACTCATCTTCTATAGACTTTCCTTTGATGCCGGAGTAAACTCGTTAGAAACTGCCTTCTGAACTAGGTAAACTCTAGATCGCTCGATAGATACAAAAAACTATCTTCAATGCCCAAGTGAGCTCAACATGCACTAATTGGTAATGATATGACATTTTGTGTAACATCAAAGAAAACACACAATTAATCAATTGTACCAACAAATACATGTTATCCACCCATTCATTAGATTGTAAGTACATGTTTGTGTGTTGAAAATATTACATCAATAGTATCATCAAAATATTATATTTTCTAATATCAGCCATAATACATCTCCTTTAGAAAAAAATGTAAGTTTTTATTGATTAATTTTTTTTCCTTAGAATCATTTATGTCACAATATATTTTTGAACTTTCCTCGTTACTTATTATTCTTTATCAATAATTCTATAAGTGAAAACTTGTGAAATAAATCTCCAATCTCTATAAAAAAGGATAATTTTCTATTTGACTATTTTCTAAATATTTTTCATACCTTGGATATATGAAAGTCCAGGAATCCTATTAAAGATGAAAGACTTAAGTATAACTTTGAAGAAACCATTTTTTGGGAAGCCCAAGTATGAAGAGAAAACTAACTAATACAACTCATACTATAAATAGAAGTGAATATTTAATAAATTGATCAGCATTAAATGGTTGAAAGGAAAATGCCACATAGAAATATGTTAATTTCATAGACCCCAACAAGAGAAGGATACCATATATGTTAATATTCTATTTGGAATGGACAAATTTAAGGGGAATAACAATGTTTATAATTCTAATGATATGGTCATTGAAGAAATAGTAAGGGTGGATACTCAATCTATTATGATAGCATTTAAAATATTTGAGAGATCATTATTTCTACTCAAAATTTCAATATGAAAGATTCATCCATAAAAGGATGATATTGAGCGATAAGAATGACTACTAAAAAGAAGTTGGAAAGAGATGAAATAATTATAAATAATTATCAAACAATAAACTATAATGAGATGCTACTATGTGATACAAATTGTTGATCTCTAAGCCTTGTTTCCTATTAATGTCCACCACTTAATCACTTTCTAGCCAGTGTTGGTTGGTCTTCACTATGACCAAGCCATCCTTAGAAGGCTGAGCTACATGGACTTGTTTATATTTCACTACATGTCAAACAAATCAAAGCTTGTTGAGTACCTCAATAAAGACCAAGTCACAATACATGTTGAGTGAAACATGTACAGATTGAGGGATGTAAAGATAATACATGCTAAGTGATTCAGTACATACTGAGCCTATAGAAGTTGAGGGGAAAGATGAATGTTTGTTATGATTGAGCATTCGAACATTTGATTGTCAGGTAAAATAGTTTTTGCATATATGTTTTTAATGGTAAAAATACTTATGTAAATCATTTTGGCTGACCTCTACATGATATTTTTGGATTGTAGAGATAGTTAAGGAGACAATTACACATTTCTTTAGAGGACATCAATCCTTGGGAAGGCAGTGTAAGCAATTAGAAAATAGAAGGACTAAGTACCAAAACAATGAATTTTGATCTTCCATAATTATCCTTTTAAGAGGGGATAAAACCCTAAATCATTAAGGAATGAAAAGGAAGAACAAAGAAAATTAGATAAGAGATCAGATTTAGAAATTTAAGAGAGAAGATCTGTAATCATCTTTTTTAGAGAAAACCAAGGGATTAGATACTAAGAAACTATAACTAGTGTATCATGGAAAATCTCTTAACAAAATTGGTTTAACATACCTATTTAAATCTCCTAACAATGTGCTTACTTCATTGTAAGTTTATATCCTTCAATCAAGGTAGACTTAACAATAATATAATACTTTTAACTAAGCAAAACCTTTAGAGGGTAGATCACAAGAACTGATCAAATTGTATCCCTAATAGATAAAAATTTTTGTTGCAATAATGAAGTCTTGTGGGTGTCATCCCCATCCCAATTTTACCTTCACTTTGGAGGATTTTTAGGTTACCAAAATCTTTGTGTTTTGTGTTTACATTTTCATGTTGATGGATGTCATGTATAGATAGATTCATTTCAATTTTATAGTTCATGATTATATGTTATATGATCTAGATATGAGATGGATTAGGAATGAATTCTTTTAAATTGTTATTTTGTTCAAGAAGGGAAAAAATTTCTAGATCTCGATGTTGGAATTAACAATGGGAAAGTAAGTACTAAGAGCAGGGGGGTGAATCAACAGTTAAAAATTTTACCTCTAAAACATTTCACCATACATCCATCTCATAACTTAACATGTAAATTGAAATAAGATCACATCCAAAGCATGAAATAAATAAACACAGAAAACATAATATTTTGGTTACTCAAAAGCCTCCAAGTAGGAGGTAAAACTAGGGTGGGATAACACCCACAAATCTTCACTACTGCATTAGTAAAGTGTGGCCTATTATGGCTAAAACGTATTAATCACAAGCTATGATCTACCTTGTGAAAGGTTTTCCCTATTAAAGGTTTACAATACTATTAGGTCTCACCTTGATTAAAGGATTTGAATCACAACTAAGTAAGCACTTTGTTTAAGAAATTTAATCTGTATCAATTTTTAGAATGATTCAACACTTGATGCTTCGATTAACACCTTATTTCTTGATGTTAGATCTCCTCTTTACTGGTTATCTCTTGATCTTCTTGATCAGATCTATCTTATCTATCCTTTCATTGTCTATCTATGTTTGTCTCAAATTGATTCAACATCGCAGCTCCATAAATTAGCAATCATTTCCACCTTCAAATTCTCTCTTCACATCCTTCTTCACATGCATAATTTTCTTTAGGGTTTACTTCTTTTTGTAGGTATTATAGAGATGGGATAGGTTAAAATCAATGAATGTGTTTGATCCTTATTGTCACCTAACTCTTCCCTTTATCTAATTGGCTACATGTATTAGCATAGGGATTCATAATATGATTGGATCCTTATTTCTTAATATCAAAAACCATTTTTCATGTTGGCCAAAAATGTTTTACATAGAAGTTTGTGCCATCACAAACATCTATTTCAAAGACTAGTAACTTGACGTCAATGGACCCTGACACTCAGACTTCACTATGCTCTATATATGGATAATCAACTTTTGAATGGCTTGACACTGACTTTTTCTTGACACCTAAATAAATTAAGGCACTTAGTTTTCTCAAATCCATCTATTTTCTCAACACCTAAGTGACTTGGCATGCACTGACTACTTGGCACATACTAGTGCTCAACACTAACTATCATATTACTAGGCATGTATTGTATGGAGGCTTATGCTTGGCATACACTATATATTGTTCTCTATTGAATAATTACTAAGTGTTTTTTTCCTACTTTGTCAAAACCATAATGAGATTAATAATCTCCCCCTTTGACATGAGTGGAAAAACACTTTTTTATTGCATATACAATCTTATTTTATGCATAAATCAGACAATATAGTATCTTTTTTCAGCTCCTATACAAAATTTCAAAATTAGGAAAAAAAATTTTGTCTCCCAAACCTTATTACTCCCCTTGAGTATATAGTTCATTTCATTTCTACTGCTCCTTCCAAGTAAATATATACCTTGAGAATATTTACAAAATCTTCAAAATCCTTCTTTTTTGACACTTATATCATTTTGGTGGTACATTAATATTGTGTTATTCCAAAAATGGCTTGTGAAGTTCCATTATGATTCCCAAAGAGGAGTCCCAATTATTTCTACCAACATCTAAATATTGAATTTGTATTTCTAGATTCACTGCCATATATACTAACCTTCTAGAGTAGAAAGATGAATTTATATCATTATCAATGTTTTTGCATAGGCTAGTTCCTTTTTCAAAGCTTCCATGTGAAGAGTCAACATGGAATGAATGTTGATCAGTGTTGATCTGATATTTGCATCCTTTGCTTGCAACTTGACAAGCCTTCATTGTGTTTTCATTAATCTTTGAAATTGAATTTGACTAATGCCAAGAGATTGCCTTAATGTAGTACATGTTAACTATAAATCTCCTTGTAGTTGGTCAATTAACTTTTGAGTCTCTTTGGTAAACATATCAACATCACATAGTTTTCTATGGGGAATACTATAGTGGATGGCTTAGTAGGCTTGGTGATGATTACCTTGCCCTTTTTCTTTAGTGGTTCTTCCTCCTTTGATTTTTCTTCATCCTCCACTTCTTCATCCTCACCTTTTCCCTTGGTTAAAAAAAGAGTAGAAATTGTTTTCAGTTTGGCAATTCTCCTTTTGCCTTTATTTACTGCTTGAGGGAGCTTTATCTCTAGTTATATCATGGCCTTGGCTTCATCATATGCACAAAAATAAGCTACCTTAGGATCAAATAATTCTTTAATCAGTGCCTCAATAATATCTTTTGTGTCACCAATATTAACCTCATATCCAAGAGGTTTCACACATGCAATTCTAGGCCTAACTAGTTGAATGTATACTTTATCACTATCTACCATAAAACATATATCATCCTTGTAATCCTTAACTAGTTTCTTGGGGATTTTGAATCTATTGTTCATTTTCTCCTTGAATGCATCAAAATAGTTATCCACAATACTATTATAATTTTCTCCCATCTCAGCAATGTACTCATTAATTTGATAAAGTATAGGCACATCTTTTCTCAATACAACAGTTCCTTTTGAGAGTAAAAAATTCTAAACATAAAAGAATAAGCATGTCAATAGAGAGCCAAAATTACATGGATTATTCTTAGATGTTCTGATGCTCTCCATGTTCTTGATGAATTGTTTCAAATGTAGCTTGGCAAGGTCAAGAGAAAGGTTGTTCTTGATGGCTTTCTATGCTAGGTCAACTACTTCAAATGACACACTATTCAACTTGCTTGAAATGTAGATTTTGTGTGCAATGATATGGATGCCAAACTTCAATTCCATATTAGCTATTTTTCTTATTTTCATGCCTCTTCTATCCCATTTTTCAAGGGTTTTCTTTTCCAATTCAGCTTGACCTAGGGTTTTTGTCATCTTAGCTTTTGCTAGCATGAGGAGACTGGCGATCCTATAAATCATCTTCTTTATGATCAAAATTGGTTTCTCTAACCAAAGTTTCCCATTATGAATTCATCTAAGAATAAAGCTAATCCATTTCACTTAGGATTCATGGGGCATGTGAGGAATATGGGTTAATCCTTTAGCCTTGAGATGTTGATGTTTAGGTTTCAAAATGCCATTCACACATAACCTTTCCAGGATTTTATCCATTTCTGGAGCACCAATTTCTTGAATCACACATTTGAAATGAGAAAAAATGTCACTAATTAATAGTACCTTGGAAGGGGTTTTAGACTATGCTCCACTTGGGTCTAAGCTTATCAATGAAGTCTTCTTGCTAATAGGATAGGTGTTGGATTTCATTGTTCTTTCCTTATATCTCTTCTCTTATCTTGTTTTTCTCTTCCATAACTTCACATAATCTTTCTAACTAAAATTATTTCTCTCTTCTTAGTTTTCTTACTTATTCTTGTAGTGAACCATTCCTTTATAGGATTTCCTTGATTGCTTCATTGGCTTCATTTGGATTTCTTGAATGAAAGTCTTTAATTCTTTCTTCAATGTAGAGATGATCATTCATTTGAATTGCAAGATATTTTCTTCTTTCTAGAGATTGAAAGAGTTGATCATTTTCTTTCTTGAGTAGGGCAATAGCCATTTCCAAATCTAGCTTCTCATTGTCAATAACCTTGTCAAGTCTGAATATCTCCATGGCCTTTGATCTTTGCTCAAGCTGTTAAACTTTTCTTTGAGAACCACAAAGCTCTGATACCAATTGTTGGAAATGTTATAACAAGTTAGGTTACTAAGAGAGGAGGGGTGAATTAGTAACTTCTAAAACTTTTAACCCAATTAATAATTAATCCTTTATATGAATTATGATCTGACTTCATGCATGAGAAACTTAGAAAACATGAAAGAATACATAAAACTTTCACACAAAGTTTTCATGACCTAGAAACCTTCCAAATAAAAAGTAAATTTGGGGTAGAGATGATACCCACAAACTTTAGTAATGTAGTATAAAGTTGGCATGTCAAGGCTTATATTGATCACTTCTGATGATCTGCCCTATTAGGAGCAATAAGGACTGCTAGGTCCACCTTGTGAAAGGATTTAAAAACATACAATAGATTATGCACTTGGTGAGTGGATTTACATAAGGCTATTTGGTCTAACTTTTTTTAGGATTTGATTGATCCACTTGTTAGGATGAAGTTGTAGTTGATCTTTGATCTATAACTTGGTTTGTTGAATGAGATTCTCTTAAGTGTACAAATCACCTTGCTATGATAAATGAATCTTTTCTACTCCTTATACTATTGTAGCCTTTGTAATTCACACTTCTGCTCTTTAATAACGATTATATTACTTCCTCTTCAATTCCATACATATATTTGGATGTGATACAATAAATTACATATATATCAATTCAGTTACATAATTACAAAGTTGGCCACAATTCAAGTTTACACAAAATATTACAAAGTCAACCAAAGTGTAGAAACTTGGGTTTTGAAGACTAACTCAGTAAGGTTATGATACTCAACATCCACTATCATTGCTTAGCATCATCATGCACTTAGTAGACATAGAATCTTGGTCCATATTGATCACTTCCAAGTAATCTTGAACCTAGTCTGCATTGGTGACTCAGTGAATACTGTGAAACTCATCATATAAATTGAATCACTTGCTTACCATTGCATAGCTCAATAAACACTATCACCTTGAGCTTGGTATAAATTGGGTCACTTGGTTAACACTGAGTAGCTCAGTCAACATTGGACTCACATCACATCAACTACAAACTCGATAACCACTGTACAACTTGGTTTGCACTGGTAAACTTAGCATACACTAAGATGCTCGATTTACATCGTTGATCTTCACAATAGTTGTAACTGCTCGACATACACTAGAATTTTTCCAAAGGACTCAATAGCAATTGTAGAACTTGGTAACAACTAAAATTCTTGGTTAACATTGTTAATTATACAATAATCTTGGTATGAACTCACAATCTGAATAAGTGTATGTCACTAATAACAAACATGACTGGAATATCAACACCAGGGTTATACTTTGAACTATTGCTTGTTCATGGGGTTCCTTCTCTTTTACATCTGCAACATTTTGGGCTAGAAAAGATGTGTCTTTTTTTTGTCTTAGTGGATGTAATCTTAGCCTTTTGAGATTCATCAATCCATACCAATATAGGATATGCGCATGGTAGAACAATATTGGTGGATTCCTATTATAGTGAATTCAAATCTTCCTCGCTCAATGTATTTACATTCTATGTAGAGTGATCAAGAATGTCCTCAATGGTCACTGAATCCTATTGACACTATTTCTTACCATGTGTAGGACTAGTGGTTAACATCTTGTGCATCTTTTTCATTTTTCTCAATTGTGTCATCTTGAGCAGCCTCAACTTGTTTTTTTATTTTATTTTTCTTTTAGTTTTCTCTACCTTTAATCCTTTCTTCTCTTATACATCTTTTCTAGTCAACCCATAAATAGCTTTCCATAGTAACTTTCTCTAGGTTACCACCTCTTCTACTCTACTTCTTAAGATATGAAAGGATTTGAATTTTGGAACAAATATCCCTTTTTGTTTCTCTACTACCTTTTTAATCTGATTTTTATCAAATTCAAGCATGACTTGAGCTAAAGTAGCTTCCCTGATTTTCTTTTCAGTCTCCATGTTGAATTTCCATTTTTGGTCAACTCTTTCATATAAGCTCTTGGGTAATGAGCTAGTAATCTCTAATGGAGTGGTTTGAAATGTAGCCATTATATCATAAACAACCTCTTTAATATTATTCTTATCTCCATTATCTGACTTATCAAAATCAACATGTTGGAAACCTAAAAAATCTATATTACATTTTACATTGTCACATAGGTTTTCAATATTAGACAAAGGATTGTTTCTTACCATTTTTAATTGATTGTTTTCATATGATTTAGTCCTTTCCTCATCTAATTCATCCTAAAGTTTAAAACTTATCTTCAATCTCTTAGCAGGCATGCTCAACTCTATTTTATCATCCTTCTTTTTTTCTTTAGATGATTTTTTTGTCTTAGGTTGTACGGTTGAAGCCCTTATGCTTCACCTTGTCAAAGGTGGATCTAGTTTTTTTTTTCTTCTTTCTTAGAAAATTTCATAGGTTTCTCAACCTTCTTCTATAGGGCCTTCCTTTTGTTATCAACCTCCATTAGTTCTAGTACAACTTCCTCTTCACCTTCTAAAGCTTCATCTTCACTTTATCCTTGTGTAATTTGTAAAGGTACTTGACCTTCATCTTCTTCTTCTTCTACTTCTTCTCCTTCACCAAACTTCTCCTTCAGTTTCTTTACCATCTTATTCTTCTTTCTAATAACTATGGCAGTTTGTAATTTTATAATTATTCTTGATTTTGTTTCATCATAATTACCAAAGGATGTAGCATCCTTGTCAATCTCTTCTACCAAAAATATAGTAATGGTTGCAAATGCCTCATCAACATTTATCTCATGTGTTAGTGGTCTCAACCATCTAGCCCTTGGAATTGCTACCTGAACATAAGTATAGTCAACATCTACTAGGAAAAAAACATCATTATAATGTTGATCCACTAGAAATATAGGTATTCTTGACCTCTACTTCATAGATTTCTTGAAATCTTCAAAATAGCTTGTCATAACTGAATCAAAATTATCTCCCAATTGTTTAATGAATTCACCTATATGTTGGGTAATAGACCGAATAGACTTCCAACTACCTTGGCAAATGTAGGAAATGTGTTTTACACATAAAATAATATAAAGACAAGGAGTGAACAAAACTTACATGAAGAAATCTTTTCCTTTCTAATAGCTTCTAGATTTTGTGAAAGTTGTTGAAGCTGCAACTTGGCTAGGTCATGAGAATAATCTTTTTTTATGATATTGTAACTTACACCAATAGAAATGTATGGTACATTGTTGAGTTGGATCGACTGGTAGAATGTATGTGCAATTACTCTTATTGTGAATGCAACAATAGGGTCTTCAATTGTATCAATTGACATTCCTCTCTTGTTCCATACGACTCTAGTATTCTTCTCGATTAGTTATTTTGCATTGCTTATCAATGTCTTTGGCCTATCTAGGGTAGGACAACCTGTCACTCTATGAATGATCCTTTTTGGTATTTTGATAGGTACATTCTCCAACCATAAGTGATTATCTTGTATCTATCTCAATATGATTTTTATCCATTTATTTTTGAAAACGTGCAAAAAATCTAGGGCATGTAACCCTTTTTGGTTTATAATTATTTTTCTTCCTTCAAATCATTGTTCTCACACAACTTCTAATAAGTCTCTCTAATTTCTAAATAGCCAACTTCTCCAAACTTGCATGTGTAACAATATCTCACATCTTGAATCATTAAAACCTTGGGCAAAATGGTTGATAACGCACCAGATGGGTCTCCTTTGTATGCAATCTCTAGAATAGCATGAAATGATGGTTGTAGAACATCATGGCTAATCAATTATATATTTTTAACCTCTTTACCTTCCTTCCTTATTCTTGTTGATGAACTTGTTACCATATTTTACTTGCTAGGTTTTACAAAATGAAAAAAATTAGAACTCAACACAAGTGAAGTACCTTTCAAATCAATGTAAAATGTCATTTTGTAGTTGAATCTAGTATGTAGTGGCTAGAATCTCTATCTCAAATCACCTTTGTGCTCTTTGATCTCTGGTAAATGCAAATGACTCAAAAGATCGAGTATATAGCCTTTAAAACCTTGTAATTAATGCTTAAAGCACTTACAACTATAATCTCCATTGTTATAGGGTTTTTAATTCACTCAGCTATCATAGCTAGCTCAACAGTCACTATAGTACCTCAAAACTCAACACTTACTGCAATACTTCCAATACTCAAAAATAACATAAGAATAGAATAGAACAATAAATTGTCTCTTTATTCTAATCATTTAATTGCATCTTAATATATGTTAATAGATCCTTTTCATTACTTGAATTCTTGGAACTGGTGCAAAATATATCATTTCAAATGTCAATTGCACACATACATTAGATTTCCTAGTTGCAGTCGATATGATCACTTGATTCATTAGATTGAGTGACCTCATCTTAGCTTGATGTGCTGCAATATATTTTTTTTCATGTCTTTTTCATCTACATCTTTTTATTTTAAACATCTACCTTTTCTTTGCTTTTTCTGAATTCATTTCTTGGTACAGGCGATCAAATTGGATAATTTTTTGTATTGCAATCCCAATCATAAGTATCCCAATGATGATGTACCTTGGTTTTCTTGTTTGATGTCCACTTGGGTTTAGATTTGCATTCATATCTTTTGTGTCCATACTTCTAATAGATGTAACAATATCCTTCAAATCTATGAGTGTTCATGATCTTTGTCCTCCATTCATTTGCCTAATTTCCTTGCCTTTTAAAGTTATCGAAATGTCCCTTGAATTTTTGTTTAGGGTTTTGATTTCCAATGTTTCTTGTGTATACATTTGTTTCGTGACCCAAATTTCCACACTA
The DNA here is from genome assembly GCA_028749045.1 of Cupressus sempervirens. Classification (NCBI taxonomy): domain Eukaryota; kingdom Viridiplantae; phylum Streptophyta; class Pinopsida; order Cupressales; family Cupressaceae; genus Cupressus; species Cupressus sempervirens. The sequence continues at coordinate 645,192,840 of CM053786.1, read as the reverse complement.
ATGATAAGTGGGCTTGTTGATCTTTCCCTTATAGTTCCTTTGTCCATCACTTCTCGATGATTCTCCTTTCTTAGTGATAGAATATCCCAATCCAACAATGTTAATGTTTGACCTTGGTGCTTCCATCATTTTTTCAAAGTACTTTATGGATTCACTAGGCTTGTTAAGCTTTTCCTTTTCTATTTTCAATTTATTTTGTAGGAGGGTATTCTGTGTTTCCAAAGTTGTAACCTCAATGTCTTTCCTATTCAATTTTTGATTTGCAATCATTGGTTGATTCATCAGACCCAACTAAATGGTTGATAACTTTTGCACATCTGATGACTTCTCCTCAAGTCTATTAGCTAGTAGTCTTTTGTCTTCTTCAATAATGCCTAAGTTTCTTCAATAAAAATAATTACTAAGTTTCTTGTTCCCTTTTTAGATTCCTGACTTCTTCATTTAGGGCACTATTCTTTTCCATCAAGTCTACAGTAGCTGCATCAAATTCATTTGATTTTTTGTCCTCAAACAATCCAATTGCTTCCTCTTCATCATTATTTCCTTCTTCTTCTATGTGAAGGCCAATGACAGTTGTAATGCACCTACTTTAGTATAGCACATTTATTGTAGACCTAATTTGACAAGAAGTATATATCAAATTTTAAAATTCATTCTCATATACAAAGTGATTTTAATGAACCTAGGTTATTCACATGCGATTTTAGCAAAAGAATGAGAAAATCACAATGTGTCATCATAAAGATTTGAAGAATTAAGTAAGATTGATTTAAGGTGCCAAGTTAAGCTGATTTCAAAATTGTTGAAGTGAAGCTCATTAAACCCTTTTTTTGAAATGGTATCTATTGTATCTATCTTTGGGAAAGAAAGCAACACATAGATTGTGAGGAATAACCAATGTCCTCCACCCAAATTCATGGCATACCCTAATATTACAATGAATGGAGATGTATCTGGCACCCTGTCATTGATTCCACCTACAGTATTAATGATTCACAATGTTTTGTCATGTTACATGTGCAAGATTGTAGAGATTAGAGAATATGAATTACGAGTTTCTTACAAAAAGCTATGTGATAATGGAATTTTGAAATATAAAAATAATATTGTTGCTAAGAAAGGGCTTACTTGTGCCCTAAAATTTTGTTCACATTGCAGTCAAGTTTGTTATTAGTGACACACACTTATTCAAATAGATAGTATATTCCAAGCTTATTATATGGTTAATAGTGTTAACCAAGAATTTAAGGCTTTACCAATTTCTATAATTGTTACCAAGTTCAAGGAATAGTATTTAGTTTGTGCCAAGTAGTTTCTACCATAATGGTGATCAACAATATAAATCAAGCTTCATAAGTTTTACCAAGTTACTCAGTGCAAATTGAGTTGTGCAGTGCTTACCTAGTTCATAGTTACAGTGATGTAAATCCATTCTTGACTAAGCCACTCAATGTTAATCAAGTTATTCAATTTACACTAAGCTTATTGTGATAGCATTGGTTGAGCTATGCAATGTGAATCAAGTGATTCAGTTTATATGTTGAGTTTCACAGTATTCACCAAATCACAAGTGCGGACCAAGTTTAGACTACTTGGAATTGATCAGTATGGACCAAGCTTCTACTTCTACTGAATGCATGATGATGGTGAGCATTGATAGTGGATGTTGAGTATCAAAACCTCACTAAGCCACACTTTAGAGCCTGAGTTCCTACAATTCAGCCAACTTTGTGTATTTTGTGTAAATTTGTATTGTAGATGACTTTGTTGAATTATAATTTGGATTGGTATATATGTAATGAATTGTATCATATCCAAATGATAAGAAATATATGACAAGAATTATAATGCAATTTTGAAGAGAAAAAAATGTGAAGTAAAAAGGCTACAATAGTAGGAGCAACAAATATTTATATATCACAGCAAGGTGATCATTACACTCAAAGGAGTCACATTCATCAAACTAAGTTGCAGATCAAAGATTAGCCACTGTTTCATCCTAATAGGTGGATTATATAGATCCTTTTACAAGGTACACTTAATAGTCTTCTGTAAATCTCTTTATCAAGTGCATACTTTATTGTATGTTTGTAAATCTTTTTGCAAGGTGGACCCAGCAGTCCTTATTACTCCTAATAAGGAAGATCATTAGAAGTGATCATTATAAGCCTTAATAGGCCAACTGTTAGTGTAGTTTTTTATTTTTCCTATTTTCCTAGGTTTTTCCTACACTTTTAATAATCTCACTTAGGTTAATAAAGCATGTCTTATTAGGTGAATAGTTGTGAGGTGTCACCTTCCTACATGTGAGCATCCATTAGCTATCTTGGGAAGATACTTTGCTATCTTTAGTTCGATAGATGGTTGCTCCTCATTGGTTGGTGTTGCCACCTCCTCCCTCTTCCTAGCCTATACAAGCATGCTACCTAGCTTGTATTTGCATCTCTTGTTTTTGAGTCCTCTTATTGCTATTTTTCTTTCAGCATTTGCATTACTCTCTTGGAGACTAACTCTATGATGCTATTTTGATATTGTATCATTTGCATTCAAAGTTTAGATATTTACTCTTTGCACTAGTTTTCTGGGTTATTAATCTTTTCAGATTCTAACATGGTATCAAAGCTTTTCTATGTGCAAGAGTAGATTTTAGTTTCCTTATTTGAGAGATTCGGTGGGGGCAAATAAACTTTATTGTAGTTTTTTGAAAAATGAAGTATGCTCTTCTCTTGCAACTTTGGATGATCTTAAGAATCAGAAAAGTTTTAACAAAAACAGTTTTTCTCTGGGGTTTCAATCTCAAATCTGACAACCAACTTGCATATTTGGAGTTTTCAATCAGTTTTGCAGGTTCCAACATGCCATTGATGGACTTAAGAAGCTGATCCAGCATTTACATGTCATATTTTGGTTGCTGGGGCCGTTTTCTGATTTTTGGAGCCATTTTTTACTATTAAAGGCGTCTGATTTACACTACAGCAACATTTTCTGTTTATCAGCAAGAAAAACACTTTCTGGGTTTTGTTTGCAGCCCCAAAAAACCATCTGGGTATCTTTTAGATTTTGCATGCAAGCTGTATATTTTTTAGAATTGAGCATGCAAAGCTACAGCCATACCCCTCTCCGTTGGCAGCCGCAGATTTGAATGCAGTTTTCAAATGTCTCATTCTTGCTCATTCGGACTCCAATTTTGATGATTCTTGTTATGAACTTGGCTATTTTTTTGTGCTCTATCCACTAGTGGAGTTATTTTTTGATTTTCATGCATGAATTCTTCAGAAATTGTAGATTCTCAGCCGTGACTGTGCACAGTTCTCGTTTTGGAAACTTCGGAGGATCATAACTTTCTCATATGACCTCGTATCGAGGCGATTCTTTTTTTGAAAGTGCATGATTTTTTGATTAGATCGTAGTGGTACTATATGTTTCTTTGATTATTGTGCCCAAGTTTCACTTTTAGCATATGCTCTTCATGAGGAGGCCCTATCAATTTTTCTTCCGTAACTTGAGCATACGGAAGTATTTTTTCGATCCAAAAAATGCATCAAAAAGCTTGTTCTGAGACGAAGATAATGGTACATTTTTTTTTAATTTTTGCTACAGTCTGGTTGCCTATTTTGGCAGTCAAAGCCAGATGTTCTACTTTTCCTTCTAGGAGCCATATCTCGCTCATTCAGACTCTTTTCTGGGCTTGCCAGATATCATTGGAAAGCTGGTTCTATGAGTTATTCAGTTACAGAGATCTTTTATCTAGATTCTACTCTAGGTTCTTTCTCCTTCGAGTTTTGCACTTTCACACTCTAGCGGATTACTTGGATTCTACAGGTCCTGGAATCTCTTCTTCTGTTCTTTTGGCTCACTCTTCTTTCTAACTTCTAAGAATTGTATGCTTCTATTCTGTTGCATTCCTTTTTCTGTAAATGCACTAAGATAAAGTGCCTACTTTTGCATATCTGGGATCTTGTACACCTTGTGTTTGTCTGTACTCGCACTCAATTATAAAGTGCCATGGGGGGTTATGATGTTTTTCCATTTTGTGCTCATCCACCTTTGTCAAGTGAATTTTTCTTCCACAACATTAGCCCATGCAGTGTGTCGGTGACACCGCCCTTTATCCTGTGCTTGTACTTCTATTGCACTATTGGTGTTCCTGATTCTTCTTCTTGCAGATGTTTTTGGCATTGCATTTCAGTGTTCCTGTCACCCCTCTCCCTGTTCAACATTATGGGGGGTTCACTTGTTGTTCTATGCTTCTTTGGTTGATGGTTCATGCCTTCTATTTCCATGGAGGTTCTACATATCAACATTTTAACAGAGTTTGCAGCTTTATGCTTCAGAGATGCTTCATGCTCTTTTTTGTTCCTCTCTTTTGGAGATTTCCTAGATTGGAGGCTTAGTTTCCTTCATCTAGTTCTTTTTCTTGTATTGGGTACCTGATCAGGCCTTGTTGCCGGGACCCATTTTCCTGCTTTCATAGCTTTGCTAGGTTAGCATCCACCTAAGCTTCGCTTATGGGGGGTGTTAGTGTAGTTTTTTATTTTTCCTATTTTGCTAGGTTTTTTCTACACTTTTAATAATCTCACTTAGGTTAATAAAGCATGTCTTATTAGGTGAATGGTTGTGAGGTGTCACCTTCCTACATGTGAGCATCCATTAGCTATCTTGGGAAGATACTTTGCTATCTTTAGTTCGATAGATGGTTGCTCCTCATTGGTTGGTGTTGCCACCTCCTCCCTCTTCCTAGCCTATATAAGCATGCTACCTAGCTTGTATTTGCATCTCTTGTTTTTGAGTCCTCTTAATGCTATTTTGCTTCCAGCATTTGCATTACTCTCTTGGAGACTAACTCTATGATGCTATTTTGATATTGTATCGTTTGCATTCATAGTTTAGATATTTACTCTTTGCACTAGTTTTCTGGGTTATTAATCTTTTCAGATTCTAACACCAACTTTATACTATAGTAGTATAGATTGAGGGTATCATCCCCACCCCAGTTTTACTTTCTATTTGCAAGGTTTTTGGGTCACCATATTGTGTGTCAAAGTGTTATGAATGTTTTAATGCTTTCAATTTTTCATGCATGCATTTAGATCAAGATTCACACAAAGAATTAATTGGTAAATAGAGTTTAAGTTTTATTGGTTATAGATTCACCCCTCTCCTCTCAATAACTTAGTCTATCATATATATTTCCAAAAATTAGTATCAAAGCTATTTGGTTATTAGGAAAGAAGTTTAACAACTTGAGAAAAGATTAGAGGCTATGGAGGTATTTAGACTTGACAAGGCTATTGGCAATGAAAAGCTAGATTTGGAATTGGTTATTGGACAACTCAAGAAAGAAAAGGAGCAACTTCCTCAGGTGGTCAACAAAGTGAAGAAGAGGATAGAAAAATTGAAACAATCTAAATCCACTCTTCTGTTGGTTGAAGGAAAATGTGATGACATTAAGGAAGATGTAGTAGAAGATGAGGAGAAGTCAGAGGAAGAAGAGCTAGTAAAGAAGAAAGGTAAGGTTATTACAACCAAACCTGCAAAACCATCTACTACAATGTTCACAAGGAGGGCATCCTAGAAGAAACAAGGAGGAGGTGTAATCTTCAAAAGCCACCACCCTCATTCCAAGAAAAGTTGAAGGAAATTGACATTGGAGTTGATATGGAAAATTTCAAATCACTAAGGTATGAAATAAAAATTATAGAGGAGTAGAAGAAAATTGAAGACATGGTTATTTCTAAGATGGGCAAAGGAAAATATTCTCTAGACCACCTTGTTCAACAAATTTAGAGTGAATTGATGGAGAAAGTTAAGTCAATATGGGAACAAGCCAAGAAAATTGCTAAAGGCGTATATGAGTAGACCTCGAGGCAACTCATGCCAAGCTTGAATGATAAAGAAGTTAATGAGTCCATCAAGTGGAATGAAGAGAAACCTACCTTGAAGTTTAACACTTGTCTGATATTAATCAATCACATTAAACATGTAGTGAAGAATGTTATCAACACATGGAAGATCATCTATAATCTTCATAAGAAGAGTGACTTTTTTTTTAATGTCAGTAACAAGGATGATGATGGTGATGATGGTGACAAGGAAGAGGAAGGAAATAATGATGAAGAGGAAACAAATAATGACAATATAGATGATCATGAATAGGAATATCAAGCTACAGAGGAAGATCTACCTAAAGTCTAGAATATTGAGGAGATTGACCTAGAGAAAATTGTAGCAGTGGTCATAGCCTCACTTCCTCATTCTCTAAGAAAAGCATTGAAACCATCAAGCTCAGAGAAAGCTACTATAGAATTGATTGTGTCAAAAATTGCAAGTACAAGCACTCAATCAATTTTTGTACCTATTTGGCATAGTATTTCATTGATAGAAGTGACAAGCATTTCATCTACTGAGCAATCAACATTTCCTCCTCCATCAGTTTTGGTTACACAAGGTATTTCTTCAATAAGTACAGTATCTACTTTTTCTGCTAATCCTACTATTTATACAATTTTTTCCATTCCATGCATGCAATTAATAAGTACAAGGAAAATTGAGACCAAGCCTCAACCAAGTATAAAACTTTTGAGTAAAGACAAAGAGAAGGAAGAAGAAATTGATCTTGATGAGGAGATAGTTATCTTGAATTGGGATATCTCCAGTCTTAGTCCTGATCAAATGCACATCATTGGAGAACTTCTTGAGAAAAAAGCTAAGCATCAAAGACTTAGAGAAGAAAGGAATAAATAATTTCAAGTGCTTGAAGATGCAAAGAATATTCTAGCAAAGCCACTCAACATAGAGGTTGACACTGCTCAACTAATTTTGGCTCAGTTAGCAAAGGTAGTACATAAATTCAATGAAAATTTTAATGGATAAGAGAAGTTGTTGTAAAGAGGAGAGAATAAATTTGAGAATAAGGTATTAAAGCTAACTACACAAAATATTGCAACTTATCAAGTAGACTTGTCTACTATTCTAGGCTCATTGGAGACCTCTTGCAACAATGTGACTTCATTATTCAATAAACTCTATGATACTTCAAATTTCACCAAAGAAATTAGATATAAAATTTCTAAAATTGATGAAGATCTAAAGGCAAGTACACATCAGTTGCAACTTGACTTGAGTTACATCTCTACCCACTACACAAATATCAGATTTTTAACTAATTTGTAGGCATAATCACTAAGAGAAGAAACTAGGATTAGAGCTACACTAGTAGACATACAGTGCATGATTCTCCTAAACATGGATGCATTGTAGAAACATATTACACATACTAAAGTGCTCATCTATGATAACAAATTCTCTATTGTAGACCACATGATAGAACTTTCAGCAGAAGTTCAAGTTGCATTGCACACATACAAGGTGTTGCAAGAAAATTAGGACAAGACAATGGCACTAATTCTAAAGTTACATTCTGATTTCTTATAACATTTTGGCATTATTGTATAGTATATAGAATACACCTTTGGCATTCATGTCAAAAAGGGGGAGAAGATATATATAGCATATGTAAAGGGGAAGATGGTGTATATAAGGCATTCTACATAAAAAGGAAAAGATGTGAGAAGATATAAAAGTATATTGTATATATATGTATGGGGGAGCAATATCATATTATTTATGTATACATATTTAGAGAAACATCACTTACAAAAGAAATTTTGAAAAATCTCAAAAATAGAATACTTTACCAAGTTGAAGCCATAGGATGACTAATAAAGATTATTTTGATTGATAAGTGTTTTTGTCACTCATGCCAAAGGGGGAGATTGTTGACATTGTAGTCAAGTTTTTTATTAGTGACACACACCTATTCAGATAGGTAGTATCTTCTAAGCTTATTATATAGTTAAAAATGTCAACCAAGCATTTTAGGCTTTACCAAGTTCTATAGTTGCTATCGAGTTCAAGGAATAGTATTCAGTCTACATCGAGTAGTTTCTACCATTATGGTGATCAACAGTGTAAACCAAGCTTCATAAGGTTTACCAAGTTACTCAGTGGAAACTAAGTTGTGCAGTGCTTACCAAGTTTGCATTTACAGTGATGTGAATCCAATGTTGACCGAGCCACTCAGTGTTAACCAAGTGATTCAGTTTATACTGAGATCATTGTGATAGCATTGATTGAGCTATGCAGTGTAAATCAAGTGATTCAGTTTATATATCAAGTTTTACAATATTCACCAAGTTACCAATATAGACTAAGTTCAAACTACTTAGAAGTGATCAGTATGGACTGATCTTTTACATCTACCAAATGCATTATGATGCCAAGCATTGAAAGTGGATGCTAAGTATCAAAACCTCACCCAGCCAATCTTTAGAGCTTGAGTTCCTATAGTTGGGCCAACTTTGTGTATTTTTTGTAAATTTGTATTGTAGCCAACTTTGTTGAATTATAATTTGGATTGGTATATATGTAATGAATTGTATCATATCCAAATGACAAGTATAATGTGAATTTAAGAGCAAAAAGTGTGAATTAAAAAGGCTACAATAGTATAAGGAGCAACAAAGATTTATCTATCACAACCAAGTTGTAGATCATAGATCAGCCACAATTTCATCCTAATGGGTGGATTAGTTAAATCCTTTTACAAGGTAGACTTAATTGTCTTTAAATCCTTTTACAAGGTAGACTTAGTAGTCTTTTGTAAATCTCTTTATTGAGTGCATACTTTATTGTATGTTCATAAATCCTTTTGCAAGGTGGACCTAGCCATCCTTATTGCTCCTAACATGATATATCATCAAAAGTGATCATTATAAGCCTTAATAGGCCAACTTTATACTAAAATACTAAAGCTTGTGGGTATAATCCCCACCCTAGTTTTACTTTCTATTTGGAAGGTTTCTGGGTCACCATATTGTGTATCAAAGTGTTATGAATGTTTTAATGCTTTTAGCTTTTCATTCATGCAATTAGATGAAGATTCACATGAAGAATTAATTGGTACATAAGGATTAAGTTTTATTGGTTACTAATTCACCCCTCCCCTCTCAGTAACTTAGCTTATCATATATATTTTCAATAGAATTTAGGAAGGTATTCAAATTTGAAATGATAAAGATTGTACTAAGCTGAGAATACAACATGGAATTATGGTTGTAAGGTGGACCAATAAAGATACATAAAGAAATCATTCATCGAATTACTAGTTATCACACCTTGGATAGAGAAAAGACTATGAGATGTGTCATGAAGAATGTTGTTGAAGAATAGATGTAGGCCAAGTGGAATGGATGAGGGATGTCCATAGATAGAATTGAAGGTTTGGTTATTGAGTTTGCAGTGCATGTAATTACACACAAACTATATTAGTCTAGTCGACTGAACAATGTTCCTTTCATTGTAGTTGACCTAGGTTACAAAATTGTAAAGAAAGATTACATATGACCTAGCCGAGCTACAACTACAACAACTATTAAAAAATCTTGGAGCAATTTGGAAGGCCAAGAACACTTCGTGTAATTTAGATCTTTGCTGGTCTATACATTTTTCTATGTGCATAATTCCTTTCCTACAATTGGTACAGTTGTTTGGGATCAGAATAGACCATTCACCAAGAAAATAAATATTTTATTGACAAATTAGTTAAAAATTTTGACACAATGATGGATAACTATTTTGATGAGATTAAAGGAAAAATAAAAAATAGAATAAGGATTCAACAATCGATGGTAGAACACTACTATGAAGATATTTGTTTCATGGTGGATATAGATCATGCTATCATTAGTATCCCTTTTCCCAACTTTCTACTTCTTCCTTAAACACTTTTTTGCTAGTACCCTCCTCATTAATGTAAATGTCCATATCATCCCTATCCTTGTCATAGTCATTAGAGGTTATGACAAAAAAACATTAGATGCAAGGGTCTTGATATGCTTCACAACTAGCCTACTCTTCTTCTTCTTCCTATCATTTCCCTTCCAAGGCCTCTTCCTGTTGGACTTGAACTCTTCAATATTAGTCTCCATCCCTTCATCTTTGATTAAGGGTTCTCCCCTTAATACCATAAACATAACAGAAATAAAGAAACAACAAAAAATGTGAGAACAAAATATGGAATTCTTATTTGTGCCACAAATGGAGAATTACAAAATTCACAAGTACAATATGCTAACCCACATGGGCTCCTTCATTATAGTAATCTGCAAGACAAGCTGTGAACTATCACCCAGAGCTATCCTAGACAATGTTTAGGTCTTTCCTAAATAGGCAATATTATGCCACCCGCGAAGGTTCAAGATGCTCAAACTTAATACATAGGGATGATAGACCCTAAGAATACATATAGAGTCCGCTAAATACATCTTTGACAAATTATTTTAGAAATTTTGTTAGCCTAACTGTTGAAGGCCATTACTCTCAAACTATTGTTCCAATTGGCTATTATAACCACTTTTCAAAAATGCTAGCTCCTGATCTACAAGCTCAAAATTGTGCAAGCGCCCTTCTATCAAATTTTCGAATCTCACCCGAGCACTCTTAAGGCCTCCAACAGTGAGCCTAAATTTTTTACAAATTTTTTTACCAAAAATCTACAATAGCTTCTCTAATACTTAAGCTAGAGCAACAAAAATTTTATGGTAAGCTTATAACTCTAAAATGAACCTTCTTATAGAAAATGAGAACATTTTTAGCTCGTATGACAAACTTACTAAAAATAGAAAGTTCCCATGAATAGTAACCACCCTATCTACTAGTCCTTAGTAAAATAGAATAGTCTAAAATGAAAATATTTTTGGGTGATGCAAGATTGCTCTTACAGCCAGGATGCTCCTGCATTAGACACCTAAGGTAATTTGAGAAGTGACTCCATCACATCTCAGGAGAGGAAAATCAAGATGGTTAACCTCCTCCCTTGCAAGCCATGATGAATCCTCTATTGGCCTCCCTTTCCGTTTGACTAGATATTCCTCATAAGTTTTGTTCCTTCTAATTTTTCCAACATGACTGTCCAATATCTCCTCAATCTCCTTTGTATCTGAACTAGTTGCTGGAATACTCCACTATGCTTCTGCAACTTCATCTCCATCAACTCCTTCATAATACTCTATTAAATCTAAAATATTAAATAATGGTGAGATATTCAATTCAACAAGAAAATCCACTTCATAAGAATTTCTAGAATCATTCCTTTTCAGTATCTTGCACAGTCCAAACTTCTTCATCTTTAACTTTTTATATGTACCCACTGAAAAATGCTCCTTCCTCAAATGAACCATGACTTCATCTCCAATCTAAAATTCCTTATACTTCCTTTTCACATTTGCCTTAGTATTATACTATGTATTCATTCTTATGATGTGCTTCGTCACCTCCTCATGGATGTTCTTCAAATGTTCAACAAAATCTTCTGTTTAACACTACTTATCTCTCCTTTATCTAACTGCCTCAATTTAGAAGCATTTCTAGGACTACTCCCATATACAATTTGGAATGGTGATTTACCAGTACTCCTATTGACAAAATTATTATATGAAAATTATGCCTATGGTATAATATCCCATCCTTTTGGCTTGTCTCCAACCAAACATCTCATCAAGTTTCCCAAACTACAATTCACAACTTCTATCTATCCATCAGTTTGTGGATGATGTGATGAACTAAACTTCAAATCTATATTCAACTTCTTCCATAATGTATACCAGAAATACCTAATAAATATTGTATCTCAATCTGAAACTATACTCTTTGGTAGACCATGTAGTCCCACCACTTCTCTAAAAAAAAATTCTACCACATGGACAATGTCACTAGTCTTCTTGTAAGGAATAAAATATGCCATCTTAAAAAATTTGTCAACCACTAAAAAAATAGAATCATGCCCATGTTGTGTCCTTGATAATCCAAGAACAAAATCCATGTTGATATCCTCCCACAACTTCTCTAGTATAGGTAATGGTTGATACAACTCTATATTCTTCTTTACTCCCTTCATCATCTAACATACTCTACAACTCTATACAAACTTCTTCACATCTTGCTACAATTGCAGTCAGTAATAATTCTCATCAACCAAAGCAATGGTTTTATCTCTACCAAAATGTCTAGCCAATCCTCCACTATGCTTCTCCTTGATGAGATTCTCTCTCATTGAACTTTTAGGAATGCACAACTGACTTGCTTTGAACAACATACTATCCTGGATCATAAAATCCAACCATTTTGTTCTATCAAGTGTAATAGGTTCTATACAAGCCTTCAACACTTAACCAAAATCAAGATCATTTGGATATAAAGTACTGAGTTCCTTGAACCCAACCACCTCTATCTACATTTCTATTAGAAAAAGTTTTCTTCTACTAAGAGCATCTACAACTCTGTTAGACTTTCCACTCATGTGTTTCAAAGAAAATGTACAACTCTACAAAAACTCAACCCACTTCAAATGCCTTTGGTTTAATTTCCCTTGACTAGTGAAATATTGCAAAGCTTGATGATTAGTATACAAAAAAACCTCCTTAGGATAAAGATAGTGTCTCCACTTCTTCAATGCTTGAACTATAGCATAAAATTCCTAATCATAAATAGATTTTTTTTTTGCATCATTCAATTTCTCACTAAAATAAGCAATAGATCTAACTTCTTGGCTCAAAAGAACTCCTATTGTAGTACCATGAGCATCATAGTCTACTTGAAACACCTTGTTAAAATTAGGAAGTTCTAAAATAGGTTTCTCAGTAACTTTTTATTTCAACAAATTAAAACTCTCATCTACTCCTATAGTCCACTTAAATTCTTTCCTATCCCCTCTCATTGTTTGAGTCAAGGGCCCATAGATACTACTAAAACCTCTTATGAACTTTCTATAAAAACTAGCCAGCCCTTGAAAAGATCTTACCTTAGTCACACCCCTTGGAGTAGGTCATTCAAGGATAGCCTTCACTTTCTCTTGGTCCATTTGTAGACCTCCTACTGAGACTACAAATTCAAGGTACATTGACGCCTTTATAGAACTACACTTCTTTAGGTTTATCAAAAACTTTTCTTCCCTCAACTTATCAAACACCTTGCAAATACGAATCAAATGCTCCTCCAATGTCTTACTAAAGATCAATATATCATCTAGGTAAACAATGACAAAATTAAACAAAAATCCTTTAGTACCTCATTCATAAGCCTCATAAAAGTGCTTGGTGCATTCGTTAACCCGAAAGGCATGACTAACCACTCGTACAATCCTTCCCTTGTCTTGAAAGAAGTCTTCCACTTATCACCTTCTCTGATATGAATTTGATGGTACCCACTCTTCAGATCTATCTTTGTGAAATACTCAACCCCACTCAAACAATCCATAATATCATCCATCCTTGGCAATGTATATATGTACTTGATTGTGATCTTGTTGATAGTGTGGGAATCTATGCACATCCTCCATTCTCTATTCTTCTTTGGTGCTAATATGGTTAGTACAACACATGGGATCAAACTCTCTTGAATCGACCCTTTTTGCAACATCTTATGAAATTTTCTATTCAACTCTTCACTCTTGGAACCAAATCCATCTAGTGACTAATTTTTCTTATTGGTGGCAATCCATCAAGTACATTATCTGATACAATATTAGAAAACTCTCCCAACATATTTGCAGCTTCTATAGGTACCTCCTTTATTTCTTCTTTACTATCTTTTGGAATTATAGAAAAATACACATGCTCATGCTTCATACCTTTGAGAAACACTTTTCCATCAACAAAACATATTCTAGTTGCACTACATACCTTTTCTTCTTTTTCCTTCAATGGTTTCAACTTGTGTTTCACTCCATCCTAGGTCAAAGTGTAGGTATTTTCTTGCCCATAACATACATCATGTCTGTGAAAATTCCACAGCCTACCCAGCAAAATATGACATATGTCCATAGGTATGATATCACATAATACCTCATCCTAGTAGTTTCCAATCTTAAACTTCATAGAGCATTGCTCACTGACCATGACCTTGTGTTCATCTTGCACCAAAGAAATATGGTATGGATGCAAGTGTTTCTATCTCTTTAGCTTTAACTTGGTGACCATCATTTTTGAGTCTAGATTGTCAGTACTTCCACCATCAATGATCACAACATAACACTTATCTTCACATTTGCACCTTGTGTGAAACAAGCTCCTTCTTTGATCAAGTTCATTCTCACCACTCAGTAGGACTCTTCTATTAACTAGGACTTCTCCTCTTTCAACATCTTCCATATTGTGACAATTTGGCATCTTCATAAACATGCACAACTCTGGCCTTGCCTTCTATTCTTTGATTTGTCCTTCCTTGGTGCTAGATACATTCAAATGCTCTATGCCCTTCTCTTCACAGTGAAAACATTTCCCATGGAAGCTTCCTCTTCCAAATCCTTGTCCTCTGCCTCTTTCACTCTGGTCTCTATTTTTCTAATCATAGAAATGATCAAAATTGTTTCCCCTCTAGTTCTAACTGCTACTTCTAGCCTCATCCTTTTTCTTCTAATCATCATTACAACCTCCATAAGATCATCTTCCAAATCTTCCACCATGACTTCTTCTGCTATTCTTGTTGTCAAAATTCTTGCTTAGTTTCTCCTCAACTTTTAGGGAAAACTAATATACCTCTGCAATATTGTTCATTCAAACTGGACTTAGCTCATCCTGAATGCTTAGCCTTAACCCATTAAGATAATGGGTGACTTTCTCCTTATTAGCTTCTACATGGCTAGTTCTAATGAGAACTCAGTAGAACTCTTTAGTATACTCTTGAATTGATTTTCCTGCTTGCTTCAACCCTTGCATCTTCTTCAATAGATCAAGCTCATAATCCACGGGAATGAATTTTCACTTCAATTTAGCTATCATCTGATCCCATCTGGTGATTTTGTGCTTTCCCTTTCCATTTCACTCCAACTCAACCTCCTACCACTAGATCTTTGCACATCCCTTTAGTTTCACCTTCGCAAACTTGACCTTATCAGGATCCTCAATATCTTCATACCCAAAGTACTCCTCCAGTTCATTGATCAAATTGATCATCTCCTTTGGGTTAAGATTTTTCAAAAATGTGGGAAGCTCAAACTTAGGTCTTTTTCCAATCTTGGAGATGGCCCTAAAAGGTGCCTCTTCCTCTAGGGTTAGAACTGCCTCTACTTTGGCATTTTCTTCTACTTCGTCCTCATCTTTGCTTTCATCTCTTACGAGAAGATTCATTCCTCTATGCATTTTTTCTTCCAATGCTTGCATTTGTCATTGGAGGGCTTGGAAACCCTCAAGTGTAACACCTACAACTCTTCTGTCATGCTCTCTTCGTGGAGGAAATTTCACGCTTCCGTTGAAACCCTAGTGCAAACTACCTCACAATTGGTGATCTGTCTATACACTTAGCCCAAACCATGGTCCTGGTGCGAACTACCTCACAATTGATGATCTATCCACACACTCGAGAACTCTAGCTCTAATACCACTTGGTGGAGGGTGTTCCCCTTAATATCATAACCATAATAGAAACAAAGAAACAATAGAAAATGTGAGAACAAAATATGGACTTCTTATTTATGCCAAAAATGTGGAACTGCGGAATTCACAAGTACAATATGCTAACCCACATGGGCACCTTCATTATAGTAATATGTAAAACAAGTTGCTAACTATCACTCAAAGTTGTCCTAGAAAACATTCGAGCCTTTCTTAAATAAACAATTTTATGCTGCTCGGGAAAGTTTTAGATGATCAAACTTAATACCTAGGGCCAACAGACCCTAACAATACATATAGAGTTTGCTAAATACATCTTTGACAAATTATTTTAGAAATTCTGGTAGCCCCAACTTCTGAAGGCCATAACTCTCGAACTATTTTTCCGATTGGCTATTATAACCAATTTTTGGAAATGCCAGCTCCTGATCTATAAGCTTGGAGCAATGCAAGCATCCCTTTGTTGAGTTTTCAAGCCTCATTCGAGCACTCTAAGGCCTCCAATGGTGAGCCTAAAGATCTTTCATTAAATTTTTCCACCAAAAGTCTGTAATAACTTCTCTAATACTTAAGTTGGAACAATGAGATTTTTATGGTAAGCTTATAACTCTAAAATGAACCTTCCTATAGAAAATGAGAACATTCTAAGCTCACATGAAAAACTTACTAAAAATAGAAAGTTCCCATAAATAGGAACCACCTTATCTACTAGTCCTTATTAAAATTGAAAAGACTAAAATGAAAATATTTTTGGGTGATGCAAGATTTCTCTTACAGCGAGGATGCTCTTGCATCAATCTTCCTCAAAGAAATCCTCATCGAAATCCATAGCCTTCTCAACTTTATATTTCCCTGGAGAAATCCTTTTCTTCCCATGTGTCTTCATAGGAGGCTAAGAGGCATAACCCTTCCCCTTACCTTTTCTTTTTGGCTATTCTTCTTCTACTTTTGAGTGCATACCCTTGCTATCTTTAGCATCCAAAAAGTACCAACTGTTCTCTAAAATCTTGTCATCTTCATCCACTACCCCATTCACCTCAAAAGAAAATTTGAATAGAGTGAGAATTAATGTACTCACAAATGAGAAACATTAGGCCATCATGAAGAGGGGGGTTGGTGAGAATTTTCTCCCTTAGACCATTAATACTAGAATTCATATATGGGTAAAGATAAAAGGGAATGGAAACCTTAATGCTATGTTAGAAATTTTTCTAAAGGGCAAAATGATGAGAGAAAATCCTTGAAAATATTCCATCCAAACTAAGATTGTAAACAATTGCACGCAACACAAACCACCAGAGCTTCTTAATGCATTTAGGTTGGTAATAGGTTTTACTATCTTGTTGAAAAAGGGACTTACTCTCACTTGAATCTTTAGGAAACTCCTTGTAGTGCCTGCCCCTAAGTCGCATTTCTGTTATCATTACCAAACTCTTTTAGGCCAATTTATGTTTGATGATTAGTATTATTATTTTAGAGATTATTAGATGTTGTTTTACACTCAGTTTATTATATGATGAGATTACTTGGTACTCTATATTTTATGCATGTAGGATGATTATTCAATGTTTTCAGTTATCAATGATGATTAGTTAGATGGTTTATTATCACATGTGCTTTCTTATGGATACTTACCCCATAATGCATGTGTATGGTGTGCGTGTTTCTTTTATTTATGTATGGTGTTTCTGATGTGGTTAAGGAAGGGAGTCGTAGTCACCTGCTAGTCAGGATCTACACGTGCACCACTTCTTGCCATTGTCTGTTTAGCTTAGAATATTGTGTTTGTACATGCGTAGATTTTATGCAAGTTGCAAGTACCGGGTATTGACTTCCCTGAATTGCCAGGATGAGCGTACCCTATCGGATTGTCTCAATGGTAAGAGAGAGGAGATAAACTCTTAAGTCCAAATCCTAAACCCTTTAGCCAATTGTCCTAATTGATAATTAGGACAAGTATCTGAGTTAAGTACCCTTCGAATGCATCAAATGATGTAATTTCGTGATTATAACCCTTTTTGTTTTGATTTAGTATGTGTTTTTCTATGTAGGGTTTTCGTATGTTGTTATATGAGTCCTTGATGTGTTTTCTATTAATTAAGTCTAATTAAAAAGATTAATTAAAGATTTAATTTAATAGAGAATTAATATGATATCTTTAATATTTAATTAATTGAGAAATTAATTAAATAAAAGAATTAAATTTGGAAATTAAAGTTCAAAGATAAATTTAGAACAAGATAATATTTATTTAATTTAATAATAATATATTTGGAGTTCATTTTTAAATAAATGCTAAATATTATTGTTATTTAAATTAATTAAATATGTTATCAATTAAGTTCTAAAATAAATTAAAAGTTGAAAGATATTAAATTATTAAGAATTCTAGATCACATGATCTAAGCATGAGTTTAAATATGAGAATTAAATTAAAAGATTAAATAATAGAAATTAATAATATTATTTTAATTTCATGAAGTGCACATGAGATTAAAGTAATAAATTAATTTAAAATAGAAGTCAAGTGGAATATTAAATAAAGTTATTTAAGAAATCAACTTAATGTGCATAAAAGATGAATGCAAATTAAAAGAAAAGATAAGAAAGGTTATTTTGGAGTTAACTCAGTTGTGCAAAGAGTCTTCTCGGGTGAATGCACAATTAGTGCCCCGATTTGAGGAGAAAATTGCTTATCACAACTTTAGGGGTTCATTCTTGAGACATACGAAGTTGGACGGGAATTTTTGGGGAGACAACTTTTGGAAGCGATTTTCAGAAGGCGAATACCAAAGAAAGATTTTGGGAAGAAGGTTACTGAGAGGAGCGAATTCTTTTACAGTTCTTGGAGATTGCATAATAGCATCAGGATCAGGTAGGGTCTTGTGTTTTTGATTATCGATTAAATATGCAATTATCCTTTCCTGTCTTCTTCGTGTCCGGGGTTTGTAAATCTAAATTCTCTATGATGAATGTTTAAACATTACAATATTGGAATTTATCAGGTACTTGTCTATAAACTTCTGTATACAAAATTTAAATGGGAAGGGTTGAATCTTAGACTGAAATTTTAAATTAAACGTTCGAATGTTTGACTATATTTTCTATATCAATATAGAGAAGGAAACAATTTTTCAATGCATATATTTATATATATATATATATATTAAAAGAAATTATTTTAATATATATATAGTTATAAATTTATATATATATATATATATATATATATATATATATATATATATATATATATATATATTTATATCCAAACAAATTCAAATTTAAATTTAAAAAAAAAAAAATTGATAAAACACATATTCGTACTCCTTAAGAAAAAAAAATATTTAATAATGCAATATTAAGTGGGGGGGAGGGATTTACCCCGTGCCCACCCCCACTGTCGGCATAGCCGAAAGAACCTGTGTCGCAGGTACTGCGACTGTAGGTACGATGTACCTGTTGTCGCAGGCCCTGCGTCCGCAGGACTGCGGCAGGCTATCGGCTTATATAAGCCGACGGTTATTTATATTAAATGATTTTTATTTTATTTTAAAACATATTTTGTTAATTCATTTTTTTTAATAAAAATTATGTTATTTACAAAACAAATTTTATTATTATTTAAAATTTTTAATTAATAAAATTATAATATATTTTAATTAATAATAGTTTTATTTTTATTAATATTTAATAAATAAATATTAAATGTATTTCACATAGTTTGTAAATATTAATTTATTGATAATTTTGGTTTAATATTAATAAATTAATAATTAATGAATAGATTAAGATAGGTAATTAGAACAAGAAATTATTGATTAATTTAATTAAAATTAGTTTAATTAAAGTTAATTAATAATGAATATTAAATGATTAAATGGCAGATTTAGAATATTGACTTAATGGAAGTTATTATAGAAATGGGTTAATCGTAAAAGGGTAGTTGAGAAAACCTAGTTACTTGAATTCGACATTAAACTGAAACATAAACCTTACCTTAACTCAATAATATACTTTCAAATCCAATCTCTGAGACTTTGATGTTGTCTTTGTGCTTTGAATGTTATGGGGTTGGTTTAGCGTTGATCAGTTTAGGTTGTTACCAGAGGCTCGGGGTTGTGAATGTGATGTCATGATGATTTGGTCTCGATCTTTCTTAACCCAACCATGGTAATGTGATGAAGTGCTCTATGACATGATTGTGTTTACTGTTTGTTATTGATTTCCAATTTCCTTGAGTGAAGCTGAGATGTACGTATTTGAGATACTTGACTTAACCATTTTCGAGTCTTGATCAGTTATATTTGATAACCATTTTTGAGTCTCGATCAGTTATACTTGGATTGCTTTTCAGTCGCTTGAAAGGACTGAAGTGTTTGTTATGTTCTTGATGATGTCATGTGTTGACTTGACCATTTTGGAGTCTTCGATCAGTATTGTAATTTACTATTGGGATACTTTCTGGTTGCTCATTGGAGAACCCTTGGATTTTGTGACTTATCATTTATGCCTTCAGTTGCTGATAGAGAACTGTCATGATCATATGATTACTTATTGATATTATCTGTTGCTCATGAAGAACTGATGTAATTTTGTGGCTTATCTTTTTATGATATTTTTCAGTTGCTTGTATAGGACTGAGGTGATTTTATTATGATTCTTTGATTCGTGATTTCATGAGCCTAGGGTAGGTTATCTATGTGTAGTGTCAGGAAGTGGCTTGCAATGGGGATCGGGGCCCTAAGAGGCTGCCTGGAGTAACCCATTGTAAGTTGATTTAATAAGTGAAAACATTTACACTAAATGGGAGAAAATGAACCTAACAAGATAATTGTATGTTCTCTCCCATGCCTTGAGTGCTAGTACAGACTACGATGGGGTAGAGAGAACGCTTGGTTACGACCTTGCATTCCATAGTATGCCTTGTCAGTACGAGAGGATACTGGTGGCCGCAGGGATCAGTAGGGACCTGGGATTCCTAAGGGATTGCTCGGGTAACTTCTACGTGACTTTTGCGATGACACTTTCCCGCTTGCATATTAGGTTTCCTACGTGTCTTGTGCTACCTCTGGGTTTAGATGTCGATCTTTTTAGGAACCCTTGAGTTAGCATACTTTTAGGATTTTCCAGACTTAGAGAGTACTTGTGTTTTGTGTTTTTGATACCTTGTTTGGGACTTGAGACTATCTCCTCAGCGCGGTGGGAGTGGACCATTTAGGTTCCACGCGGTCGGGTGGTAGTGCTTTTACTCTTACCATTGAGATCCGTTCCATGGTCACCGTGGCTAGAGTTTTCTTGGTTGGCATTTACCTTCATTCTGTACATGGATGTTTTATCATTATGGATGTATCATGTATGGGGAATAGTTTCATATATTTTTACTGCACTTTGTATCATGGATTTGAGGATGTTGTATCTTTATCTTTACATATGTATATTCTTTTAAGCCTTTCATACCCTGTGACTTGTACAGTGGATGATTGAGCATTCTGAATTAATTTGCCGAGAGGCATTCGGAACAAATGTATATTATGGACATGGGACTTTCTGATTATTCTTTCATATGTATGTGATAGTTGTTAGACTTAGAATTAATTAAATTTAAACGTGACTCAACGTCTTGGGATCCTTAAGAAATGTAACTTACAATGTATGTTGTCGATGATTACATGTTATTGCTTCCGCTACTATGTGTTTGATGTGTATGTTATACCTTCTTAAAAAAAAAAAATGTTTAGCAAACTTAGTGAAACTTTAGGTTAATTCTTTTGGATCCCTTGGCGGGGCGTTACACTCCTCAATAGCCACATCCGAGAATTTTAGGTCTTTGTAGAATTTTCTACCCAGGATTGGAATATTAGTCACTTTGGAAATGAATTTCTTAATGATAGTGATAATCCAACCACCAACATTCAACATGCCCTCATTCCACTTCCTTAGGAAAAGATGGGTGACTTGTATATTCCCTCAACAGAGTCTCTCCATGAATGTAGTCAAACCTCCTCTCTCCAAAATCTCCCACACCTTCATCCTCTGTCTCCATTTATCTAAATTTGGAGGTTCTTGTCTCCTGTGATGAATGCTCGTGATCTCCTTCTTGTTCTTTCTAAACAAAGAACTGTAGTAGACAAAACTTAAAATCATTGCATCAATAATTACAATATGTTTTTAGACGACAATGATGGTAGAGATAGAAGAACAAAAATACTAAGGAGGTTCAAATTAATGATCCAAACTTGGTAACAATGAAGTTGCTCATTTTATCTAAAGAATGACAGGTAGTTAATAAAATAATTAAATTTTAATTCACTCTTTTAGTATTGTGTTTTAATTTTTCAAAAACAGTTATCATTGAATTGCAATGAAAATTTAATATATTTATAAACTTAATAACTAAATTTATGCAGAATGAACCTTATTCAAGTATATACTATAATTATGATATTCTTCAAACTAGTGTTAGCCAAAATTTATAACTAATTACACAAATAAAATATGAAATCAATGCACTTAGCAAACCTCTTCAACTCTAAATGAGGCTCTTTTTGCACCATTATAAGGCCCTTGTGTACTATGTACTCATTTCTTACTCAAAAGTTCAAGCTCAAGGAAGGGCAAGACACTATTTAGCTTTGAAAATGGCTCTTTAAGTACTGTCATAAGCCTCTCCAACACAACTGCTTACATTTTCAAGAAATTCATTTGAGAAGAATGATTTTCCTTGACATGGTCATAAATTTTATTCAAATCTTTGCTTATTAAAAAACTAGGGAATCACTAAAAATTTAGGAGTTTATGAATTTGGCTATTCCCTCATCTCCATTAGAAGATTTTGAGGATGATTTATGAATTTAAACAATAATTAGTGGTCCATATTGTAAAAACACAGAAGAGATCCTTCCAAATTAAATTAAAAAACTTTTGTTCATTAGAAAATGAAATATTTATTGTAACGTTTTGACATCTTAAATAAAAAGATAATTTTTTGTTTCATATTTATTATCTATTATTTTAATCTCACTATTTTATAAGAATAAGTGTGAACCTTCTCATATTAATCTAATTTCTTTTTTTAATTTTTTTGTAAAAGTTAAATTGATCTTTACGTAAAAAAAAAAAAATTTAACGTGATCATTGAATCCATCTTTGCTCCCTAATATCTGCCTTATAGTACAAGTAATAAGCATTTCTTGAAAAGTGTTATAATGGGAGAGCTCCATCTTATCAACTAAGGACTGTAATCGAAGTGCCAATAAGTCTTTTTTCCAACTTTATTGTGGTGGTTGCTTTCTTTTTTGTAAACAAACTCATAAAACTTTATTTCTACTTTTATTTTGCAAGCCATTTTTGGAGCAACACACCAACTTGTCTTCTACGCACTTGTTTGAGAAATCAATTTACTTCTTTATTCGGCACTTTATGAGAAGTGGAGGAAGGCTGAAGTGGAGGAAGACTCTGGGTCGTTAATGCGGGAGGCACTTTTAATGCGAGGAATCATACAATTTGAAAATATTTCCAAAACTAATTGTGTTATCATTTTCATTTTCCTTACTTTTTGTGCTATTTAGCTTTTTCTTATCTAATATGGGAAATAACATGATTACATAAAAGGAATTTGCCATTTGAGGCAATTGAAAAAATAAGGCATGATTTGAGACTCGAATCACATCATCTCTTCACAAAGCCACATGCCATGAAAAATGTAATGGAGTGTACTTTCAAAAATAACATATTTTTACAATTTCCTGTTATGTACTTGATGTTTCGAGGATTTTTCCTAATGCCATCAAAGAATTGTCACTTTTTCTTCGGGTTATTTCTAATTCTATTTTATATTGTTATTATTTAGTTTTCATTTTCTCCTAGTGTTTAAGGTATTGTTTAATGATCAATTTTAAAATATTAGTATTCAATGTAGATGTTGATATGATGTACTAACAATTTATAATTATTTATTAATTCACACACACACACACATAAACACATATGTTTTCTCGTGTCTATTAATTGGATACTAAAAAGCTTATAAAGCATTTTTTCTTATTTCTTTATAAATTGACAAAACTTTGAAAATGCAAATTTTTATAGTTCAATATATTTTTTACAGCATTGTGAATGTGGAATATGAGGATCAAATAAGTGAAAATCCCTCAGAATCACTGTTATACTATACCAAATTAAGCTTTGCATAGAGCTATATGAAAGTGTGCTATATAGCTAAATAGTCGCTTTTGTTGAAGAAAAAGTGGATATGTTCATCCCTTATTCTTCCTAACTAATTATTAAATAATCAAATTTATTTCATCATTTTGTATGCCACTATATCTCCATTTAAAGTTATCCTTCATACTTAACAACTTTATATTATCAACTCTTACTTAAAAGATGAGTAGAATAACATTTTCCACTTTATGTAGTGAAGAAAGTACCATTGTAATCAACATGTCAACATCATACATACATGTTTGTGTGTGTGCGCGCGTGTGTATTATGTATATGTGTATATGTATATAAATGCATACACACACACACACTAATATATATGTGTGTGTATATATATGTATATGTATATATAAGGCAATCATTAAATAATACAAAAATTTAATTATGATGGGCAAAGATAGATTCTATTATCATGTTACGAAATTTAATTTTTTTATTTTTAAATAAATAATGGTTATGTTATATTTAAAAGGTATTATTTTACGTAAAGATCAATTTAACTTTAAAAGTTTTATTATTAAATAATCAAATTTATTTCATCATTTTGTATGTCAATATATCTCCATTTAAAGCTATCTTTCATACTTAACAACTTTATATTATCGACTCTTACTTAAAAGACCTGGGAGTAGGATAATTTTTTCCACTTTATGTAGCCATGATAGAACCATTGTAATCAACATCTCAACGTCATATATATACACATGTAGATATATATATATACATGTACATATATATGTGTACATGTATATATAGGTACATGTATATATATAGGTACATATATATAGAGAGAGAGAGGTGTATATATATAAACACATACACTTCAAATAACATTGTAGCTAATAGTTGCATGTTGTGATTATTAAGTTATTGTGTTGATATCCTTGACATCAAGGTTCAAACCAATGGGGATGGGGTGCCCCATTTCTAACCTCACTAGTTCATAGCTTTGCATCAAAGCATTTACCTCTCTTTAATATAATCTCTAGACTTTTATCATTTTCTAGTTAGATTGTTCCAATGACTTATAAGCATTACAAACATTCTCATGAGAGATGGGTTCATGTGAACCACTACTACTCATCAAACACAAGTCAATGAATTTGACTTGAAAACTCCACAATTGAATTTGGATAGCAATATTACATTAGTTACAATGTTTAATCAAGTTTATAGAAGCATTATTGCAACATTTTGTTAAACAATATAATATCTTTGAGCTCCTATAAAAGCATTTGTGAGGTGAAATCAGTCTATATTATTCTTCAATAGCTCTTTAAGAATTTCTAATTAATTATTATTATTGAATTTATTTCTTTTCTATCATGTCTTGAGGCCTCACATTAACATATTAGAAAAATTATTATTACTTTTAGTATTTTTTTGTAATAGTATTATTGAATGTCCATTGTCTTGAGAACATTTTCTTTATTACATAAATTATTTTGATGGTGCACATTAAAAACCCAAATGTATGTATGATGCAAACAAAAAAATAATATTGCTAGAAATGTAGAGAAGGCTAGGTGGCTGGGGTGGGGGGGGTGCGGGGGGGATTAGGAACCAATAAAACTTTAAATTTAGTTCACCAATTAATTCTTCCTAAACTAATCTAATCTAGTAGCATGCATGAAAGACTAACAACAATAAAACATTCATAACACTTGACACAATATTTGGTAACCCAGAAACCTTTCAAATAGAAAGTAAAATTGACGTGGGGATGATATCCACAGGCTTTAGTACAATAGTATACATTTGGCTTGTTAAGACTTACAAATGATCACTTTTAGTGATCTTCCCTATTAGGAGAAATAAGGAATGTTATGTCCACCTTTTGAAAGGATTTATACAATTCAATAAAGTATGTACTCAGTTAGGAGATTTTGCATAAAACTGTTAAGGCAACCTTGTTAGATGATTTGACCGATGCACCTATTAGGATGATCCAATGGTTGTTCTCTTCTATGAAACTTAGTTTTCTGAATGAGATTCTTTTGATATAGAAATACCGTCTTAATGTGATGGATGCAACTCTCATTTTCCTTATACTACTTGTAGCCTTCAAACTCACATACTCTTTTTATTTCATAATCATCTAGATATGATAAGATATCTCTCATATATACTAATCCAAATAATTACCTTCTAGAGTCAGCTACAATACCATATTAAACATTCTTCACTAAGTTAGTTCAATGCTAACACTTGAGTTTAGAAGTCCACTCGGGTGATATTTTGACACAAGGAAACATAGTGAACTTAGAAAATTCTAGCACTCAATTGACATTGGTGCATGATCCATATTGATCACTCAGGAGTAGGTGTGAACTTGGTTATCACTAATGACTTGACAAACATTGTAGAGTGCAATTAACACTATAACAAATTGGCTAGAATTGAAGCTCGGTCAATGCTACTATTCCTTCTTCTTGGTTAACATGGCTAGCTTGATTGACACTATTTTCTACTCTTTCTTGGTTAACACTTTATGCTGGCTTGATTGACACTGCCTGCAAGGTTAACTCTGTGGTGCTTGGTAACAATGTAACCAACCAAATGATTAAGTTTATGAGCACTAACTGAAAAATAGTTTGACCATAAGGTCAAGAATCTCCCCCTTTGGCATTAGTGACAAAAACACTTATGATACTAAAAATTTGAATCCACAAAATGATGAATCAAAACTCCCCCTATGAATATACTTGGGCTTCTATCTCGGTTTTGACTACTGTGTTGATACTCAGCTAACACTAACTCTATTTTTTGTTTTTCAAAATTGTTTTTGTACTTTTTTGAATACATAGATTTCTACTGAATAACTATATTTCCCACTTTGATTCCTCACATGCTATATTTCCTCCTTTTATACATATGTATATGTTATATTCTACATTTCCCCCTTGTTTTTGATGCAAATGCCAAAAAAATGCATATCTACAAGGTAATACCAAAATGTGAGAGGAAATCACTTTGTACCTTGAAAATTAGAGAGATGGTTTTGTCCCAATTTTCTTGCAAAACTTTTGAAGTATGTAAAGCTATCTAAACTTTAGTTGACTAGAAAAGTTGTTATCATGGATCAATGTCCTTGCATAAGCAATGTGTTTCTGCATTACATCCATGTGAGAAATCATCAAAATCTGAATTTCTAATAGCGTAGCCCTTATTCTTGCTTCTTCTCTCAATAACTCTACCTATAAGTTGGTTAGATACATGATATTAACTGAAAGTGTTGAGCTAGTACTTAGGTGAAGTGACAACTAGTTTGCACTTTCCTTTAGATTAATATCAATCTCTAACAACTTGTCTCTAATTTCCTTGATTAAGTTTGTAGTATCACTTAAGTTTACAAACAAAGAACCAACATTATTTATAGTTCTCTCAAAATAATTAAGAATAGTGGACAGTTCCACTTGGTCTATGGAAATCTTCTGTGCCATATTATTCAAAATTTTATTCTCAAAATTTCTCCCTACCCTCTGCATAGCTTTTCTTGACCATTAAAATATTCATTGAACTTGTGAACTATCTCAACAAGTTGGCCTAAAATATCTTTCTTCTCATCAACTTCAATACTTAATGTATCAATAAATATACATTTTATATCTTTAAGTACTTGATTTATTTTCTTCTTTGCTCTTGGCTTTTGTTTATTGATGCTTTTCTTCCAGAGTTGCCCAAGAGTATCCATCTGATCAAGAGTAAGATTGGATAGATCCTAATATGGAATTAGTAGGTCTTCCTCTAGATCAACTTCATCAATGGAAACTTTTGTCTTTTCTCCTTTCCTCTTTGGAACAGGTGAAGGAATGGTTTCCTTATTATGTCTCCAATGATCAATTGAGGTTTGACTTCAACTATCATTGCATTTTCTATGGAATCATTTACAATAGTAGCAATATGATCGACTAGAGAAACAAAAACAATTGTAGTAGTATTTATAGAGCCTTGTTGTCAATCGATTTGGCTTGATTCTAGAATGAGTGGAGCTTGTAGCTTGATAGATGAAACAATGATAATTGTACTCATCTTTGAACTTGGTAAGATAGATTTAACAACCAATTGAGTGCTTGGTTGAAAAATGTTTAACCTAATGGCCTATGACTCAGATAATGTACTCTCTAATCTTGATGTTACCAATGCTTTTCTCAGAGGGAGGCCATAACCTTAGTTGCAATATTTCCTGGATCTGAGTCTCTAATAATCTTAATTTAAATTAGATCCTTATTGATTGTTTTATCTTCCTTTTCCTCTTTATCATCATTCACATCATCAATCTAAAAAACTTCTTCAATAGGCTTTACAACATTCAAGTGATAAATTTTCTTTCATGCATTTGTATTGTATTACACACAAAATTCAATATCATTTGACAAAATTAGGAGTGTATTAAACTTAGGGGTTAATGCATGTTCATGCCTTTTCAATGGCTCCTTCACTTCTTTTTTTGATAGGTTTGGCATTACCTTTCTTAAGGTTTGATCACAGATGTCTCTGACAACTGTTACTACATTTTCCCAATGATGTGATACCACCTTAAGTAGAATAGGAAGAACTTGATAAATTAGTTCACTTAGAGAGTATTTCTATTAGAAATGCTTTAGAATAACTAGGGAGGGGGAGGGAGTGGTGAATCAGTTATTCAAGGTCCAAATGTCTTATTCAAAATTTTCACTAAGTGTAGTGAACCCATTCAACCATTCAAACTTTAACTTATCTAATTAGCAAGTTACTGTAAATCAACACATGACATAGTGATTTACGTGGAAACCCAATTTGGGAAAAACCACCAGTGACATGCTACTCAATTCTCACTCTTCTAAAGTGATGCCCTATGAAAGGCCTGCCCTATTAAAGGCTTACAACACACTGTGGAATGTGACCTTGTTAGAGGATTTAACCACCCTATTAGAAGTGGGCTTGGTCAAAGGACTTTAGAACATTCACTTCAAATGCCACCCTGTTAAAGGATTTATAAATGGCTATTAGGCCAACCTAAGTCCATAGGATTTTTAGATCTAACATAATTACTAGAGATTATTAGAAAATCTTGACCTGATTTCAACATACAACTTATCTTACAAATCTTAGATCACTTCTTAGCTTATACCCTTGTCTGGCCTTCAATCTCTACAACTCTTGACAACTTTTTCTTCTTTCAAGCTTTGTCTCCTTGAGTATCCATACTCAATGTACCAATGCAATTACCTCTTCATGACCACTTGTAGAAGTAGAGCCTCTGTGCTCTTCCTTATCCTAGATGTCTCCTCCTTATCACCCTTCTAGCCACATTGCAAATTTGGCTCTTCACCAACAATAGTATCAACAACTTTTTGCTTCTTAGTCTATAACTTCTTAAATAGAAGCCTTGTAGTACCTTTTCCTACTCAATTCTTCTATTTTTCAATTTCAGTTCACATGGATTAGGTAGGATTCATTGCATCTAACCCATATTATGTTTCCTCTAGAAATTTCTTGAGTAATCCTTCAGAATTTGCTCAAAATTGGCTTACATAGGATTATGTGCCTCCAACTCATCATCTTTATCTTCCAAATTGTTCACAAAATTTAATGTAACCACTATGTTGGCTTAGATTTGGCAAATCTTCATCTTTTGAAATAATGTTACAGCTCAGCACTATTGAAATACCAGTACTTGACACATAATGTGTTACTCAGCATCAACTATGTTTTTCCTGATGCTTGGCACCTGAAGATCACTCGGCACCAACTAAAAATTTTCTAATGCTCGGCACCTAATTTTCACTCGACGCATGAAGATCACTCAGCACACACTAGGAATTTGCGTTGCTTGACTTCAACTAACTTGCTCAGCACCACTAAAGATTTTAGTTTAAGCTTTGCTATCAACCTTGTTACAACTTCTTCCTTCAATGTTTCTAAGTGTGACCACCCTTTGTATCCTTGAGTATGTCATCAATACATTACTTAACCATTGTCTTAACTAATCCTTGCACTTCATTACAACATCATAAATCAACCTTTCCCTTAGGTTCTCTTGTTACATCTTGTTGATCAAATCCTCTTCATTAATCAACTAAGTGATAGTACTTGGATCTTATAAGAAAATATCATCCCTAAAAATAGTAGGTTTGACATCAATGACAAAACAATGATTAAAAACATTCTTTTACAACAATCTCCCTCTTTGATCTTCAACAACAATGAGCTTTTTAAATCAGATTTCTAGCAATCTCCCTATTTAGCATTGGTGGCAAACCAAACTGATTAGCCATCAGACTAAACTATTCAACCAACAGTTAACTTGGTTGGAATAGTAAGTCAAATGCTAAAAAGTAAACCATAGCTTCACATCTCTTTCTACTATTATGATTACTTCATTACAGCTTCTCTCTCTTTGCTACTATATCCTTGTTCTTTTTCTTTCTCCCTCTATATTGCTCATCTTTTCCTATTCTAATTAACCTCTAAAATCTCCCTCTATCTTTATTTGATTAGTTTTAAACACCTTCAACAGTTGTTGATCAATTGTCTACTTCTCCCTCTTTGACAATAATGCCAAAGACATATTACCATCTTTAATATGCAAGTGTAGCTTTTACAGGTTTATTCAATGTCTCCCTCTGTCACCTTGCTTGTGACTGATTTGAAATTTCAGCATTTCTACTACTTCAAGCATGGATCCCAAAGTAAACATCCTTTGCATCATTGTATAAAATCTTTAACATTCAACTTATTTGATACAGGGCATACTTGCTTTTTGTTTTAAGTAGCCTTAGCTAGGGGTATCACCCCTAACTTACCTCTAAGATACTCAAAAGTATCTTTTGGTAGTGCTTTTGTGAAGATATTAGCAATCTATTCCTTTGAGCTAACATATTCCATCTTTACTTGTTTTTCTTCCACTAGCTCTGTTACATAGTGATACTTGATTACAATATGCTTGGTTTTAGCATGCATTACTAGATTCTTTAATATGTTAATAGAACTTCTATTATCATAATAAAGTATTATAGGTTCGATTATCTCTTCCTTCATACCTTGCAGCAAATGTTTGATCCATACAATATTGGTGTAGTTTATAGCAGCTGCCACATATTCAGCTTCAGCAGTGGACTATGAGGTGCAGCTTTCCTTTTTGCTAGTCTATGTAATCAACTTCTTTCCTAAGAAAAGTGCTCCTCCACTGGTTCTTTTTCTATCATCAATGTTACCTCCAAAATCTACATTAGTGTAAGCTTTCAGTTCAAACTTCTCATTCCTCTTGTAGTATAAATCAAAGTCATCAATTCCTTTCAGGTATCTCAATATTCTCTTCACTGCCATTAAGTGATTTTCTCTAAGATTTGCAAAAAATCTTGCTTCTATTCCAATATCTAATGCAATATCTAGTCTACTATGTACAACATATTGCAGCTTTCCAATCATAGACCTATACAATGTCTAATTTGCTTTAGCAGACTCATCATTCTTGGATAGTTTATGGCCTATTGCCATTGGTGTGCTGACTGGTTTTGAGTCTTCTAGTCCAAATGTTTTGAGTACTTCCTTGATGTATTTGGGGGTTACAAATATGCCATAATTTAACTGATGTACTTGTAGTCCAACAAAGAATTTGATTTCTCCAAACATTGACATTTCAAATTCATGCTTCATTTGATCAGCAAAATCTTTGCATAAAACATCTTTTACTCCAAATATTATATCATCAACAAAGATTTCTGATATCAAAATGTCTTTACCTTCTTTAGCTTTGATGTACAAGTTGTTTTTGTCATCTATTCTTTCAAATCCTATCTCCATAAGATATTTGTGCAACCTTTAATACCATTCTCTAGGTGCTTGCTTCAATCCATAAAGTGCTTTGTGTAGCTTGCAAACCATGTCCTTGTTCTTCTCATCAAAAAATTCCTCTGGTTGTTCTATGTAAACATCCTCTTCCAGTATACCATTCAGAAAAGTAGACTTCACATCCATTTGGTAGACTTTGAAACCTTTAAATGTAGCATATGCAAGTAATGTTCTTACTCCTTCCATTCTTGCAATAGGAGCATATGTCTCTCCATAATCCAGTCCTTCTTCTTGTGCATAGCCTTTGCAAACTAGTCTAGCTTTGTTTCTTGTTATCTCACCATTCTCATCAAGTTTGTTTCTAAACACCCATTTTGTACAAACCACATTTTTATTAGCTAGTCTAGGAACTAGAGACCATGTTTTTCTTTTTTCAATCTGATCTATCTATTCTTCCATGGCTCTATACCAGTCATCATTTTGTAGTGCATCATTGTCTTGCATCCTTGTCACCAATGATTTGATCTGTAGATGATTTGTTCTTACATACTTGGCTAATTTGGGTTCAGTCCTTCTTTCCATGTTTGATCCTTCAACTTTAGAGTCATTTTGTTCTTCTTCATCTGGCATTTCATCATTCCTTTCTCACATACTATTTTCAAAATTAGAATGTACATTTTCTACATTCTACAGCTTGGCTTCTAAATGTAGCTCGGCATTCATAGGTTGAGACTTGACAAATATTGAAGTTTGTTGATGATTCCCAACTTGAATTGTAGCATTGTCTTCAATTGTCATTCCTTCATAGAAGTATACAAAGGATCTATAATCTTCTATTTGCTTTGACTCATCAACTTGAACTTCTACATGCTCATCAAAATTTATGTTTGCACTCTCCACAACTTTGTTAGTGTTAATATTCAAACACTTATATGCCTCACTTCTGGTGGAGTATCAAAGAAATATGCCTTCATCACTTTTTGCATCAAACTTTCCATTTCTAGTATCTTTTAGAATATAGCATTTACAACCAAATACTTTGAAATATTTAACATCAGGTGAATGGCCATACCATAATTCAAAAGGTGTTCCATTTGTACCTTTCCTAACTTGAACTCTATTTAGTTTGTAAACTATAGTACTTACAACTTCTCTCTAGTACTTTAGTGCAACATTTTTCTCCATCATCAAGATTCTAGCATAGTCAATCACTGACCTATTCCTCCTTTCAGCAATACCATTCTATGGTGGAGTTCTTGGTGCTAATGTTTTCCTTTTGATATCTTTGTCTTTGCAGAATGTTTCAAACTCTCTTGATGTGAACTCACCTCCTCTGTCTGACCTTAGGCATTTTACGTTCTTTCCTATTTCCTTCTCAACTCTAGCTAAATACCACTTAAACATTTGGAATGCATTAGATTTTTTCTTTAAGAACATAGTAGTCATCATCCAGGAGTAGTCATCTACAAATAGAATTATGTATCTATCCCCTCTATAGCTTTGCACTTGTATTGGGCCAAATAAGTTTGTATGGACTAACTCTAGTACTTCTCTGGAAGTGTATGTTTTACTTTTGAAACTAGACTTAGCTATCTTCCCTAGTTGACATTGTTTACACATTGTGTTTTCAAGTTTCTTCAACTTGGGCAATCCTCTGACTTTATTTTTCTTGTTGATGCTAATCAGATTATCAAAGTTAACATGACACAACCTTTTATGCCACAACCACACATCATCAAGTCTAACAACAAGACATGTTGCATCTTCCATATTTAGGTAAAACAGATTACTCCTAGTTTGTTCACCTTTTCCTATCACATTTCCATCAGTATCATAGATTTTGGCAGTTTTGTTTCCAAATTCAACTTTGCAACCTACATTGCCTAACTATGATACACTCAACAAGTTGTAGTTAAATCCTTCAACATAGTATGCATTATCACATGAAATTTTCTCTATAAGTTTGATAGAGCCTTTTCGTTTGATTTGACATGGGGCATCATTACCAAATCTAACACTATTTCCATCATATTGAGTAAAGGTAATGAACTTACTTTTCTCTCCTATCATGTGATGTGAGCATCCATTGTCTATGATCCACTTGTCATTATTGTTCACATAGGTAACCAATGTTGTTGCTTCATCTTCATCTTTTTCTGATTCATCCTTCATGGCTACATAAACTACTTCATCATCATTTTCATCAGAGTCTTCTTCAACAATGTAGCATCTCTTGGCTTTCTCC
Source organism: Cupressus sempervirens (assembly GCA_028749045.1). Taxonomy (NCBI): domain Eukaryota; kingdom Viridiplantae; phylum Streptophyta; class Pinopsida; order Cupressales; family Cupressaceae; genus Cupressus; species Cupressus sempervirens. The sequence goes on along the minus strand of CM053786.1, from coordinate 645,159,144 downwards.
TTGTAATCTTTGCTATTATGTTCTCTTTTGTTCCTATACTTGTTTCCTTCCTTGTAGTTCTTCTTCTATGTACATCTTGCAGCAATATGACCCACTTCATTGCAATTGAAACATATAATAGGGAGCTTACCTTTGAATTTTCCTTTACCTCTATGGAATCTCTTAGCTAGTAGTGCTTCTAACTATTCCACATCTTCCTCATCTATGCTACTATCACTAGATGCATATTTTCCTTTTCTTATTTTCTTGCTTGATGTTTCCTCCTAAGTATCTTTTATGGTCATCTTGTCCTTGAAAGTAGATTCAAGGTTCTTAGGTCTGTAGTTGTCAAAATTGGATAGCTCAAATGTAGTAAGTCTTCTAACTATCCCTTCAAAGGTTAGTGTGTTCCCTTGTACACACTTCAGCTCTTAGATGGCTGAAACTCTAATAGCATAGATAGGAAGTAGAGTTCTTAAGTATTTTCTGATAGTTGTTTCTTCTTCCAATTTACCACCTAGACTTCTTATTGCACTCACCACTTCTTTCATTCTTGCAGCGTACTGATCAACATTTTCACCTTCTTCCATCTTCATATCATCAAACTTTCCTCTTAGACTTTCTTTCTTTGCTCTCTGGACATTCTAATCTCCTCCATAGATTTCTAATAAGATTTTCCACATTTTGAATGCAGTGTCATAGTCTTTGATGTCATCATATTCTGCATAGCTGAGTACAGAGGCAATCTCCAACATTGCTAGGTTATGCTCCTTTTTATTCAAATCATCTGCAGTAAGAGGTCCTACTGAAGTTACATGTTCTATTTCCAATTGAGGGTTTTGCATAGTCACATATTGATCCAAGGTGCAATTTCATTAGACTTTTCCATGTAGAAAAGTTATCTTTGTTGAGCTTGGGAACTTCTCTCTTGTACATCTTGATCTTTCTGCTTCTAGGACCTTGAAACTAAATTAGTAGATGGCTCTGATACCAATTGTTAGAAATGCTTTAGAATAACTAAGAGTGGGGGGGGGGGGGGGGGGGGTGAATTAGTTATTCAAGGTCCAAATGCCCTATTCAAAATTTTCACTAAGTGTAATGAACCCATTCAACTATTCAAACTTTAACTTATTTAATCAGAAAATTATTGTAAATCAACATGCAAGCATAACACACAAGAAATGAATACATGACACAGTGATTTATGTGGAAACCCAATTTGGGAAAAACCACTAGTAACATGCTACTCAATTCTCACTCTTCTGAAGTGATACCCTATGAAAGGCCTACCCTATTAAAGGCTTATAAGACACTATTAAATGTGAACCATGTAAGAGGATTTAACCATATTGTTAGAAGTGGGCCTAGTTAAAGGACTTTAGAACATTCACTTCGAATGCCACCCTATTAAAGGATTTACAAATGGATGTTAGGCCAACCTTAGTCCATAGGATTTTCAGTTCTAATATAATTACTAGAGAGTATTAGAAAATCTTGACTTGATTTCAACATACAACTTATCTTGCAGATCTCAGATCACTTCTCAGCTCATACCCTTGACTGGACTTCAATCTTTGCAACTCTTGGCAGCTTGTCCTTCTTTCAAGCTTTGTCTCCTTGAGTCTCCATACTAGATGTACCAATGCAATCTTCTCTTCATGACCACTTGTAGAAGCAGAGCCTCTATGCTCTTCCTTCTCCTAGCTATCTCCTCCTTGACACCCTTTTGACCACTTTGTGGATTTAGCTCTTCAGAAACAAAAATATCAATAGCTCTTTGCTTCTTGGTCTATGAATTCTTAAATAGAAGCCTTGGAGTACCTTATCCTACTCAATTCTTCCATTTTTCAATTTCAATTCACATGGATTAGGTAGGATTCATTGCATCTTACCCATATTCTACTTCCTCTAGAAACTTCTTGAGTAATCCTCTAGAATTCGCTCAAAATTGGCTTACATAGGATTTTGTGCCTCCAAATCATCATCCTTATCTTCCAATTCATTCAAAAAATTCAATGTAACCACTATGTTGGCTTAGATTTGGTGAATCTTCATCTTTTGAAATAATGGAGTAGCTCCACACTATTGAAATACTAGTGCTCAACACATACTATGTTACTCAACATCAACTGTGTTTTTCCTGATGCTCGGCACCTGAAAATCACTTGGCACCAACTAAATTTTTTCTGATGCTCGACACCTAATTTTCACTTAGGACATGAAGATCAATCGGCACACACTAGGAATTTATGTTACTTAGCTTCAACTAACTTGCTCGACACCCACTAAAGATCTTAGTTTAAGCTTTGCAATCAACCTTGTTACAACTTCTTCCTTCAATGTTTTTAATTGTGACCACCTTTTATATCCTTGAGTATGTCATCAATACATTACTTAACCATTTTCTTAATTGATCCTTGCACTTCATTACAACATCATAACTCAACCTTTCCCTTAGGTGCTCCAATGACATCTTGTTGATCAAATCCTCTTCATCAATCAACTAAGTGATAGTACTTGGATCTTATAAGCAAATAGCATCCCTACAAATAGTAGGTTTGAAATCAATGACAAAAAAATAATTAAAAACATTCTTTTACAATAATCTCCCTCCTTGATTTTCAATAACAATGAGCCTTTTCAATCATATTTCCAACAATTTCCACATTATCATCTTTTCCACTAAGGATTCTTCTATTTTCTTTTGTTCCTCTTTATTTCTAGTTTCATACTTGAGAGGCTTGAAATCTTCTATACCTCCTCCTTCTTTGAGTCATTATAAGCTGTCTTCAAAGGTTAGGATAGACCTTTTGAATGATATCTATTGCTCTTATTCTTCATCTTTATGTACAAGTCTAAGCTTTATCCTTGTTCTAGTGGATTTTCTCATGGTAAAGGAAGGAGTTGATCTTGTAGCTCTCCTTGCTGCAAGTTTACCCTTCTTCATGGATGGTTCCTATTCTAAAATTCTCTTCTTCCTCTATAGTTTCATCATCCTTACCTTTTACAAGTAGAAGAGGGGAACCAGATTTCACATCCTTCTTAACATTTCCTATCTTCTTTCTTCCTCTTTTGATAATTTGAGGAATCTTGATCTCAAGAGAAATCTTGGTTTTTGTCTCTTCATAGGGTGTTTTAGGGTCCACAAGCTCATTGAAAAGAACCTCTATGATGTGTTAGTTTATGGTGACTAATTAGGAAAGTATTGTACATACTTTATAAATTCTTTGGGGCTCAAAAAAATATATTTTGGGTCGACATGTAATTATTAATTATAACCCTAAAGTGGTAAAATACTTGTTTAAATGGGCTTAGGTTAGGGATTGCTTTATAGTAGTGATGCAAAAATTCATTCTTGTGGTGGTACTGAGCTGTAAGGGATTACAGATTGTAATTAGGTTGTAATCACTAGATTGTAATAATATCAGACTTGTTGTTGTTGATCTTAGATTGGTTTTGACAATTGAGTGTCAAAACACTTAAGATATTTAATAAGTTCATGCCAAGCTAGTAACACATCTCGAGTATAATATGTATAGATACTAAGTTGCAATTAGTTTTGAGTCACTCATGTGCCAAGTGAATAGTTAATGCTAAGCAAGTTCAAGCGTCAAGCAAGATAGAATTGCAGTAAGTGTTGAGCATCAGTATTATCAAGTGTCAAGTAACATAGAATAGACCTAGTTGTTTGTGATGGCACAAACAACTATGTAAACCATTTTTATGCTAACTTATGGATATATCTTGAAGCTTTGAAGATAACATCAAATCTATTTGGTTTTCCTATGCAATCAACATGCAACCAATCAAAAAATTGGAAAGGATTAAGTAGGAAAATGAATGAATCTCAGTCATGGATTCATACCTAACCCTAAGCCACCAAAGTCTTTTTAAGGAAGATGAAGCCTCATAATTCAGTGTATGTGTGTGTATGTGAGGAGGTGATGCAAGTAAAGAATTGAAGGAAGTAGAAGGGGTGAATTGATCAGAAAGCATTCAAGATGACTTAGAAGTGTGAAAGAATTTCAAAATTAGTTTGTCAAATAGAGGAGAAGCTATACAACATTGTTATAATAAATTAAGAGGATCAAGATGGATAGAACCATTATCTAAAATTAGCAAAGCAATTTTGTAAGTTATTAGATCAAACATTCTACTATTAATTTCTAACAACTGTATTAGCAAAGTGAAATCCTTTAGACTAAGGTTGATTTAATGGTCACTATAAAATCCTTTAACAAGGTGACATTCCAAGTGAGTGTTTTTTAGTCCTTTAACCAAGAACACTTTTAATAGGGTGGTTCAAAATCTTTTAACAGGGTAGGATCTAACAATCCTTTGTAATCCTTTAACAGGGAAGGCCTTTCATAGGGAAAATCATGAAAATGGTCAAACTATGTAACCTTAATAGGTGATACTTTATTGCTGCAATAGTGAAGAATTATGGGTGTCATTCCCACCCTAGTTTTACCTTCTCATTGGAGGGTTTATGGGTAATCATCAGGTGTCAAGTGTGTGTATAGTTATATGTTTGATGCATTTTATTTACATTTCATTTAAGTTTTTGCATGTATCTAATGAATGGTAAAATTTGGTTTAAGTATTAAATTTTGAACTTCTGATTCACCACCCCCCCACCCTCAGAAATATATATTTCCCATTTATATTTCCAACAATTGGTATCAAAGCTGAGTTTTCATTAGGATAAGGCTTACAACTTGGAGAAAAGATCTTGAAATGGAAGTTTACAAGTTGGGAAGGACCATTTAAAATCAAGAGATTGAGATACATATCATACTACAACAACAACTGAATGAAGCTAGAGATGCTTTGAAGAGTTCACTGAAGAGAAGGAAAGAGATTGCTATGATAGAAAATGACACACAATATAAAGAGATTCACACCACGAAATTATTTGCAAATGGTAACTCCAGTGAATTCGATGCAAAAATTGCAAATATCATGGAAAAGAATAGAACACAAGCTGAAGAAATCAAAAATCTCAAGTTCGAACAAGAATCACAAGCTATAGTGCTATGTGAGGTGACTAAACAAAAGAAGAAAGATATAGAAGACATGGCCATGATTGAAGAAGACAAAATAATTTTTGCAAATAGATTGGAGGAAAGTTAGCAGAGATATCCAAGATCTTAAAGAATTGGACACCCTAAGCCAAATGATTAATGCTCATCATGAGTTGAATGTTAAGGACACTAAAATAACTACATTGAAGTTGTACAATGAACAACTATAGAATAATTCGAAAAGAGAAAAGGAGTTTGTTGTAAGTTTCAACAAGCCAAATAAAGCCATCAAGTACTTTGAGAAACTACTAAAATCCCCTAGATCCAGTAAAGATACATTAGGATTGGGCTACATAAGAATTGAAGAAGGAGAATAATTCAAAGCTACTAAGGAAAGAAACAATAAAGGTAAGAACTTTAAACCTACTTGTCATCATTGTGGTAAGAAAGGAAATACTGCCAGTGTTTGCAAGAGTAAGAATGCTAGTTAGAATTCTAAGCCAAAGAATATGAGTCATTGTCACAACTATAACAAACAAGATCATTAGGCATGTGAATATAGAACCAGAACCATGTACGCACCAAAATTTGAAGGACACTACTACAAATTTTAGAAGTTTGGACATAAAGCCTTTGAATGCAGATCCAAGTTCACATGGTCATCAAGGAAGCCAACAAAGATAAGAAGTTATGAAAACTCCTATAACTAGGATTACAATACAAGATATAGCTCTCATTATTGTCAAGTGTATGGACACATCCCTGAGAATTGCATAAGAACACACGTCAATGATAACTACAACAGATGGTTGAATCAAACTACATGCTTTAGCTATTTAAAGACTGGTCATATTAGTAAGCATTTCCCAAAAAGGTCAAAGGTATGCAATTTAGAGTTTAAGAAAGGAAAAGGCAAGGTAGATGTTGAACACACCAGAGGAGAGATGAAAAAAACATGAAAGAAGAAAGCTAGAACCAACACATCAAAAGAAGGGATCACTTCACCTGATAGGTCAAGTGGTCACATGTCATCAAATTAAGAAAAAGGAGGTATTTGGGACTCATATTTAAAATATTTTACCATACATCAGTTCCAAAAGAAGTTAGTACTAAAAAAGACATATTAGAATGAAGAACGATGCAAGATAATAAGGAAATTCCAAGGTCAAATCTTTAAGTTTTCATATCATTGCCGAGTGAGAAAAGTTCTCTTTGTTTGTCAAGTAAAGTACTAGTATGTGCCAAGTTATCAACCAAAGTTAGTTGGAGCTAAGTCAGTAGTAGCTACCAAGTGATGGTAAAATGAATGGATGGTGAATAAAATAGAAATTGTATTGAAGTCAAGTTTATAGTTGTACATGTACCATGCGATAAATGGTATATTTTGAAAAGGTATAAGGTCAAATTTCACATATTTATTTTTCATTACAAATTTAGAGCAAGAGCAAGTAGAATGAAGAAGCAATTCACAAGCAAGATCAAAGCATTTGCATGGATCATAGTGAAGATCAAGCATCAATTCATCAATTTCAAAGGTATTCTTCATCTATCAAGCTATGTAGTTTCATATTTGTTAAAACTCTAGCTTGCATTATGGCCTCAAGTTCAAAGAATGCAAAGGAGAAAGAAATGTTTGGCATTCAATTAGTTAGCAATGAGGTCAAACAACCAAATTTCAAGGCTATACTAGAAGTTTCTTATAAAAATGACCCAACAAGCATGTTATCTATCATTTTGCCTAAGGTTGTAATGGTCCAAGATGTGAGGAAATGTTATAATTGCAAGGTAGGAGGCATTGGAGACATGGAAATAAAACAAGATTATGACAAATTATGTGAAAACAGGGTGTTGAAGGAGGAATTTAAAATTGTAGAGAGGAAGGGCTTAACTGATGCCCTAGATTTCCCAATAGTTTTTAAAACTAAATAGATCAAAATATTTCTGAGCAGAAGGCATGATGGATGTCTATTGTTAGAAGAAGACACATCAAAATTTCAAAGATAATTGTTCATAGAGTTACTTGATACCCAAACCTAGATCGACCCAAGACATTGAGAAGTGATTCTAAAGAAGTAATTGAGAGAAACATGGTAGCTAAGTGGAACAAGCATGGAATGACTATTGACACTATCATTGATTCACTTCTTTAATTCTCCATTAGATTCATATCACATGAATTCTATTAGTCAACTAGACTAAATAGTGTTCCCTATATAGTAGTTGATATAGGCTATAAGATTGTCAAGAAAGATCATACCTATGATCTTGCAGAATTCCAGTTGCAGCAGATAATGGAGAACCTAGGAGCAATAAGAAAGTCAAAGAGTGCTTAATCTAAGTTTGGCTCAATATTTATATGTATATTTTTCTATGTGCAAAATGAGTTCCCATCTTTTGGCAAATTAGGATGGAAGACCAATAGATTAGTTGTTGTGCAAATAAATGAGTATATTAAGCAAATGGGAGAGAATTTTGAGTCAATAATGACTAGCTATTTTGAAGACTTCAAGAAGTCCATGAAATAGAGGTTAAGAATTCTTGTTTCCCTAGTCAAGCAAGATTATGATGTTATTTTTTTCCTTGTAGACATTGACTACACTTTCATCTAGGGTGTTGTACCTAGAGTTAGATGGTTAAGGCCTCTAGGATATGAAATTAATATTGATGAAGCCTCAACTGCTATCACTACACTACTTGCTAAAGAAGTTGATGAGACTGCCAAAATTTTTGGTAATTATGATGTTGTAAAGTCAAAAATTGGGATGGAATTGCAAATAACCTCAACTTTGAAAAAGAAAGATAAAATGGTGAGAAAACTAAAAGCTAAGTTTGGGGAAGGTGCAGGAGATGATGATGAAGAAGATGATGAAGAAGATAAATAGGAAGAAGAGGTACAAGGTCAAGAACCTCTTGCTTTGACCCAAGACATGGGTGAAGATTAGGAAGAAGAATGTACTGAGGGAGAAGAAGTTGAGGAAGTGCCAATAAAGCCACAAGCAAAGAAAATAAAAGCCAAGACACAACCTATTGCATAACCAAAAGCAAAGAAGACTGCAAAACCAAGTGCAACAAAGCTTACAACTCCAGAAATAAGAGCTGCTACAATGGATACTACTCAAAAAGCCAAGGAGCAAGAAAAAGAGAAAACTAAGGCTACTGAGTAGATTGGTCTAGTGTAGAAGAAATCAAGAAGAAAATACATAGCACAACCAGAGACAGATGATGAGAAGATAGAGTCTGAGGACACAAGTAAATTTTGTTAGGATTAGACCATAGATAGAAATAAAAATTACATGCAAATATAACCAATATCAAAAAAATAATAGATTACATAGAAAAGAACACAAGACACCAAGATATAATGTGGTTCACCCAAACCCTAGGCTACGTCCACCAAATAGCAAGTCCAATATTTTTATGATCTAGTAATTAAAACTTGATTACAATGTGAAATCCCTTATAGCTCAATACCACTGCAAGAACCAATTTTTCATCACCTTATACAATAATCCCTAACCCTAAGTCCTTTTTATACAAGTATTAAACCACTTTAGGGTTATAATTGATAATTACATGTCAACCCAAAATCTTGATAAAATAGGGCCCAAATTATTTTGATATGAGTTGAACATTGATGATACTAAGGACATCATGTTAGGATTAAACCATAGATAGAAATAACAATTACATTCAAATATAAACAATATCAAAAAATAATGGATCACATAAAAAAGAACACAAGACACCAAGATTTAATGTGGTTAACTCAATTCAACCAAACAACAAGTTCGATATAATTATGATCTAGTGATTACAACCTGATTACAATTTGCAATCTCTTACAGCTCAATACCACTACAATAACCAATTTTTGCATCACCACAATAAAGAAATCCCTAACCCTAATCACTTTTATACAAGTATTTTTAACAGTTAATCATTATAATTAATAATTACATGTCATCTCAAAATCCTAATAAAATAGGGCCCAATTTTTTTTAAGCCCCAAAGAATTTATAAAGTATGTATAGTACTTTCCTAATTAGTCACCACAATCTAACAATCTACCACTTGGGGACTGATCAAGATCCACACTATTGGAGACTGATCCTATAGCAATATTACTACCACATGGGGCTCCCACTAGATCAAACCACCCTGGACTATGTTGTTCATTGATTGCTATTTTGTCTAGAAGACCAACTGAAGCTAAAGAGGAATTCAACTTCTCCCTTGTCACTACCTTGGTAAACATATCTACTAGATTTTTATCTATATGTATCTTTTCTAGCTTTAACTATCCATCCTCCAAAACTGATCAAATGAAATGGTACTAGAATTGTATGTGTTTGGTCTTGGAATGAAAAGCTAAATTCTTTGCAAGATGAATGACACTTTGACTATTTGTAAACAAATAATTATCCTTCTGAGGATGTCCCAATTCTTCCAAGAAGAATTGAAACCATATCATCTCCTTGCCCCATGGTATCAATATCCCCTACCAAATCTGAGTCAATATAGCCCTATAAATTAGTAGGAGAGCCCCCAAAGTGTAAACACTTATTGGATGTTCCTCTCAAATATCTTAGAATATATTTGATTGTATTCCAATACTCAATTCTTAGATGAAGCATAGGGTACCTTGGACATCTTATCCTCCTCTTCTTATGTCTTAGAACACATCTCCTTAGTCAACTTCAAATGACTAGGTGAAGGTGTGCTAACAACTTTAGCATTCTTCATAGAGAAACATTGCAACACCTTCTCAAAATAATCAGCCTGAGATAGTGTCAATTTCCTATTCCTGCTATCTCAAAAAATCTTCATACCAAGGATTTGTTTTTTTGCCCCAAAATCTTTCATAGAAAATGCATGTGCTAACTAGGATTTCAACCACTTAATCTAATCCATGTTAGACCCAGCTACAAGCATATCATCAACATATAAACATAAAATAATGTAGCTCCTATCATCCAACCTCTTAAAATAAACACAATGATCTGAATGACACCTATTGTATCCATGCTCATGCATAAAACTGTCAAATTTCAAATACCATTGCCCACATGCTTGATTCAAGCCATATAAACTTTTCTTCAATTTACACACTAAGTTCTTCTTACCCTTGACTACAAATCCCTTTGGCTAATCCATATATATCTCTTCATCAAAAATCACCATGAAGGAAGGTTTTCTTAACGTCAAGCTACTCTAAATGCAAATCTTTAGTAGCCACAATACTTAAAATAGTACGGATAGAAGTCATTTTAACAATAAGAGAAAATATCTCATCAAAATCAATGCCTTTTTTTTGTGCAAATCCTTTAACAAGTAACCTGTCTTTAAATCTTTTCTTACCTCCTTCCTCTTCTTTTAACCTATAAACCCACTTATTCTGTAAAGCCTTTTTATCTGTAAGCAACTTGCATGAATCCCAAGTCTTATTTTTTGGCAAAGAGTCCATTTCATCTTTCATGGCTAACTCCCACTGAATCTTAGTATCCACTTGCATAGCTTCATCATAAAATTTAGGTTCACCAACATCCATTGGTAAAATAGAATACAAAGAGGGAGAAAATCTTTCTACAAGTCTAATTTGCCTTGTTGACCATCTAACATTCACTGATGTGTGCGATATTTGTTGTTGCAATTGTTTCACATCATGAGGAATGACTAGAACATCATCTTTTGGTGTATCATCCAACACTATATAATCATCTTCTTTCTTCTCATGTTGGTGCAATAGATCTTTGTACAACACTTTCTCATTGAATATGATATCCCTACTTCTTAAAATTTTATGATTATCAAAATCCCAAAGCCTATAGCCAAATTCATTCATGTCATGTCCAAAAAATACACATTTCTTTGACTTAGGTTCCAACTTGGTTCTATTTTTAGAATCTATATGAGCAAATGCTTCACAATTGAAGGTTCTGAGAAAAGAATAACTCACCTTCTTACTAGTCTATGCTTCCTCTAAAATACCACAACTCAAAGGAAAAGAGGGACCTCTATTAATCAAATATATAATAGTATTGACAGCCTCCACCCACATGTGTAAAGGCAACCCAACATGCAACCTCATGCTCTTTGAACACTCCATTATAGTCCTATTCATACATTCAACTACTCCATATTCCCATGGAGTCCTTGAAATGGTTTTCTATCTATGAATATCATTATTGGAGAAATAACAATAAAATTCATGACTACAATACTCACCACCATTATTAGATCTAAGACATTTTAATTTCTTACTAGTCTCATTTTCAACCAAGCATTTCCATTTCTTAAAAGTTTGAAATACATTAGATTTTTGTCTAAGGAAATAAATCCATACCTTTCTAGTTGCATCATCAATAAATGTAACATAATAGTGAGAGCCTCTAAGGGAAGATACTTGATTCGGTCCCCATACATTAGTATGCACAAGCTCTAATTTCTCTTTTCTATTTTCCTTCTCAATCTTTACAAAATTCACTATCTTTTGTTTTCTATACACACAACTTTCACATAAATCCATATTAACACATTTCACACCTGGTACAACATTCTTCGAATAAAGTACTTTCATACCTTTCTCACTCATGTGCCCAATTCTATTGTGCCACAACGCTGTATCAAAATTTATAGCAGCTATTTGTTCTCCCTGCTCAACTGCAACAACTGTTCCTAAACATTCATTTTTCTTTGAAACAATTAAAGTAGAAGGAACAATATGACATGTAGAAAGATTCAAGGTGCCTACTTTCACACCTTTTTCTACTATAAAGGAACCTTTTGAAACCTTCCAATTTTTATCATTAAAAGTAACTACACAACCCTCATCACCGAGTTTCCCTACTAAAACTAAATTCCTACTCAACCTTGAAACGTGTCTTACCTGATGTAGTAGCCAATGATTCCCATTTTGCAACTGAATCTTAACTTTTCCCTTTCCAACAATCTGGTAGGGTTCATTATTCTCCAAATAAACAAGCCCAAAATCCCCTTGGACATAATCAATGAAATGACCTCTATGAGGTGTAGCATGAAATGAAGCATCAAAATCTAAAACCCAAGAATCATCAACACTTTCTAAAGATAAAATCAATGCATCCTCTTCAAATTTTTTAGTTACCACATTTGCCTCCTTATCTCCATCTGGTTGATCTCCTTCATTTTTCTTTCAATTCCAACAATCTTTCTTTTTATGCCCTAGTTTCCCACAGTACTAGTAGTTGTTTGGTCCTCTTGATTGAGACCTCCTCCCCTTTGACTTTCCTCTTGATTTCCCATGATTTTTGAAATTACTTCCTCTCTCAGTCATTCTACCTCAACTTTGTGCATTCAAAGCACTTCTAGATGTAGATCTATCTGAGGATTTCCTATGAGTTTTCTCACTTAAAATAAAACCAATCACATCATTATATTTTAGGGTACTAGATCCAAGAATAGAATTACTCATAGTCATTATCAAGTCATTCCAACTTTCAAGAAAAGAACACTAAATCAAGAGATCCCTAATTTCTTCATTAAAATTGATACCCATAGAAGATAACTGACTAGTAATAGTATTAAATTTATTTAAATAATCTATAATAGATCCACCTTCTACCATTTTCATGTTAAATAAGTTCTTCATGCGAGATACCTTGTTTGAAGTGGAGGGCTTTTCATACAATGTAGGTAGGGTTTTCATCAACTCTTTTGTTGTCTTTTCTTTTTTAATATTAAATGCCACTGATGGTTCTGGGCACAATCGAATGCTTCCAAGTGCCTTTTTGTCCAAAAGATCCCATTTTTCATTTGACATAGATCCCCAATTCTTGGTTTTGCCTTCCAATGGCTTCCATAAATCCTTCAGATAAAGATAGTCCTCTATTTGCATTTTCCATAACTTAAAGTTCTATCCATTAAACCTATCAACCCTTAGCTTATCCTCATCTACCATTGCTCCCACTCAACTATGAGACTTTCCTATAGAAAATAATTGAAAAACAACCTCGCTCTGATACCACTTGTTAGGATTAAACCATGGACATAAATAACAATTACGTGCAAATATAACCAATATTAGAAAATAATAGATTACACAAAAAAGAACACAAGAAACAAAGATTTAACATGGTTCATCAAAACCCAAGGCTATGTCCACCAAATAACAAGTCCAATATTTTTATGATCCAGTGATTACAATCTGATTACAATCTATAATCCCTTACAACTCAATACCACTACAAGAAATAATTTTGCATCACCTTATAAAATAATCCCTAACCCTAAGCCCTTTTCATACAAGTATTAAACCACTTTAGGGTTATAACTAATAATTACATGTCTGACCAAAATCTCAATAAAAGAATTTATGAAGTATGTATAGCACTTTCCTGATCAGTCACCACAATATAATAAGTTTAAAATGGTAAGTCATGCTCCCAAATTTGGTCTTGAAAACATTTTTTATAATGTTAGGGATAATGTAGATTTGACAGGATTAAAAAATATAGAATTTGGCAGACTTGGTAGAGAAGACCAGAACATGATAGAAGAGTCAGTATATGCCATGATGGAAAAATTCAAGAACACTCCTCTTGAATTTGATAATAGAATGACAAATAAATTGTACACCATTATTGAGAATAAGTGACATCATTTCCTAAATATTAAAAAAGAAATAAGAGAGTCAACATTAGCACAAGTGATGCCAGAGTTAACAAAGGTGAAAATTACCAAAGCAAACAAAAAGTATGGAAATTAATTTGCACCCAAATATAGAGCTTTTGGCATTTTGCAGAACAAGATTGAGGACGTTGTCAAGAAATCCACCCAAATGTGGAACTTAATATATGGATTGACAATTGTCAAAGAAGGAGAAGAAGATCCCTTTGAGGGAAGAAATAATGAGAAAAAAGGTGAGGACAATGAAGAAGAAATAGAAAAAGAAAAAGAAGACACCACTATGGAGGAGACATAATAAAAGAAATATGAGATGGAAATAGCTGATGAGCAACAAATAGAATAGAGTGTGGAAGACTCATAATTATCAGCAATGAACCCTCCAAATGACATAATCACATTTGCAGAGACCATAATAGTGAAAGAGATTCCTAATAGCTCACCTTAGAACATTAATCCATTAACTATAGATGATCTAAAAAAGATACTTGACCAATCTACATTACAAGAAATATTATGTGAAAATATCGTATTGGTCAGTGTGGATGAACTTCAAAAAGTAGTAGCTAATACAACAAGAGAAAAGGTGAACCCACAAGAACCACCTTCTACCATCCCTACAGCTATCAATGCTCAACCAATAATACAACTAGAGGATAAATCTACAAAGGTTGACACTACTACAAAAGTTGATGTATTTGATATAACTCAGACTACAGAAGTAAAGGAGCCTACAAAAGAACAAGCATGATAGATAGATGTTTCTGTATATAATGCAAAAACACAAGGTGCACCACAATGAATTGTATTTGATCAAGGCAGATCTGATGAAGAAAAGGACACACCCAAGGAGAAAGAGTAAGGATCCATATAGACATTGGTAAACTTACTAACATTTGGAACTCCTACTAAAGTCCTTCAGAAGCTGAGCACTGATGCAATATCATTGCAGATTTTAGCACCAGGCTCTACCTCAACAAAGTTTGCTAACGTATTTCATTATGGTGATGCACTTTTAGATGAACAAATAGTGATACCCAAATATGATTATGCAACCATGAAATTAGAATAGATCAATATAATGCAAGAAGCATTGGAGAGAAAGAAGAATCAAGAAATACTTAGGAAAGAGTACAAATAGAGGCAAGCACTTTAGGAGATCAAAGACATATTTTTAGATGCTTTTAGCTTGCAAACACCTAATGAATCTAAACATATATTAGAAAAACTATCAAAAATTGTTGAATAGGTGACTAATGAAGACTAGGATACTAATGTTAAAATTATGGAACGGTCTAAAAAGAAATGTCAAGGGAAAGTCAATGAGAAAATATCTGGTGAAATAGCACTATCACAAGTTGAATTGGCTACCAAAATTGAGAAAGTGAAGAAAGTACTTGAGAACATATTCTCATTGTACACAAAATTGTGTGATCTAACACTCTTCATAGAAGAAATGAGCCATAGAATTCTAAACCTAGAAAGAAACTTGAAGATCTCAAGTATGCAACTACCCCAAAATCTAGCTCAAAGTGAGAAGCATTTTAATTTAGTGCTTCATACACAAATCAACTAGTTATGCTAATAGCAGAAGAGGCTAGCATAAGAGCCAATTTGATTAATATACAAGCCTCCCTTACCACTCATATGGAAATACTAAAAAAGGAATTAACATGTGCAAAAATAGTAATAAAGATAGATCCTAATCTTTCAACATTGGACATATTAGCTCACCTTCTAGCAAAGACAACCATCCAGATGAAATCCTTAGATGTTGCATTAGACAACAGGGACACTACTTTGAAGATTATAATGAAATTCCACAATAAATTTTTGGACAAATACATAATCAATGTATAGATCCTTTGACATAAGTGTCAAAAAAGGGGGAGCTAATAACAAATAAAGGGGGAGACAAATATGAAAGGAAGAGATAAAGACTATCAGCATGAAGCATATACAGAGGAAGATAACTTAAAAAGTGGAGAACAAATAAAAGGGAAGCAAACAACAAAAAAGTAGAAATAGAGTATATCAGATAGAAATGGTGTCAGTATTTTTGAAGACAAAGAGTATCAGCATGAAGAAAATCTACTCAAAAAAGAAATTTTTTGAGGTATACAAGTCTATTATAGAGTTTTGAAAATTTTGAACTTTTGTATATATATGTTGAAATGTGTATATATTATACTCAAGGAAATTAGATTTTTTATCTATAGTTAAGTATTTTTGACACTCATGTCAAAGGGAAAGATTGTTGATCTTAGATTGGTTTTGATAATTGAGTGTCAACGCACTTAAGATATTTACTAAGTTCATGCTGAGCTAGTAATATATGCTGAGTATAATATGTATAGATGTCGAGTTGCAATGAGTCCTAAGAAACTCATGTGCCAAGTGAATAGTTAATGCTGAGAAAGTTCAAGTGCCAAGAAAGACATAATTACAATAAGTGTTGAGCATCAGTATTATCAAGTGTCAAGTAACACATAATGGACCTAGTTGTTTGTGATGGCACAAATAACTATGTAAACCATTTTTATGTTGATTTATAGATAGATCTCAAAGATTTGAAGATAAGATCATGTATATTTGGTTTTTCTATGCCATCAGCATGCAACCAATTAAAAAATTGGAAAGGATACCTAACCCTAAGCCACCAATGTCTTTTTAAGGAAGATGAAACCCCATAATTCAGTGTATGTGTGTGTATACAAGGAAGTGATGTGAGTGAAGAATTGAAGGAAGTGGAAGGGGTAAATTGATTAGAAGGGATTCAAGGTGACTTAGAATTGTCAAAGAATTGTAGAATCAGTTTGCATAATAGAGGAGAAGCTATAAAACATTGTTATAATAGATCAAGAGGATCAATATGGATAGAACTGTGGTCTAAAATCAGCAAGGAAAAGTTGTAAGTTATTAGATCAAACATTCTACTATTACTTTCTAATAACTATATCAGCAGAGTGAAATGCTTTAGACTAAGGTTGATTTAATAATCATTGTAAATTTCTTTAATAGGGTGATATTCCAAGTGAGTGTTTTAAAGTTATTTAATCAGACACACTTCTAACAAGGTATTTCAAAATTCTTTAATAGGGTAGGATCTAACAATCCTTTGTAAGCCTTTTATAGGGCAGGCCTTTCATAGGGCAGATCATGAAAATGGTCAAACTATGTAACCTTAATAGGTGACACTTTATTGCTACAATAGTGAAGAATTGTGGTGTCATCCCCACCCCAGTTTTACCTTCTCATTAGAGGGTTTCTTGGTAATCATATCAAGTGTCAAGTGTCTGTATGATTATATGTTTGATGCATTTGCTTTACATTTCATTTCAAATTTTGCATGCATCTGATGAATGGTAAAAATTGGTTTACATATTAAAGTTTGAACTTCTGATTCATCCCCCCTCTAGAAATATATATTTCCCATTTGTATTTTCAAGAGTTGTTGGGTGGACATAACATAGGGATTAGGTGAACCATGTTAAATCTTGGTGTCTTGTGTTCTTTTCTGTGTGATCTATTATTTATTGATATTGTTTATTTTGCATGTTATTATTATTTTTGTCTATGGTTTAATCCTAACAAGTGGTATCAGAGTAGGTTTTTTTAGTTATTCTCTACAAGAAAGTCTCATAGTTGAGTGGGAGTGATAGAAAATGAGGGTAAACTGAGGGTTGACAAGTTTAATGGGAAGAACTTTTAGTTATAGAAGATGCAAATGGAAGACTATCTTTATTAGAAGGATTTATGGAAGTCATTGAAAGGAAAAACCAAGAATCATGGATCTATGTCAAATGATGATTGGGATCTTTTATATAAAAAGGCACTTGGAAGCATTTGATTATGCCTAGCACCATCGGTGACATTTAATATTACAAAAGAAAAGATAATAGAAGAGTTGATACAAGCCCTAATGAAACTATATGAAAAGCCCTCTCCTTCAAACAAGGTATTTCTCATGAAGCATGTATTTAATATGAAAATGACAAAAGGTGGATCTGCTGTAGCTCATTTAAATGAGTTTAATACTATTACTAGTCAATTATCTTCTATGGGTATCAATTTTGATGAAGAAATCAGGGCTCTCTTGAATTTTTATTCTTTGCCTAAAAGCTGAAATGGCTTGGTAATGGTTGTTAGTAATTCTATTCATGTACCTAGTACCCTAAAATATGATGATGTGATCAGTGCTATTTTGAGAGAGGAAACTCATAGGAAATCCTCAGGTTGATCTACATCAAGAAGTGCTTTGAATACACAAAATCAAGAAAAAATGATTGAGAGAGGAACTAATTCCAAAAATTGTGAGAAATCAAGAGGAAAGTCAAAGGGGAGGAGGTCTCAATCGAGAGGACCAAATGACTACTGGTACTATGGGAAACTAGGGCATAAAAGGAAAGACTATTGGACTCAAAAGAAAAATGAAGGAGATAAACTAGATGGAGATAAGGGGGCAAATGTGGTGAGTAACAAATCCAAAGAGGATGCTTTGCTCCTGTCTTTAGAAAGTGTTAATGATTCATGGGTTTTAGATTCTCGTGCTTGATTTCATGCTACACCTCATAGAGGTTATTTCATTGATTATGTCCAAGGGGATTTTGGACTTGTTTATTTGTGATATAATGAATCCTGTCAGATTGTTGGAAAATTAAAAGTTAAGATTTAGTTGTAGAATGGGAATCATTGGCTACTACATGAGGTAAGACATGTTCCAAGCCTAAGTAGGAATTTAATTTTAGCAAGGGAGCTCAGTGATGAGGGTTGGGTAGTTACTTTTAATGATAAAAATTGGAAGTTTTCAAAAGGTTCCCTTGTAGTAGAAAAATGTGTGAAAGTAGGAACCTTATATCTTTGTATAAGTCATATTGTTCATTCTACTTTAATTATTTCAGAGAAAAATGAATGTTCAAGAATAGTTGCTACAATTGAGTAGAGAAAACAAATAGTTGTTGTAGATTCTGATACAACACTGTGGCATAATAGATTTGGGCATATGAGTAAGAAAGGTATGAAAGTACTTCATTCAAGGAATTTTTTACTAGGTTTGAAATGTGTTAATATGGATTTCTATGAAATTTTTTTGTAAGGCAAGCAAAAGAGAGTGAGTTTTGTGAAGACTGGGAAGGAAAACAAAAGGGAGAAATTAGAGCTTGTGCATACAAATGTATGGGGACTAGCTCATGAATCTTCCCTTGGTAGCTCTCATTATTATGTTACATTCATTGATGATTCAAGTAGAAAAGCATAGGTTTATTTACTTAGACATAAATTTGATGTATTTCAAACTTTTGAGAAATGGAAATGCTTGGTTGAAAATGAGACTGGTAAAAAATTAAAATGTCTTAGATCTAATAATGGTGGTGAGTATTGCAGTCATGAATTTGATTATTATTATTCCAATAATGGTATTCTTAGACAAAAAACTATTTCATGGACTCCATGGGAAAATGGAGTGGTTGAACGCATGAACAAGACTATAATGGAGCATGGAAGGAGCACGAGGTTGCATGTTGGGTTGCCCTTAGACATGTGGGTAGAGGCTATCAATACTACTATATATTTGATTAATAGAGGTCCTTCTACTCCTTTGGACTATGGTATTCCAAAGGAAGCATGGACTGGTAAGAAGGTGAGTTATTCTTTTGTGAAAACCTTTGGTTGTGAAGAATTTTCTCACATAGATTTTAAAAATAGAACCAAGATGGAAGGTAAGTCATAGAAATTTGTATTTTTTGGAGATGGCATTAATGAATTTAGCTATAGGCTTTGGGATATTGAAAATTGTAAAATTGTAAGAAGCAGGGATGTCATATTCAATGAGAAAGTGTTGTACAAAGATCTGTTGTAGCAACATGAGAAGAATAAGATGATTATGTAGTGCTGAATGATACTCCAAAAGATGATGTTCTAGCCATTCCTCATGATGTACAACAACCACAACAACAAATACCACACATGCCAGTGAATGTTAGATGATCAACAAGGATAATTAGACCTCTAGAAAGATTTTCTACCTCTTTGCATTCTATTTTACTAACCAATGCTAGTGAACCCAAATGTTATGATAAAGCTATGCAAGTGGATACTAAGATTCAGTGGGAGTCTGCAATGAATGATGAAATGGATTCTTTGTTGAAAAATAAGACATGGGATTTATGCAAGTCTCCTACAGGTAAAAGGGCTTTACAGAATAAGTGGGTTTATAGGTTAAAAGAAAAAAGATGGAGGTAAGAAAATATTTAAAAGGATTTGCACAAAAGAAGGCCATTGAGTTTGATGATGCAAGGAAGGATAGGGAAAACTAAGGCCAATGACACACCTAGCTCTCCAAACCCCCCTGCAAGAGTTAACACAACAAAAGAAAACATAAAGAACAAAAACCAAAGGAGGAAGAAGAGTAAAATACTTTTGTTGATTCTTCAAATATTCAACATGCATGCCTAGCTATAAGGCCTTTTGGGTTACGACCAAATACAAATACATTCAAATCCAAGATCCAAAAACAAATTCACACTTTCCAGTTCTACTCTCAAATCATCTCCTAGAACCTCAATTTCCCTAGCTACTAGCCTAAACACTCTATTTATACTAGCCAAAGTGGATTATAGATCATTCTAGAACATGAAGAAGCCACAAGTAAACTCTCAGAAAATATTAAATGAAAATAAATGTAACATTAAATAAACAAGTTGGCTTGCATCAACAATTAGCTATCCAAAAATTGATGTTCGAGAAAAATCAAGATATCTTCTAGATCTGATTGAGTTAGAACTCATGCTTTGAATTTTGGGTAGATATTCAATTCTTCTAAAATCCCTTAAGTGCACAAAGTCTGATTCATCAAGGAAAAGTGTGCATCCATCTCAAAAGTCAAGCAATAGGAAATTGTCACGTAGAACTACCAAAAATTGATGCTTCTAGAGAATTTCCATATCTCGCAACTCATAAGGATTTAGAACTTTTACCTTGCATCATAGATATTAATCTAGACCCTCTTTATTCAATCAAGTTTGAAGCCCTTAGTTCATTATGAAAAATTAGTTACATGGTTTGCAATAGGCACCTAGAAACCAGAAAATATAGTTTCAGCAGAACACAGTTTTAGCAGCAAGATAACTATTGAAAACATATAGGATATAGTGAAACCTAGGATGCTCCTACATCAGACAACTAGGTTTGGAAGAAATGATTCTCCTAAATCATTTAGAGGTCACAACCTAAGCTGAATCCAACATAGATTGAGAAATCTATGAAGCATCTTCCATAGGTTTGTTCTTCCACTTCACCATATATTCATAATAATATTTTCTCCTTGTGCTCTTATCAATTATCTGATCCAATTTCTATTCATCTTCTTCAAACTACTTCTTAAGATAGTCCTATGATACAATGACTTCATCATTTGACTCATGATACTCATACAAATCAACAATATTGAATATAAGAAATATATCCATGTCATCAGGTAACTCAACTTCATAGGCATTTCCATTGTCAAATTTCTTCAAGATCTTAAAAAGCCCAAACTTCTTCATCTTCCACTTACTGTATATTCCAACTAGAAATCTTCCTTTCTTTAGATGAACCATCACTTCATCACTAACTTAAAAATCATGATGTCTCCTAGACTAATCAGAATTCTCCTTATACTTCTAATTACTTTGTTATATCCTTAACTTCACTTCCTTATGCAAAGACTCCATAAAATCAACAAATTCTTCTCCTACAACACTTCTCTTTTCTTAACTAGCAATATCTCTCAAATCTAATGCTCCTCTAGGCTTCATTTTAGTAACAATCTCAAAAGGCATCTTTCCTATACTCTTATTCATAGAATTATTAAATGTAAATTCAACTTGTTCCAATACCATCTTCTAATTACTTGGCTTATTCCCAACTAAACATCTCAGCAAATTACCCAAGCTTCTATTCACAACCTCTGTTTGTCCATCTATTTGTGGATGAGATATATAACTAAACTTCAATTCCATACCCATCTTCCTCCATACAATTTTCCTAAAATAACCAACAAACTTACTATCTCTATTAGAAATAATACTTCTTTGTAATTCATGCAATCTCACAATAGCTTTAAATAAAAGTTCAACAACATGTTTAGCATATGATGTCTTCTTACATGGTATGAAATGAGCCATCTTAGAAAATCTATCCACTACAACAAATATAGAATCATACCCCTTCACTATCTTGGGCAATCCAAGAACAAAATCCATACTAATGTTACTCCAAGGTTTCTACGGAATAGTAATAGGTGTATACAAACTAGTATTCTAACTCACTCCTTCCACAACTTGAAAAACTCCACAACTCTTTACAAATTTATAAACATCCTTATACATTTGTGGCTAATAATACTTCTCTTTCAACAAACTCAATATCTTATCAATTCCAAAATGTCTGGCCAATCCACCACTATGTTTTTCCTTAATTAGATTCAACCTTATAGAACTTCTATGAATACACAACTAAATGGCTTTGAACAACATACCTTTTTAAATGAAATAATCATCATACTGACTTATGTTATTGGTTAGATTTGGTGCTCTACACTCTCTCCATGCCTTAGAAAAATCAAGATCAACATCATACAACTCTTTCATTTCATCAAAACCAAGAACTTCAACCTTCATTTATGTCAAAAAAGAATGTTTTCTACTCAATGCATCAGAAACTCTATTAGTAACTCCACCCTTGTGCTTAATTACAAATGTAAATTTCTACAAGTACTACAAGTACGCAACCCACTTCATATGTCTCTGATTCAATTTATGTTGACTTCCCAAATATTGTAAAGCTTTATGATCAGTATACAACACAAACTCCTTAGGAATCAAATAATGTCTCCACTTCTTCAAAGCTTGGATAATAGCATAAAATTATTTATCATATATTGAATATGTCCTTTTAAGATCATTCAACTTTTCACTAAAGATAAAAACATGCTTACCTTCTTAACTTAATACTGCTCCTATTGCATCACCACTTGCATCACATTCAACTTGAAATAATTTGTTGAAATTAGGCAAAGCCAATAAAGGTAATTTAACAACTTTTTTGTTTCAAAGTCTCAAAACTCTTATCATCTCCATGTGTCCACTTGAATTCCTTTTTATCTCCACTCATTATCTCAGTCATAACATTCCAGACAAAAATAAAATTCTTTATAAACTTTCTATAAAAACTAGCCAAACCATGAAATGATCTTACCTCACCCACATTTTCAGGTATAGGCCACCCCAAAATTATTTTAACCTTCTCAAGATCCATCTCCAAACTATTAGCTAAAATAACATATCCCAAATACACAATCTCCTCTTGCATAAAAGAACACTTTTTCAGATTAATCAACAATTTTTCCTCTTTTAACCTCTGCAATACTTGTCTAGTATGCTTAAGATGTTCTTCCTTAGTCGTACTAAATATTAGAGTATCATCCAAATAAAAAATTAAAAACTTACCCAAGAATCTTTTTTAGAGTTTTATTCATTAGCCTCATGAAAGTACTATGTGCATTAGTTAAACCAAAAGGCATAACCAACCATTCATACAAACCATCTTTTGTGTTGAAAGAAGTCTTTCATTCATTACCTTCTCTGATGCTAGCTACTCTTCAAATCAATCTTGGTAGAATACTTTTCTCCACTCAAACAATCCATTACATCATCCATCCTTGGCATATAAAACCTATATTTCACCATGATTTTGTTAATAGCTCTAGAATTAGTACACATTCTCCATTTTCCATTCTTCTTAGGTGTTAATATAGTAGGTATAGCACATGGACTCAAAGTTTCTCTAATCAAAAGTTTTTTTAACAATTCATACACTTTTTTATTAAGTTATTCATTCTCTATAGGTGTCAAACTATATGGTGCTTTGTTTGGCAAACTAGCTCTAAGAATCAGATCCATAAAATGACTTATGCTTCTTATTGGAGGTAAACCATCAGGAATATCATCAAAAACAATATATTTATACTCATTTAGCAATTCTACAAAAAATTTTGTCATACCAACTTTTTTTGCTTAGTCATTACTACCAACACTCGGTCATCTAGGAACTATAGCAAGAAAAACTTATTTTTTTCTTTACTTCCTTTTCAAATTGCTTTCTGTTAACCAGGAAAACTTTTATTGCAATACAACTGACATCATCTATACTTTCAATCAAAGGCAACAATATTTGTTTCTTCCCATTTACCCAAAGAGTATATTGATTCAATCTTTCATCATGCACAACATATCTATCATATTGCCAAGGTATACCCAACAAAATATGACAACAAATAATGGGTATAATATCACAAAACACTTCATCAATGTAATGTCCAATTTTGAACTTCACAATACATTGCTCACTTACCAATATCTTATGCTCATCTTTGATCTATGAAACATGATAAGGTTTGGGATGTTTTAGCCTCTATAACTGCAACTTTCTAACCAAATCTTCTAATGCCAAATTTGTAGAACTTCCACTATCAATGATCATCTTGTAACATTTTCCAGCCATCTTACATCTAGTCTTGAAAAGACTTCTTCTAAGGATAGGTTCCTTATCACTTCCCTTATTACATAAGGTTCTTTTCACCATCAGATTTTCTCCAACCTTAGGTCCACTTTGTGAACTCTCATTTTCTTCTTGAATCACAACATTTCTATTATTTTGCACACTTTTATAAGATCTACATTCAAAGGATCTATGCCCTTATTTACCACATCTAAAATAATTACCACTGAAACCACCTCTAGGATAAGAATTACTTCTTCCTCAATAAGATCTAGTACCTCCTTAGTATGAGCTACCACCTTTCCACTCAGTCTTCTCTTTTTCATCATTCTGCCATTTAGATTTGCCTTTATCTTGCATAAAATTATCAAATTTGCCACCTTCTCCATAGGATATACCTTTGCCTCTATGGAATCTACCACCTCTACCTCTTTTTCTTTGTTCATGCTTCTTTGTCAAAATTTCCATTTATGTACATTGTAATTTTCTCAACATCATCATCCACGTGTCTAGATCCGATGTCAAATCTATAGAATTCTTTGGTGTACTCTTTCATAGTCATATTCTTTTGTTTCAAATTTTGCATCTTCCTCAACAAGCTAACTTGGTAATCAACAAGAAGGAATTTGTTCTTTACCTTTTTCACAATATTTGGCCAAGTTATGATCTTCTCCTTTCCTCTCCTTTGTCTATCAATTTGCAAATGCTCCCACCACAATGAAGCATGACCTTCCATCCTAGTAACTACAATCATCACCTTCTTATTATTAGGAGTGTTTTCATACTCAAAGGACTTCTCCATATCTAAGATCCAATAAAAAAAAACATTGGTATCCAATTTTCCATCATAAGGAACAACTTCTACAATAGGCTTCAAATTTTCCCTAGACAACACTCACAATAATCTTTCCTCATCTTGATTTTCTTCAATTTTTTGATTATGGTTTGGTGTTTCTACTTAATCATCACTTACATCAACAAGATGTGCTTCTATCCTCTGGGTTGTCTCCATAGCATCTAATCTAGCTACAATTTGTCTCAATTGATCTAATATAGCATTACCAAAATTTCCTCTACCATGAACCATTTTTACAAATTAGATTCCTGGAAGATCATAACCCTCTGCAAGTAGTATGTCAAATCTATAGATCTGCCACCCTAAAACCAAATTTGAATTAGGGTTCTACATGAACCAATCTGCACAAGGATGAACCTTAAACTCTAACATCACTTGACACAAGGAAGGATGGTGAAAACTAGGACCAATGGCACACCCAACTCTCTAAACCACCTTACAACAATTAACATAATGAAAGAAAAGATAAAGAAAAACAACCAAAGAATGAAGAAGAGTAAAATACTTTTGTTGATTCTTCAAATATTCAACATACATCCCCAGTTGTATGGCTTTTTAGATTACGACCAAATAAAAATACATTCAAATCCAAGATCTAGTTGCAAATTTGCACTTTTGAGTTCCACTCTTAAATCTTCTCCTAAAACCTCAACTACCTTAGCTCTTAGCCTAAACACTCTATTTATACTAAAAAAATGGCTTCTAGATAATTATAGAACATGAAGAAGCCACAAGTAAGCTCTTAGCAAATATTAAATAAAAATAAACCTAACATTAAATACACAAATAGGCCTGCATCAACCATTAGTTATCCATAAATTGATGTCCAAGAAAAATCATGATATATCCTAGCTCTATTTGAGTTAGAAAATGTGCTTGAAACTTTGGGTATATATTTAGGTCCTCTACAACCCCTTAAGTATGTAAAGTTTGATTCAAGAAAAAGTGTGCATCCACATTGAAAGTCAAGCATAGGAAACTATCATGCAAAACTACGAGAAATCAATGCTCTAGAAGAATTGTCATATCTCCCAACTCATAAGGAGTTAGAAATTGTGCCTTGATCATAGATAGTACTCTAAGCCCTCTTGAGTCCTTGAAGTGCATAACCCTTCATTCATTATGGAAAAATAGTTACATGGTCTACAATAGGCACCTAGAAACTAGAAAATATAGTTTCAGTAGCAAGATAAAAACTAAAAATATGTAGGATAGTAGTGTAAACTAGGATGCTCCTGCATCATTTGATAACATATTTTTTCTTGTTGTTAAGATTACTTGTATCCATACTATTTTATGTATTGTGGCTACTAAAGATTTGCATTTAGAGTAGCTTGATATTAAAACAACCTTCCATCATGGTGATTTGGATGGAGAGATATATATGGCTCAACCACAAAGATTTGAGGTCAAAGGTAAGAAGAACTTAATGTGCAAATTGAAGAAAAGTTTATATTTCTTGAAGCAAGCACCTTGACAATGATATCTGAAATTTGAAATTTTTATGCATAATCATGGACATAGTAGGTGTCATTTAGATCATTTTATTTAGTTTAAGAGGTTGGATAATGATAGCTACATTATTTTATATTTATATGTTGATGATATGCTAGTAGCTAGGTCTAACATGTATCACATTAATGGGTTGAAATACTAGTTAGCACATGCATTTTCTATGAAATATTTGGGGGCAGCAAAACAAATATTTGGTATGAAGATTTGTAGAGATAGTAAGAATAGGAAATTGACACTAACTTATGTACATTATGTTGAGAAGGTGTTGCAACATTTCTCTATGGAGAATGCTAAAGCTGTTAGCACACCTTTACCTAGTAATTTGAAGTTAATTAAGGAGATGTGTCCCAAGAAACAAGAAGAGGAGGATAAGATGTACAAGGTATCCTATGCTTTAGCTATACGAAGTTTGATGTATGTTATGGTATGTATACAGCCAAATATTGCACATGCAGTGGGATTTGTTAGCAAGTATATGAGTCATCTAGGAATTGAGCATTGTAATGCAGTTAAATAGATTCTCAGATATTTGAGAGGAACATCTAGTAAGTGTTTACACTTCGACGACTCTACTACTAACTTACAGAGCTATGTTGACTCAAATTTGGTAGGGGATATTGATACTAGGTAGAGTACTATAGGTTATGTCTTTACTATTGGTGGGGTAATCTTGAGTTGGGTTTCTAAGTTACAAAAGGTTAATTCTTTATCCACTACAAAGGTAGAGTATGTTGCTGCTACATAGGCAGGCAAGGAGATGATATGGCTTTAGGTGTTCTTGGAAGAATTGGGACACCCTTAGAAGGATAATAATTTGTTTATAGATAGTCAATGTGCCATTTATCTTGTGAAGAATTGAGATCTACATTCAAAGACCAAACACATACAGTTGTGATACCATTTCATTTGGTTAGTTTTGGATGATGGACAATAATAGCTAGACAAGATACATACAAATGACAATCTAGTAGATATGTTTACAAAGGTAATGACACAGAGAAGTTGAATTCCTCTTCAGCTTTGGTTGGTCTTCTAGACTAAATATGAATAAAAGAATAATAGAGTCCAAGGTGATTTGATCCAATGGGAGCCCCATGTGGTAGTTGTATTTCTATAGAATCAGTCTCCAATTGAGAGATTGTTGTTTAGTGTGGAGCCTGATTAGTCCCTAAGTGGGAGATTATTAGTTTATGGTGGCTGATTAGGATAGTACTATACATACTTCATAAATTCTCTGGAGCTTGAAAATAAATAAATTTGGGCTCTATTTTATCAAGATTTTGGGCTGACATGTAATTATTAATTATAATGCTAAATTGTTAAAAATACTTGTATAAAAGGGCTCAGTGTTAGGGATTTATTTATTGTGGTGATGTAAAAATTAGTTCCTATGGTGGTATTGAGTTGTGAGGGATTGCAAATTGTAATCAGGTTGTAATCACTAAATCGTACTAATATCAGACTTGTCGTTTGGTGGATATAACTCAGGGATTGAGTGAACCACATTAAATCTTGGAGTCTTGTGTTATTTTCTACGTGATCGATTATTTTCTAATACTGTTTATATTTGCATGTAACTATTATTTCTATCTGTGGTTTGATCCTAACATGTTGTCCTTAGTATCATCAATGTTCACCTCATATTAAAGTGGTCTTACCCATGCAACTCTAGGCCTGACAGCCTAAATGTATACCTTATCACAATGTAAAAGGAAACATATGTCTTATTCATATTCATCCTATTCATTCACTAGTTTCTTAGGGATTTTGAATCTGCTTTGCATTCTTTCCTTTAAGGTTTCAAAATATGGATATATGATGCCCTCAAAATTGTCTCCCATTTCAGTTATGAACTCATTTATCTAATATATGATAGGTTTGTCTTTCTTCCATACTACATTTTCCTTGGAAGGAAAAAAAATTATGAACATAAAAGAATAAGAAGAATAAAAGTGAACCAAATTTATGTAGATTAATCTTTGATGCCTAGATGCTCTTCATGTTTTTTCTCAATTGGTTCAGTTATAGCTTCACACACAACACTATTTTATTTGCTAGAACTATATATCTTGTGTGCAATAACATGAATAACAAACTTTATCTCCATGTCCATGACATCATTTACATTCATTCCTCTACCATCCCACTTGGTGAGTGTCTTCTTTTCTAGCTCAACGCAACCTAGGGTTTTGGTCATCTTGACTTTATCAATCATGAAAAACCGATTAACCCTATGCATCATTTTATTCATGATCTTGATGGGTTGATGAAGCTAGAATTATGTATCATGAACATGGCTCAGGATAAAACTAATCCACTTAATTTGAAAATTCCTTGGCATGTGTAATATATGGGTCAAACCCTTCATTTCTAGGTGCTTGTGCTTAGGTTTTAGGTTTCTGTCCACATACAATGCTCTATATTCTTGATTCATCTCTAGAGTTTCCAATTCTTGAATTCAACAATGATATAAGGATCTAATATCATATATTAACAATATCTTTGATGAAATCTACAAGTGCACAATGACTAGGTCCAATTCCTCCACAATCGTAGGACTAAGCTTGAATTTTAGGTCTATACCTACACAACATTCCTTAGTAAGATCTCGGATCCCTTCTTGACTTTATTTCTCAATAAGGATATCATTATTCTTGGTGACGAATGAATAATCTTTGACAAATTTTCTCTAATTTTTTTTGAATTGCTTGGAGGATCAAGATCACTTTTCTCTATTCTCTCTAGAAATCACATTGAAAAATTAAACATTTGATTCCTCCTTTTTTATCAAAATTTGTCTTTAAGTCATCATAATTGCATCATACTTCTGATAGCTCGGTGACAACCTACTAACTTAGCATGTGTGAGAAGCTGACTATTACCTTTGTCTTCACCTTAGATCTTCAACTTGGATCTTCAACTTAGATCTTCAACTCAATAGACTCTATCTATATTCACACTTGGTTAGGTCTCTGAACTTAGTGAAGATCGGTAATAACTAACTTGACTTGACTTTTCTCTATAAAGTCTTTGATTCTAAAGCTAACTTGGTGATCCTTAATGCATCTAAAATACTAAGTTTGATCTTCTTGCCTAATGACTAGAACTAATGTAAGATGTTTCTTTTAATCATAGTTGTAATGATCTCCATGGATAATTATTTTAAAATGGTTGAGTCAGCCAATTTACTAACTTGGGTGTCAATGCTTTCATGAATTTGACTTTCATTATCTCGAGATTTCTTTACCCATTTTTGCCTCATTTGACTTTTGATATTGTTAGCCTTTTCTTTCTTTTCATCTTCAACTATAGCTTGGTTCACATAGTTCTTGGCTAGATGACCAAGTTCTTTGCATACAAAACATCTCTTTGTAGGGTATATTTTCCTCATGTGAGTCCTCATGCAATTTTCTCCAATGTGACCATGCTCATTGCATAAGTAACATCTATACCATGTGTTATAATCCCAACCAAAAATAGATTTCACAATTTGTTCTACTAGGTTCCATTTCTTGGTTTTGCATTATTAATATTTGTGCCCTTATTTGTTGCAATTGAAACATTTTCCTCCAAACTTTTTTTTCTTTGTGCATTCACTTGCTCTATAACCTTTCTTTTTGCAACCATAACATTTTCCATTAAATTTTTGTTTACCATTGCTCCAAAACTTGTTTGATGTGTGCCATATCTTTTCACAATGGTTACATGTAGGTCTTGTGTTCTTCTATGTTTCTTGCTCTGATGATTCACCTTCATCTATATAGCCTAATCTAGCTTTTCCTTTCCATCTAAATTGAGTTTTCTTATCCAATTGATTCATGATTTTTAAAGATTTCATGACCCTTTCAATGGTTCTCCTTTCTATGCTAAGTTCATTATGTAATCTTGCATTGTTTTTCCTCAAGTTGATAAACCCACGATTTGCACAATTGAATTGATTTATTAGATCTACTTGCTGAAGAGATAGGTATTGAATTTCATTATCTTTTTCTTCTATCATTTCAATTAGCAATATTTTCTCCTCTTTTTCTAAGTCCTTTTTATCCATATCTTCACACATTTTGACTGGTTAAATTTCTTGTTCTTTTTTCAGTTTTTTGACTTCTTCATGTAGAGTGACATTCTTTTCAAGTAGATCTTAAATTATTTTATTAGCTTCATTTGAATTTCTATCTTTTCAAATGTCTTCAATTCTTTCTTCTATGTAGAGATTGTCATTCATTTGTGTTGCTAGTTCTTTCTTTCTTTGCAAGGGTTTAGAGAGTTGTTGCTTCAATTTCTTAAATTGATCCATAGCAATCTATAGATCCAACCTTTTATTTTCAATTGCTTTCTCTAATCTATACACTTCCATTTCATTTGATCTTTTCTCTAGTTGTTAATCTACTGATATGAGAATCAAATACTCTAATACCAATTATCTTTAGTACTACAGTATAAAGTTGGCCTATTAAGGCTTACAAATGATCAGTTCTAGCGATCTACCCTCTTAGGAGGAATAAAGACTATTAGGTCCACCTTGTTAAATTATTTATATAATACAATGAAGTATGTACTCAGTTAGGAGATTCTCCATATAATGTTAAGTCCACCTTGTTATAGGATTTGATTGATGTACATGTTAGGATGAATCAATGATCGATCTCTCCTCAACAACTTGGTTTGCTGAATGAGATTCCTTTAATGCATAAATTGTTGTAAATATAGACGGAGTAACTAAGAGGGGGGGTAAATTAGCTACCATAAAAAAAAATCCATAGATCCCTTAGATGTCTAATAAAACTATTTACTATTTTCATTCAATAAACGTAGTCTATGTTATACTTATTACCGATCCTTAAACATTCATAGTGATTAACATGCAAGCATAAAGGAAATAAAATGAACACATGAGACACCATATTTAACATGGAAACCCAATATGGAAAAAAATACCAAGTAAATAGCTATTGATTTTCACTTTTCTAAAGTGAGCCTTGTTAGGAGCCAACTTGGTTAAAGGTTACAAAACACACTATTAGGTGTGATCTTGCTAGACGATTTAATCACCATGTTAGGAGTGGCATAGCAAGAGGTCTTTAGAACAATTCAATGGAATTGTCACCTTATTAAAGGATTTAAAAATGGCTATTAAACCAAATCTATTAAGAGGTTTTGGAATCACTACTACAATGGTAAGAAAGTAACAATGAAATGACATGAATGAGATGCAAATGAATTTGTTGATTCCAGATCTCTATTTTGCTTCACACTAGATCCTTCCTAATTGAATATAATTTTTTTGCTCCTTAAGGATATTTGACCATCCTTCAAATTCACTCACACTTTCCTTCTCAAACAATCAATACATTTGCATACTCATTCATATTTTTAGAATCTCAACTTGACCTTTCATATATACCATTCAAATTATCAAGTCAACCCAATTACAACTTACAATTACCAATAATCATTACCTCGGTTGGATGGAATCAATATTTGAAACAATTAAACTTCATTTCTCAAATTAACAAAATCCTTCATTGGCCAACCTTGCTTGGTAAATAATGATCCTAAAAAGATTTCCTGTGTTAACCAATAGAAGCTTGGCTAACACTGCAAACTTGTTAAAATCCTTTGGCAACTAAGTGAACTTGGTGAATACTGACTTTTGACTAACTTTCCTTCATTAAGTAGGAGAGCTCGGTTAACACTACTTTCTACCACAATTTATTTTGAAACTTGAGTGAGCTTAGTAGACACTATCTATGTAGAGTAATTTCCTGATGTGTTCAATAGACACAGAAAATTGCCTTGCTAACCAACTAATCTTGGTAAGCACTATCTACCAACTAAGATGAGATTTGTGTAACATCAAAGAAATCACACAATTAGACAATTGTATCTAGCAATCTCCCTCTTTGGCATTAATGGCAACACAACATGTCATAGCATAATGAAATTTGAAAACAAGACTATCTTTGATAGGAATTTTCTCCCTCTTAGATTTTATGCCACAAACTTCTCTAATATAGTAATCTACCTTTATGAAATAATTACATTTCAAATAGTAAATTTTCACTTAAATTTTTTTTAAAAAGATATGATGGTAAACTCTCCCTCTTTGACAACACATGCCAAAGACAACACATACCAAATGAGTATCAATGTGCTTTGAGTACTGACTCATATGCAATGTTCCCTTGACTGTGCTGCATCAACTGATAGATCTTAAACTTGGTTCTTATTGATGCATCACTAAAAATTTATTTTAGTGAGCTTCAGATAGGGGAATGACCCCTAACTTACCTCTAAGATACATAAATGCATCCTTAGGTAATGGCTTGGTGAATATGTTTGCAATCTGTGTAATGCCCCGCCAAGGGATCCAAAGAATTAACTTAGAATTTCACTAAGTTTGGTAACATTTTTTTTTTTTTTACATGAAAGTAAATACCATACATAACTTATTCACAATAACGGAAGCAATAGCAATGTCCATCTAAAAAGTAAACATAACATACATAACACATTACATTCTTTAAGATTTCTTAACATTGAATTACATACATGAATCCATCTAGTACAACAACCACATGAAATAATAATGATAAGTCCAATGTTCATACATTACATTTCCAAATGCTCAATCATCCACTGTACATGTCACAGGGTATGAAGGCTTACAAGAATATACATATGTGAAATAAGGTACATCATCCTATTCAAATCCATGATACATAAAAGACAATCACATGATACATCATCATAGAAGACATATACATCTATCATAAAGATCAAATAAAATAAAATAAGTGCATGGTTCCACCCAACCGTTAATAGCATCATTAGACCATCTAGGGCCCTAGCCATCCCTCTGTTCGTAACATCCCAAATCACCAAAGGGATCATCGGTATTAACATAGTAGGAATTTCACTCCTAACATATACAACATCATATGTAGAAAGTAATCTAACATGCAAATATAAGCATAAGATAACATCATCTAACATATGCTAATCATCAATGAAAGGATACATATCCACCATCATGAAGGACGCATCAGCCACGATGTCTCGATGAATCTCAAATGATAAGAGTGGAAAATACACTACCACCCGACCGTGTGGTACCTAAGTGGTCCACTTCCACCATGTTGAGGAGATAATCTCAAGTCCCAAAAAGGCTATCCCTAACACATAGCACAAATCTCTATAGTCCAAGAATCCTAAAAGTATACTAACTCAAAGGTTCCAATCACGAAACTGACATCTACTTCCCAGAGGCACACAATGACATGTAGGAACCTACTATGCAAGCGGGAAAGTGTCATCACAATTATCATATACAAGTTATCCTGGCAGTTAGCTAAACTCCACGGGTCCATACTAATTTCACGCAGCCACTAGTATCCTCTCATACTGACGAGGCATACTACAGAATGCAAGGTCGCAATCCCATCCTAGCCTGTACAAGCACTCAAGGCATGGGCGAGAACAAAACACTTATCTTTTTAGGTTCATTTTGTTAGTATTAGGTGTGAATGTTATCAGTTATTAATCCAACTTACAATGAGTTACCCTGGCAGCCTCTAAGGGCCTGGCCCCCATTGCAAGCCACTTCCCGTCACTACATGCAGATATCCTACCCTAATACTCATGGACTCATAAATCTCAAAATCACAAAAGATAATCCATAAAATCATCAAATATGCATAAAAGCATCAAATCTTCATGAGAAAACATCCATAGAAAAACATGAACACAACAGCTCATATTGGCAACTGAAGTATCACTGATAATCAAAGTATCCAATGGTTCTCAATAACCAAAATATATATCTCAATCATACTGATTGAAGACTCTAGAAATGGTTGGGTCAAACATGTCACAACATGACATCATCAAGAATAAATCCACATCTCAGTCCCATCATGGTGACTAGAAAATAATCAAGGATAACTGATCGATAACTCAAAAATGATTAGCTCAAGTGTCTCATACGCATACATCTCAGCTTCACACATGAAGACTGATGAACAAATACAAACATTTTATAGAGCATAAAATCACATTACCATGGTTAGGCTTATAAAGATCGATACCAAATAAGATCAACATGCCAACACATCTCATAACCCTCGAGTCTCTGGTAACAACCTAGGACTGGTCAACACTAGTTAACCCAAAACCCAAAATAAGAAGCATATAGAATACACGATGCAAACACATGTTTTGATTTTTCTAAGTTTTCAAATTTGAATTTAGAAGTCTCAGTTTACGTATTCCCAAATTATATTAAGTGGAGAAATTTCACATTTTTTCTAACCCATGTATTCGTTTGATAGATAAAAGTTTCTCCTCAAAACTACTAGACTCCATTTGCTAATTGTACTAATAATATTTTGTCTATATAAACGTTGTTTGAAAAAGATCCCTATCACCAAACCAATAAGACTCATTGTAGATTTTAACATGAATTATCTCCAAATTCTTAACATTATCATCTTCATTAAACACCTCAGAAAATTGTTTAATATATATTATATAGTATTCAATATACATTATAAAAATTCCACTATATTAAAATCTATTTTCTTTTAATTTTCTCTCATTTAAAAAATCCATTTACTTAGATTGACTAATAATTAATTACACTTCTTCTACTATTAACTAATCTTAATTAAATTTGATTTAATTAGATTAGATAATAAACCATATAAAACTAATGCATATTAATAAGATTCTAATAAGGGAAGTTTGCAATAATATCTTTAATCCATTCCATGCTTTGGTATATTATTTTTTTTCTTGTGAAGTTTTAGCATAAAAAACTCTTGGTTATGGGAAATGGAAAAATATTTGTCCTTGAATAAAACAATCTCAGTACGATAGCCATATCTCCCTAATGAACCGTTGGATCGGGCTGAAATTGAAATATGTTCAAGAGGGCCAAGTCGCACCAATTCTGACCGAAGCGATCAAATAAATTCGATCACAATAAAAAGTTATGAATGACTTAGTTCGGGTCTATCCAAGGGGCAGCGACAGGGCAGTTTGTGATGAATTAAAAATTTCCTCTTAAAATAATTGTTCTCTAAATTTAACCATAAAAGGGTTTATTCATATGCATCTAAAAATATAACTGATAGAAAGATTACATCTAATCATTCGAATTTTCACCATAAAAATTCTATTTTAATTCCAAATCTTGTCTTTCTAATTTAATATAAATTCCAACCCAAATCTGGTTCATATCTAATTATTTCTCCTTAATTGGATCCAGGGTTTTTCTATTATTTTCTTCTCAACCAAATAGCATATCTAGATTCTAATTTCAAATTACAGATTCAATCATAGAAAAGTTTCAGACACATATAACAGACACGATGAAGACAGGAATGCATGATGTAGAAATAGCATAAGTAAAATCACAAGAATCTACCCAGATACTGATGCTAATTCACTCTTCATCAGAAAACCCGTAGAGCAAGCTCCCTTCTTCAGAGTTCTTGAGTCCTCCAATGCTCCAATTGCTCTCCACCCTCTCCCTAAGCTTCTATGAATGCCTGAATACAAAGAGCTCTCAAGAAACTTTTGGAATGCTTCTTGAAACCACTGAAAGGTGTCACCAACTAAGCATGGGTCTTTTCCAATTCTTTTTGATGAGTCATAGAATTGTAGACACCTTGTGCTTAATTGATGCACTAACCCCCGTGTTGTTGACACATGTTAATTCCCATGCAAGCTTATAACTACAATAATTTCTATTTAAATTTTATAACTTTTATTTTAATCTTTTATAACTTTTATTATTATTATTTTATTTATTACTTTATTATTATTTTATAATTATTATTACTTTTAATTTCTAGTTTTCTTTTATTTAATTCCTTTTCCCCAATAATTCACATTACAATCAAAATATCAAAGATTGTGATATTTTATTAATCTTCTCAAATAAATAATTTATTAATTAAATCTATTTGTTAAGACTTAATTAATGAAAAATTCACCATAGACCTCCAAGATAAAATATGAAAACCCATCATAGAACAAATCATACAAAATAAATCTAAAGGGTTAAAAATCACGAAATATGTCATCCGACATATTTGGTGGGTATTCAACTTTGATACTTGTCCTAACTCACTAGGACAAATGGTTTTTAGGTTTGGGATTCGGAGTTGAAAATTTATCTCCCTTCTCTTATCATTGAGATAGTATAATAGGGTACGCTCATCCTGGCAATTCAGGAAAGTCGATACTCGGTACCTGCAACCTGCAGAAAAGCCATGCATGTACATACAATATATAATGCTAAGCTAAATAGACAATGGTAGGAAGTGGTGCATCGTGTAGATCCTGACTAAGCAGGTGACTACGACTCCCTTCCTTAACCACATCAGAAACACCATACAATAAGAAAACACACACACCATACACATGCAAGTATGGGGTAAGTAACCATAATAAAACATATGATATAATAAACCATCTAACTAATCATCATTAATAACTGAAAATGATGTAATGATCATCATACATACATGAAATGTAAAGTCTAAATGATCTCATCATATATCAACTGAATCCTTATCATAATATCTGATAGTGTCAAAATAACACCACTAAACTATCAACATAAAACTAGTCTACATAGTTTGATAACAATAAGTCTAGAAAAGATGTGAACGAGGGTAGGCACTACATCCACCCCCACTTGAATTAGGCTTACTCCTAGAAGCCTACAAACAAATAGGGATATAAATTCCTCAATCTAGCTACATCCTTCCAAGTAGCTGAAGAATCATCAATAGGGTCCCATTGGACCCTTACCTGCTCGATGGTTCGACCCCTGAGGGTCAACCCCCGCTACTCCAGAATATGAACCGGCTCCAAAGCCAACTGCCCGTCCTCTACCTGCAACACATTCCAATCAAGAACATGCACAATATCAGGGATATACTGCCTAAGCACTGAAACATGAAAAATATCATGAATGCGAGCTAAGCTGGGCGGTAGAGAAAGATGGTAAGCAACATGGCCAATCCTCTCCAAAAACTTGAATGGTCCCACAAAGTGAGGTGCTAGCTTAGAACCCTTTCTGTACTGGATCAGACTCTTTCGCAGTCGTACTCTCAAGAAAACCTTATCACCCACAACAAACTTCTTATCAATCCTATGAGCATCGGCATACTTCTTCTGCCTATCATGTGTCGTAGTCAAATGCTCACGGATACACACTACCTATTGCTCCATATCACGAAGCATCTCAAAACCCAATAGAATGTGATCCTCGAGGTTGTCTGAACTCAATGGTTTACGACAAGGACGTCCATATAATGCCTGAAAAGGTGCCATGCCAATATAACTATGATACCCATTGTTGTAAGAAAAATCCACTAGGTAGAGATAGTCCTCCCAATGTGTTTGCCTATCCATCACATACATCCATAACATATCCTCCAAAACCTGGTTCACCCTCTCTGTCTGACCATCAGTCCCTGGATGATATGCCAAACTGAAGTTTAGCTGCACTCCAAGCTCATGCTGCAACGATGTCCAAAATGAAGATGTGAATGTAGGATCCTTTTTAGAAATGATCTTTCTAGGAATACCATGTAATCTCACAATGTCACGCATGAAGACATTCGCTATAGAAGCTGCTATGTAGGAAGACCCGATTGATGAAAAATGTGCCACTTTAGTCAACCGATCAACGGTAACCATGATAGCATCATGACGTCGAACTATCATAGGTAATCCTACTATAAAATCCATGGAGATGATATCCCATTTCCAAGAAGGAATGAGATTAGGCTGCAATAGTCCTGCCAGGTGCTAGTGTTCTGCCTTGACTCTTTGACACTCAAGACACCTAGCCACAAAATCAGCAATATCTTGCTTCATCCCGGACCAAAAGAACAAATGTCTCAAATCAGCATGCATCTTCTTGACACCTGGATGTGGTGAGTAAGGTGTACGATGGGCTTCTGCCAGAATCAAGGTGCGAAGCTCATCCAGTAATGGCACATAAATCCTCCCAAAATGTCTCAAAAGACCATCTGATTCTCGAACGTAACCTGCAAACTTACCTTCCAAAGATCTTCTTGAATCTATCTCTCTACACACTTCCTGATACCAGGAATCTGTAGGAAGTGCCTGAAGAATCCGACTCCTCAAATCTACACTAAGAGTCATCGATGTTACCACATGTCTCCTGCGACTCAAAGCATCTACCACCACATTCTCCTTACCCTGAATGTACTTTACCTCAAAATCATACTCGCATAAAAATTCCATCCATCATCTCTAGCAAGCATTCAAATTAGGCTAAGTAAAGATGTACTGAAGACTACGATGATCACTATGTAGCTCAAATCTGTGCCCCAACAAGAAATGTCTCCACCTTGTCAAAGCATGAACTATTGCTGCTAACTCAAGATCATGTGTAGGGTAATTTAACTCATGATTCTTGAGCTTGCATGATTCATATGCAATCACCCATCCATTTTACATCAACACTGCTCCAATTCCTTCAAGAGAAGCATCTATACACATCATGAAATCAGCTAAAATCGGTGCACTAGTCAAAAGCTCCTTGAGCCTCTAAAATGCTTCCTCACATTTCTCTGTCCACACAAACTTCTTACCTTTCCTCTGAAGAGAAGTGATAGGATATGCTATCCTAGAGAAGTTCTGGACAAATCTGCAATAATAATCAACTAAACCCATGAAACTATGAATCTCTGACACATTAGTCAGGGTAGGCCAATCTATTATCGCCTAAATCTTTGCAAGATCCACTAAAACATGCCCTAAATACTGAATCTCCAATTTGAAGAATTCACACTTAGCGGCATTGGCATAAAGTTGATTGCCTCTCAAACACTGCAATACCAACTGCAGGTGTTCCTCATACTCCTTCTGAGTCTTAGAAAATATCAATATGTCATCAAGAAACATGAGAACAAACCTATCAAGATATGATCGAAATACACCATTCATCAAACTCATGAACATTGATGGAGCATTAGTCAACCCAAAAGGTACCACTATGAACTCATAATGCCCATAACGCATTTGAAAAGTGGTTTTGTGAATATCTGCTTGCTTAATACGAAGCTGGTGGTATCCTAACTTAAGGTCAATTTTGGAAAATACTGTAGCTCCCTTGATCTGATCAAATAAGTCATCAATCCTAGGCAAAGGATACCTATTCTTAATAGTCACCTTGTTCAACTGTCTATAGTCAATACAAAGGCGCAAAGAACCGTCTTTCTTCTTCACAAAGAGCACTAGAGCTCCCCATGATGATACACTGGGTTGAATGCTCCCTTTGGCCAGAAGTGTCTCTAGTTGAAGACGTAGCTCATCTAGTTCCTGAGTAGTCATATGATAAGGAGCTTTAGAGATAGGCTCCACTCCAGGAATTAGATCAATGCTAAAATCAATGTCCCTCTTTGGAGGCATGCCTGGAATCTTACTTGGAAAGACATCTACGTACTCCTGTAAAATTGGGTGATCTAAAGTCTTCCTCACAGGATCTTTCTCATCAAGATCATTTACCATAACAGAAAATATCTGACATCCCTTATGGAAACTTCGCTTCAATTGCATAGCAGAAATCATCCGTAGAGATATAGGCCTCGGTATCCCAACTATCTTCACATCATTCCCTTGGTCATCTTGGCACAAAATAATCTTCTTCCTACAATCTATACTGGCTCTATGAGATCCAAGCCAGTCCATGCCTAGAATAACATCATAGGAACCAAGGGGTATGACTCAAAGATCCAATGCCATATCAAAGCTCCCTAAGCTAAGCCCACACTTATGAACTATAGAATCTATGGAGGCCTTAATCCCTGAGGCTAGTTCCACTTGCCAACCATGATCTTGCTTCACCGCATCCAACTTACACTTAGAAACTATAGATGGTGAAATAAATGAATCTATAGCTCCTGAATCAAACAATACTAAAAGAGATATACCTCGAATAGCACCTGTGGTCTCAACCACTATTCCCTAATGATCTGCCTGACACTGGTCAACTGCTGCAAAAACTCTATGAGATCTCCCTGCATCACCAACTATGGGTTTTGAAGCTGTAGGCCTAGGTCCTAAAAATTGAGGTGCTCGCTATGGACACTGAGCTGCATAATGTCCAATCTGACCACATGAAAAACATTCTGTATTCCTGCCAGATCCTCTTCCCATAGGTTTGGGTCTACGCTCTTGTTCTTTCTGATGCACTTTAGGCTGTTCTTGAACAAGAGGTAGATGTTCTAAAATAGTCTGCATCATCTATCTCAAACCAACCTCTTCAGACTCAGCTTGGTCCTCTCTACGAATCTCTTCCTACTGCTTATTAGAGTACTCTTCCCTGCTCTCTACACGAGTGGATCCCTCATGGGAAAACTCATGGACACTGACAGCTCTGCCATGACCATGACCTCTTCCTTGGCCTCTACCATGGCCTCTAATAGAAGACTCAGTCCCAAACACCATATTACAACAAAACAAGGTAGTATTACAATCAAAAGACACATGTTGCAATAGAATAAGTTCAATTCTATGTTTAGGTTTAAGTAAAATCTCCAGTTTTGAAAACTAATTGTTGAAGTATGAAAAATATTCAAGTAACAGTTCAGGTTCTGTTTCAGTTCAACTAGTTTCAAGTTGAAGAGATACACTTAATAGTTCACAGTTCTAGTTGTTCCAAAATACCCAGAGCTCCCAATGTAGAAACTTGGGCTCTGATACCAAATGTAATGCCCCGCCAAGGGATCGAAAGAATAAACCAAGAATTTCACTAAGTTTGGTAACATTTTTTTTTTTTACATGAAAGTAAATACCATACATAACTTATTCAAAATAACGGAGGCAATAGCAATGTCCATCTAAAAAGTAAACATAACATACATAATAGATTATATTCTTTAAGATCCCTTAACGTTGAATTACATACATGAAACCATCTAGTACAACAACCACATGAAATAATAATGATAAGTCCAATGTTCATACATTACATTTCCAACTGTTCAATCATCCACTATACATGTCACAGGGTATGAAGGCTTAAAAGAATATACATATGTGGAATAAGGTACATCATCCTATTCTAATCCATGATACATCAAAGACAATCACATGATGCATCATCATAGAAGACATATACATCCATCATAAATATCAAACAAAATAAACTAAGTGCACGGTTCCTCCCAACTGTTAATAGCATCGTTAGACCATCGTGGGCCCTAGCCATCCCTCCGTGTGTCACATCCCAAATCACCGAAGGGATCATCAGTATTAACATAGTAGGAATGTCACTCCTAACATATACAACATCATATGTAGAAAGTAATCTAACATG
This sequence comes from Cupressus sempervirens, assembly GCA_028749045.1. Lineage (NCBI taxonomy): Eukaryota > Viridiplantae > Streptophyta > Pinopsida > Cupressales > Cupressaceae > Cupressus > Cupressus sempervirens. The sequence goes on along the minus strand of CM053786.1, from coordinate 645,117,206 downwards.
AAAATATAAGCAAAAGATAACATCATCTAACATATGCTTATCATCACTGAAAGGATACATATCCACCATCATGAAGGACGCATCAGCCACGATGTCTCGATGAATCTCAAATGATAACACTACCACCCGACTGTGTGGTACCTAAGTGGTCCACTCCCACCATGCTAAGGAGATAATTTCAAGTCCCAAACAGGCTTTCCATAACACATAGCACAAATCTCTATAGTCTAGGAATCTTAAAAGTATACTAACTCAAAGGTTTCAATCACAAAACTGACATCTACTTCCTAGAGGCACACAATGACATGCAGGAACCTACTATGCAAGTGAGAAAGTGTCATTGCAATTATCATGGACAAGTTACCCTGGCAGTTAGCTAAACTCCATGGGTCCATACTGATTTCATGCGGCCACTAGTATCCTCTCATACCGACGAGGCATACTACGGAATGCAAGGTTGCAACCATGCGTCTCACTACTCCCATCCTAGCCTGTACAAGCACTCAAGGCATGGGTGAGAAAAAAACACTTATCTTTTTAGGTTCATTTTGTTAGTATTAGTTGTGAGTGTTATCACTTATTAATCCAACTTACAATGAGTTACCCTGGAAGCCTCTTAGGGCCCCGACCCCCATTGCAAGCCACTTCCCGTCACTACATGCAAATATCCTACCCTAATGCTCATGGACTCATAAATCTCAAAATCACAAAATATAATCCATAAAATCATCAAAGAGTTTATTCATACGCATCTAAAAATATAATTGATAGAATGATTACATCTAATCATTCGAATTTTCACCATAAAATTTCTACTTTAATTCCAAATCTTGTCTTTCTAATTTAATATAAATTTGAACCCAAATCCGGTTCATATCTAATTATTTCTCCTTAATTGGATCTAGAGTTTTTCTATTGTTTTCTTCTCAACCAAATAGCATATTTAGATTCCAATTTCAAATTACAGATTCAATCATAGAGAAGTTTCAGACACATATAACAGACATGATGAAGGCAGGAATGCATGACGCGGAAATAGCATAAGTAAAATCACAAGAATCTACCCAGATACTGATGCTAATTCGCTCTTCCTCAGAAAACCTACAGAGCAAGCTCCCTTCTTCAGAGTTCTTGAGTCCTCCAATGCTCCAATTGCTCTCTACCCTCTCCCTAAGCTTCTATGAATGCTTGAATACAAAGAGCTCTCAAGAAACCTTTGGAATGCTTCTTGAAACTGCTGAAAGGTATCACAACTAAGCATGGGTCTTTTCCAATTCTTTTTGATGAGTCATAGAATTGTGGACACCTTGTGCTTAATTGATGCACTAACCCTTGTGTTGTTGATACATGTTAATTCCCATGCAAGCTTATAACTCCAATAATTTCTATTTAAATTTTATAACTTTTATTTTAATCTTTTATAACTTTTATTATTATTATTATTTTATTTATTACTTTATTATTATTTTATAATTATTATTAATTTTAATTTCTAGTTTTCTTTTATTTAATTCCTTTTCCCCAATAATTCACATTACAATCAAAATATCAAAGATCATGATATTTTATTAATCTTTTCAAATAAATAATTTATTAATTAAATCTATTTGTTAAGACTTAATTAATGGAAAATTCACCATAGACCTCCAAGATAAAATATGAAAACCCATCATAAAACAAATCATACAAAATAAATCTAAAGGGTTAAAAATCACGAAATATGTCATCCGACACATTCGTAGGGTATTCAAGTTTGATACTTGTCCTAACTCACTAGGACAAATGATTTTTAAGTTTGGGATTTGGACTTGAGAATTTATCTCCCTTTTCTTATCATTGAGATAGTATAATAGGGTATGCTCATCTTGGCAATTTAGAGAAGTCGATACCCAGTACCTGTAATCTGCAGAAAAACCATGCATGTACATACAATATATAATGCTAAGCTAAACAGACAATGACAGGAAGTGGCGCATCATGTAGATCTTGACTAAGCAGGTGACTACGACTCCCTTCCTTAACCACATCAGAAACACCATACAATAAGAAAACATGCACACCATACACATGCAAGTATGGGGTAAGTAACCATAATAAAACACATGAGATAATAAACCCTCTAACTAATCATCATTAATAACTGAAAATGATGTAATGATCATCATACATACATGAAATGTAAAGTCTAAATGATCTCATCATATATCAACTAAATCCTTATCATAATATCTGATAGTGTCAAAACAACACCACTAAACCATCAACATTAAACTAGTCTACATAGTCTGATAACAATAAGTCTAGAAAAGATGTGAACGAGGGTAGGCACTACAATCTGTTCTTTTGTATGGACATATTCCAATCTAATTTCTTTATTCTGCACCAATTCTCTAGTAAAGTGGTATTTTATAGCAATGTGTTTGGTTTTGAAATGCATCACTGGATTCTTTGATATATTAATTGCACTTGTATTATCACAAAACATAACAACTAGTTCTTTGATCTCAAACTTCATGCCTTGGAACAACTACTTAAACTAAACAATATTAGAACAATTCACTACCGCTTTAACATATTCTACTTCTATTGTAGATTGGGATATGCAATTTTTCTTTTTACTTGTCCAAGATACCAACCTTTTTCTAAGAAAGAATGCTCCGCCACTTGTACTCTTTCTGTCATCAATGTTTCCTACCTAATTAGCATCAGTAAATACTTTTAAGTTCAAATTTCCTCCAAATTTATACTACAATCCATAATCTTTAGTACCTTTCAAGTATCTCAAGATCCTTTTGATTGCCATAATATGATTTTCTCTAAGTTTTGCCAAGAATCTTACTACTATACCAATTGCAAGAGCAATACTAGGCCTTTTATGAACTACATACTATCATTTTCCAATCGTTGATCTGTATAAAGTCTGATCTATCTCTTTTGAATCACCATCTTTTGTAAACTTTAGTCTAGTACACATGGGAGTTCCAACTGGTTTTGAATCTTCCATACCAAACTTCTTGAGTATCTCCTTGATATACTTAGACTTAGTGATGTAGATACCATTCTTGCTCTATTGAATCTAAAGACCAACAAAGAACTTATTCTCACCAAACATAGACATTTCAAATTCTTTGTTCATTTTCTCTAAAAATTATTTACATAGATCATCATTCCCTATAAACAAAGTATCATCCACAAATATTTTTGCCAAAACAATCTTGTTATCTGGTCCTTCCTTGATGTACAAGCTACTATTATTATTAGTTCTCTAGAAACCAATTTGAATAAGGTAGTTATGCAATCTCTCTTATGATGCTCTAGGAGCTTGTTTCAGACCATACAATGCTTTGTGTAATTTGTTGACCATGTCCCTTTTATCTAGATTAACAAAACCTTTAGGTTGTTCAATGTAGACTTCTTCATCTAGAATACTATTGCAAAATGCATATTTAACATCCATATGATATACCTTAAATCCTTTATGTGTTGTATATGCAAGTAAGGTCTTAACACTTTCCATTCTTGCAATAGGAGCAAAAGTTTTACCATAATCAATTCCTTTTTCTTAGAGTAATCTTTATATACCAATCTAGCTTTATTTTTTGATACCTTACCATCTTCATTCAACTTATTTTGGAATACCCATTTTGTTCCAATCACATTTTTATCTTTAAGTTTGGGTACAAGAGTCCAGGTTTTTCTCTTCTCAATTTTCTCTATTTCTTTATTCATAGCCTCAATCCAACTTTCATTTTTCAATACATCTTTGACATTTCTAGGTTCTAAATTAGCAAGTAAACATGTACCTTTTAGCTCATTTCTTGTCATAGCACCTTCTAATTTATCTCCAATAATCTGATATGGTGCATGATGCCTTCTGACATACTTGGCCAATATGTGTTTTTTACCTTTTGAATGAATTGCATTGTCATCCTCTTGAACTTCAACTTCAGGTTCTGGCTACTTAGACTTGGTAGGCATTGGCTTGGTAGCTTCAAAATGTGACTCAGGTCCTTGTGACTCAATTTGAACTTCTTGCAACTCAGTGACTCAGGAAGACTCGGGAGTAGAAGTATCTTAATTTATAAATGTGTCTAGCAATGTATCAAGTTCAATGTAAACAAATCTCCTATAATCTTCTGGTTCTTTTTTGCTTTCTTCTCTAGTCCTTTTTGCAAACTCATTAACTTTCACATGTGCACTTTCTATGATTTTATGAGTAGACAAATTCAAATATCTATATGCCTTACTCTTGCAAGAATATCCTAACAATATACCTTCATCACCTTTCACATCAAATTTTTCTTTTCTAGATTCTTTCAAGATGTAACATTTATTTTCAAATACTTTTAGGTAACTTCCATTGGGTTTATAGCCATAACATAACTCATGGGGGTTTTGAATGAGTTCATCTTCAACTTTTCTCAATTTAAGGTATGAACTATAGTGTTGATAGCTTCCTTCCAGTATTTGATAGCAATGTTCTTTTCGATCATTAGATTCCTTGCACAATTCATGATAGATTTGTTCCTCCTTTCAACTATTCCATTTTGTTTGGGAGTTCCAAGGGTTGATATCTGTCTTTTGCTTCCTCTTTAAATGAAAAAGTTATTGAATTCATTAGAGATGAATTCACCACCTCTATCTAATCTTAAGCATTTCAATCTTTTCCCTATTTCCTTTTCTACTCTTGCCAAATGCCATTTGAATTTCTCAAATGCTCCTGACTTCTCTTTTAGATACATAACAATCATCATTCTAGAGTAGTCATCAACAAAAATAATAAAGAACTTTTCTCCACCATAGCTCTCAATTCCAATAGGTCCACACAAATTAGTATGCACAATTTTCATTAAAATATCTTTAGACTAATAGTTTTTACCTTTAAAACTAGTCTTTCTCATTTTACCATCTAACAATTCTTGCATAGACCAACATCAAGTTTCTCCAAACTAATAATGCCTCTTACTTTTCTAAATTTTCTTATCTTTACCATCTTACCAAAATTTACATGACATAACCTTCTGTGCCATGAGCAAATTTCTTCAACTTGAGCAATAAAACATGAGCACTCACCAAGATCAAGATAAAACAAATTACCTTTTGTTTGTTTGCTTGATCAAATCAGTTTTCCTTTGTCATCTAGTAGTCTTGCCTTGCTATGCATGAATTCTACCTTGAATCCAATGTTGATTAGTTGTGCCACACTCAACAGATTATGTTTTAGTCCTTCAACCCAATAGGCATTATCGTATACAAGTTCTTTGGTTAATGATATTCAACCTCTTCCTTTTATGCAACAAGGTTCATTGTTTCCAAACCTTACACTACTACCATCATAGTCTTCAAAACTTTCAAACTTTGTTTTGTCACTAGTTAGCATGAGAATATATCAGGATGTCATCTAGGAAAACAACTACAAAATTATCTAAAAAGGTACAAAATACTCCATTCATGAGGCTCATGAACATAGCTGGAGCATTCGTGACGCCAAATGGTACCACGGTGAACTCATAGTGACCATACCTAGTACGAAATGCAATCTTATGGATATCACTATCCACAATCCTCAACTGATGATAACCTAACTTAAGATCAATCTTTGAAAATACTTAGGCACCCTACAACTGATCGAAGAGATTATCAATCCTGGGAAGAGGGTATTGCTTCTTGATGGTTACTTTATTTAATTGCCGATAATCAATACACAACCTTAGTGATCTATCTTTCTTCTTTACAAAGATCACTGGTGCACCCCAAGGTGACACACTAGGTCAAATATGCCCCTTCACTAAGAGTTCCTCCAACTGAATCTTTAGTTCACTAAGCTCATGAGTAGTCATCCTATATGGTTCTCTCAACACTAGCTCCACTCTTGGTACAAGATCAATATGAAAGTCCACTACTCTAGGTGGAGGCCTACTAGGGAGCTCTAAAGGAAAGACATCTGCAAACTCTTGCAATATTGGAAATTCATTGAGGGATGGATCCCTCTCTAAATCTTCTTCCATATCACTGATGGTGATAGCGAAAAACTGACATCCCTTTCACATGCATCATCTAAGCTACATAGCAGAAATCATACAAAGGGATATGGGTCTCTTAACCCCAAGGATCACTCTAGAGATACCATCCTCATCCACACATTCCACCTTCTTTTGTCGACAATCCATCTTGGCGCTGTGGACATAAAGCCAATCCATGCTAAGAAAAATATCATAAGAACTTAGAGGGGTAATGCATAGATTAGACATCATGGACATGTCTCCAATCTGAATCGGGCAATTATGCACCATGGAACTAACTGACACTCTGGCTCTTGAGGCTAACTCTACCTCCCAACTGACATCCTGCCTAACTACCACTAGCTTGCAATGCTCTACAATATAAGGAGATATAAATGAATCAGTAGCTCTAGAATCAAATAAAATAGTAACCATGCTACCTTGTATACTACTTATAGCATCAATAACTATACCCTAATGTTTAGTCTGGTGGTTATCAACCACTACAAAAACTCTATGGGATCTACCTACATTGCCAACTGTCAGCTCTGAAAATGCCCCTCTCTGACCACTGGAGGCCTATCCTTGAGGACACTCTCTAGCAATATGACTCATGCCACCACAAGTGTAACATGGTCCTCATGTATAATCCTCATGTATAAGATCGTGCACCTTGAGATCTAGACTGTTGTGGGCCTCCTGACCTACTAGATCCACTGAAACCACCACTAGAAGGCTGTTGAGTCTTCATTGACTGAGACTGTGGGGCCTATACTTTCTTATCCTACCTCAGACACTGTGACTACCACTACTTGGGCTTGGAGCCCTGATAACCCTATGAGGATTTTTGCTGCTACTATTACTGAGGTTTTTGCTACTAGGACTATTGGCCCTTAAAGGACCCTACTATGTAGTTTTGATTCTTCTTCTAAGGGGGTTTCTACTGGTTAGAATTTCAGTTCTGAGACCAATCTTGTGACTCATGTCTACCTCAAGTATCCTCTGCAACAAGTGCTACCTCAACCACCCATCTAAAAGTAGTAGGAAAGGTCATACAAACTGGACCCTAGAGTGATAAATTGTTGAGATAATGGGTGTTGCACACATTGCATAATATTGTTATTTTATTATTTTATTTTTTCTTATGTAATGTTGTGCCTAGATGGACGTGCAACATGTAAAGATTCTTATAGAATATTCTTGATGAGTTGTATTGTAACATTGTGATAATATTATATGTAATTATTTAATATTGGAGAAAAGAATTAAATGCCCAATATTAAATGTGGGGTTAGTGGGTTAGGTAGCACATGGTTTTAGCACATGGTTTATGTAATACCACTTAGTGGTTTTGTGGGACTTGCTACTATATAAGTAGCCACAAGGGTAGTTGTTGTAGAGAGAGAGAGTGAAAGTGAAAAAGACAAGAGTCGAGCGGGACAAGGCTTGACAGGTTAGCCAAGGGAGCATTTGTAAAGGTTGAAAGCATGGCATGGGATGTGTGAATTCATGCTTGTTCACATAGTTTGCTCGGTTGTGGCTATGGCCATGAAGGCTTCAATGGTTGTATTGCAATGGTATTTTTACTGAATAATACATGGTGATGGATGCTTTTGGAGGCTGGATTTTTCTCTCAATGAGGGTTTTCCAGGGTATATCTTGTGTCACATTTGTGGGTATGTTGTCTATTCTCTTGCATGTGGATTTTAATTCTGTGTTTATTTCAGATCTATTATGGGTTATGTGGAAATGGTTATATTCTTTGTTGCCAAGTTTCTTTACAGAAATTTAGGCCCATGATGAATTGATGCACTCACAGTTTCTTGTCCTTCATGTACTCAACATATGAAAGGAACTCAAAAAATCTGCTCTCATATTGAGCTACAATGAGGCCCCTGTGATATAGAGAATGAAACTCCTCAATCTGCTTCTACCTGAAGTGATTAGATAGGTACCTCTTCCTAAATCTCTCTAAGAATGAATCCCATGTGAGGGTATCCATGCTTACTCCTCCTGATGCTACCAATTGGAGGCATCTCCTCTTAGTTGATGAACTAAAAGACATACCTTTAGATTACTCCCATAAGGACATAATCCAAAGCACCATTGAAGACTCTTTAACCAAGCCTCTGCTACTATCCCCTTTATGGAACTAGTAAAGAGTGGTGGTCTGAGTCATATCAACTCTCTGATATCATCTCCTATATGTCTAGGAGGTCTATCAAGTGGTGGTCCTCTCTGATGTATTGACTCACCCTCATGCTCACTCTATCCCTCAACTTGCCTCAGTGGGGGACTCCTACTCCTCTCTCTATCTCTGGCCCCACCTTCTCTAAGAACCTATTGTAGTGTCTGCCCCTAGTTCACATTTTGTTATCGTTGCTGAACTCTTTTAGAACTAGTTTTATGTTGTTGGTTAGTAGCATTCTTTTGAGATTATCAGATATTGTGCTATGGATTCAGTTTATTATGTGATGAGATTACTTAGACTCTACATTTCATGTATGTATGATGATTATTTTTAGTGTTCACAATTATTGATGATAATTATTACATTGCTTTCAATTATTAATGATGATTAGTAAGATAATTTATTATCATATGTGCTTTCTTATGGATACTTACCCCATACTTGCATGTGTATGATGTGTGTGTTTGTCTTGTGTGTTTGCTTTTGTATGGCATGTCTAATGTGGTTAAGGAAGGGAGTCGTAGTCACCTGCTAGTTGGGATCTACACGATGCACCACTTCTTACCATTGTCTATTTAGTTTAGTATATATTGTGTTTGTACATGCATGATTTTTATGCAGGTTGCAGGTATCGGGTATCGACTTCCCTGAATTGCCAGGATGAGCGTACCCTATCACATTATCTCAATGATAAGAGAGGGGAGATAAATTCTCAAGTCCAAATTCCAACCCTTTGAGCCATTTGTCCTAATTAAAAAATTAGGACAAGTATCTGAGTTGAATACCCACCGAATGTGTTGGATGACATATTTCATGATTTTTAACTCTTTAGATTTATTTTGTATGATTTGTTCTATGATGGGTTTTCATATTTTATCTTGGAGGTCTATGGTGAATTTTCTATTAATTAAGTCTTAACAAATAGATTTAATTAATAAATTATTTATTTGAAAAAATTAATAAAATATCATGATCTTTGATATTTTGATTGTAATTAATTAAATGCGAATTATTGGAGAAAAAGAATTAAATAAAAGAAAACTAGAAATTAAAATTAATAATAATTATAAAATAATAATAAAGTAATAAATAAAATAATAATAATAAAAGTTATAAAAATTAAAATGAAAGTTATAAAATTTAAATAGAGATTATTTAAAAAGTAAATTGGAGTTATAAGCTTGCATGGGAATTAACATGTGTCAACAACACGGGGGTTAGTGCATCAATTAAGCACAAGGTGTCTACAACTCTATGACTCATCAAAAAAGAATTGGAAAAGACCCATGCTTAGTTGGTGACACCTTTCAGCGGTTTCAAAAAGCAATCCAAAGGTTTTTTGAGAGCTCTTGATATTCAGGCATTCATACAAGCTTAAATAAAAAGCTTAATGGGAGCTACAAGCTAAAAAAAAAAAAAAAGCTTCAAAACTTACATGCATGGGAGAAGATTCATATGCTCATATATTTTCTACTTGCTTCTATGCTCCTTCTAGCACTTCTAATCACTTGGAGGATTCGATCGACTTGGATTATTAAAAGAATTGCGAATGATGGAGAAGGAAGAGATTTTCTATGGACTTCTGAGGCATGGCAAATTAGCATCAGTGTCCAGGTGCACTTGTGATATTCTCAAATTCCCTTTGCACTCTTTCTCTTTTTGTCTTCATCATATCTGTTTTATGTCTAAATACTCTCTGCATTTGAAATTGGAATCTAGATAATTTATTTGGATGAGAAGAAAACAATAGAAAAACCCTAGTTTCAAATGAGAAAGAAATTAGATTTTAATCAGGTTTGGGTTCAAATTTATATTAAATTAGAAAGACAAGATTTGAAATTAAAATAGAAATTTTATGGTGAAAATTCGAATGATTAGATGTAATCTTTCTATCAATTATATTTTTAGATGCATATGAACAAACCTTTTTATGGTTAAATTTAGAGAACAATTATTTTAACAGAAAATTCTTAATTCATCACAAATTGACCTGTTGCTGCCCCTTGGATAGACCCGAACTCAGTCATTCATAACTTTTTATCAAGATCAAATTTATTCGATCGCTCCAATCAGAATTGGTGCAACTTGACCCTCTCCAACATATTTAAATTTCAGCCCGATCCAATAGTTCATTAGGGAGATATGGCCGTTGTACTGAGACTGTTTTATTCAAGGACAGATATTTCTCCATTTCCCATAACCAAGAGTTTTTTATGCTTAAACTTCACAAAAATAATATATCAAAGCATGGAATGAATTAAAGATATTATTGAAATCTCCCCTTATTAGAATATTATTAATATGCATTAGTTTTATATGGTTTATTATCTAATCTAATTAAATCAAATTTAATTAAGATTAATTAATAATAGAATAAGTGTAATTAATTACTAGTCAATCTATGTAAATGGATGAGAGAAAATTAAAAGAAAAAAGATTTTAATATAGTTTATATAGTGGAATTTTTATAATGTATATTGAATACTATTTAATATATATTAAACAATTTTAGAGTTGTTTAATGAAGATGATAATGTTAAGAATTTGGAGATTATTCATGTTAAAATCTACAATGAGTCTTATTGGTTTGTGATAGGGATCTCTTTCAAACAACGATTATATAGACAAAATATTATTAGAACAATTAGAAAATAGAGTCTAATGGTTGATTTTAATATTGATTAAATAATTGTAAGATGATAATTTATATTATGTTGATTTAAATTTAGAAACTCTGAATGATATTGGATTAAGATTGAATTATTATGTTATTGGTTAATATGTTTGAATACCTTAATGGAGTTAAGAGTTAGCCAAATATTAACTAATGAGTTTATGGAAGGATTCTATAGATCGAGTATGTATAGTTTGAGGAGTTTATTATTTATTAATGTTTGTAAGGACTAACAAACTATTAATAAATAATGGTTTAAATAGATATCAACAAATTTGGTTAGAGTTAATCTAGAGGAGATTAGTTAATGATTGAAGTACTGTAAAAGATATTAATCAAATTGAATTGGTTAATAATTTGGAGTATTAATTAATTGAATTATCGTACATAGGGGAAAATTATTTGAGATACTAATACTTGGTATTGGGGATTTATTATAACTTGTTATTATTAAAATAAAAATAGGAACATGACGAATGTGGTCATTATAGATTTATTAATAAGATTTCCAATATAGTTTGTCATTAAATATTAGCAAGTTATTATTATTGAACTATGAATATGAACATTTGTCTATGGTTGACTTTTAGTTATTAGTCAACTAAATATTCATTGGGTTGATGGTTTGGTTGTGAAATTATTAATTAAATCAACTCACTAAAGTTAATTGGATTTAATCAATAATTATGTTATGTAATAAAGATTTAATTGATATGATTCTTTTAATGAGGTTGTAAAATATTGATATCAAAGTTGATAGGCCTTATTCTCATGACTTGAATAATAACCTTAGATGTTTTAATGGTGAGACGTAGTAATATTGAATTGAAAACTATTAAATGACAAAAGTCATGGAATCATGTACCTATGTTAATTGGTAAATTAAATTGATCATTTTAGTAAAGTTATAATTCTTATTAGTTTGATAATTGGTTCTTTTATAAATGATTAATTATCCTTGATTTATGAAGGAGAGTTAATCAATTAGAATATGGATCTTATTTAAATAAAGAAAGCAATTTAATTAAAGGTCAATCATAATCAGTTTAGTGAATATTTATCCTTAAGTTATTCTTAGAATGTAATTCTTAATAATGGAAGGATAATGCTATCAGGGAACAATTGGGTTGACTTGTAGGTCAAATAATAATAACTTTATACACTTGAAAGTATACTTGCAAACAGAAAATAGAAAACCCCTACACATTATTCAATTATGTGAATTTAGTAAACCAAAACATGTGTTTGCATCATGTATTCTATATGCTTCTTGTTTTGGGTTTTGGGTTGACTAGTGTTGGCCAGTCCTAGGATGTTACCAGAGGCTCGGAGGTTATGAGATATGATGGCATGTTGATCTTATTTGGTCTCGATCTTTATAATCCCAACCATGGTAATGTGATCGTATGCTCTATAAAATGTTTGTATTTACTGATTGTTATTGTTCATCAGTCTTCATGTGTGAAGCTGAGAGGTATGTGTATGAGACACTTGAGCTAATCATTTTTTAGTCATCGATCAGTTATCCTTGAATTATTTTCTAGTTGCCATGATGGGACTAAAATATGGGTTTATTTCTTGATGATGTCATGTTGTGGCATGTTTGACTCAACCATTTTGGAGTCTCCGATCAGTATGATTTTGAGATATTCTTGGTTGCTTGTTGAGAACCATTTATCTTGAGATATATTTTGGTTATTAAGAACCAATTGATACTTATGATTATCAGTGATGCCTTCAGTTGCCAATAGAGAACTATTGTGGTCATGATTTTCTATGGATGCTTTTTTAGATGCTCATGGAGATTTGATTATTCTTATCTTGGATATTTGATGATTCTTATTATGGATATTTGATGCTTTTATGCATATTTGATGATTTTATTATGGATTATCTTTTATGATTTTAAGATTTATGATTCCATGAGCTTAGGGTAGGTAATCTACTTGTAGTGTTGGGAAGTGGCTTGCAATGGGGGCCAGGGCCCTAAGTGGCTGCTAGGGTAACTCATTATAAGTTTGGTTAATAAGTGATAACATTTACACACTAAATGGAGATTAGATGAACCTAAAAAGATAATTGTTTTGATGTTCTCGCCCCTGCCTTGAGTGCTTGTACAGACTAGGATGAGAGTAGTGAGAACGCATGGTTGCTTTCCGTAGTATGTCTCGTCAGTATGAGAGGATACTAGTGGCCGCATGAGATCAATATGGACCCGTGGAGTTTAGCTAACTGCCAAGGTAACTTGTACATGATAATTGTGATGACACTTTCCGGCTTGCAGAGTAGGTTTCTTACATGTCATTGTGTACCTCTGGGAATTAGATGTCATTTTTGTGTGATGGAACCTTTGAGTTAGTATTCTTTTAGGATTCCTAGACTTATAGAGTTTTGTGCTTCGTGAATTGATATCCTGTTTGGGACTTGAGATTATCTCCTCAGCACAGTGGGAATGGACCACTTAGGTTCCACACAGTCGGGTGGTAGTGTATTTTCACTCTTATCATTTGAGATCCGTCCGAGACACCATGGCTGGAGTATCCTTGGTTGGTATTTATTCTTCATTATGTTCTTGGAGCATTATGATAGATAATATACCTTATGATGGATGTATTTACTGGTATGTTTCTTATATTGATGATTTGCTTTACTTTGCATATGCTAGTTGATGATTTATTATGCTTTACTTTACATGTTAGTAGGATGTTTTAGGAGTGACATTCCTACTATGTTAATACCGATGATCTCTTCGGTGCATTGGAATGTTATGCACAAAGGGATGGCTAGGATCCACGATGGTCTAATGATGCTATTTATGGTTGGGAGGAACCGTGCACTTAGTTATTTATGTTTGTGATATATGGTTATCTTTTGTGATGGATGTTTATATCTTTTTTGATGATGTATCATGTATGATATGTGGTTTCATTTATGTTATTGCATCATGGATTAATATTAGATGATGATGATGTACTTTATTTACTTGGATGTTTATTCTTTTAAGCTTTTCATACACTGTGATATGTATAGTGGATGATTGAGCTAAACTAAAATATAATTACAAAATGACACTTGTATATTGTTTAAGTACATTGGATGTATCATTGTTATTTCATAAGGATGGGATGTTAGATGAATAGTTAATTTAGATGTGATACAACGTTAAGGGATCTTTAAAGAATGTAGCCTGTTATGTATATATGTTATGTTTATTTTCATTTGAATTGTTGCTATTCCTTTCACAAATTTTATGAATGATTTTATCTTTCATGTTTAAAAAAAAATTGTTTGGCAAACTTAGTAAAATTCTTTGGACCCCTTGGTGGGGCATTACACCTATGCTTCCCCTTCAGGAATTTTCTACCCTAGTCATACTATAGGAGCTATCCTCTACTAGACTATGTCAATTAGTGTCTGGAGGGCATCCAAAATATCCTAATTCAGGTTCGGTGGTGGAGGTGGTGATGGAGGTGGTGGTCCATCCTCCTGTCTTGCTCTACGACCTCTCACCCTATGATCTCTGCCTTGCTGGTTCCTTCGTGTAGCAGGAGGCATCCTACACAATAATTTTTAATTAAGTTCAAAAGCATAATGGTTTTAGGTTCCTAGTGTTGAAACATGTGCTCTGATACGAAAATGTCATGCCCAAAATATAACGGCAAAACACACACATTTTTTTTTTTAAAAAAAGTTTGAAAAAGATAATTCAGTTAGAACAAAAGATCATTGAGGATGGATACAAACCTCCTAATAAACTATGAGACTAAAATTCAGATAATAACACCTAGAAGATATAGGTTGCGAACCTAAACATTCGTTGATAAATCCATTAATTAACTTAAACAAACTAAAATTCAATAAATTAAAAGACCTATCACCTGATTATTTATAATCGCTCTTAAAATGACAATTAGAACTCTTATTGCTTAGTTGATTAGTCAATGTAAACAAACCAAATTAAGTTAATTGAAGGATCTAGCACACATTTACTTTTAATTACCCAAAGAAAAATCTTGCCTCCTTAGAACAATATTAAAATATTGTTTACAATAAATTTAAATCCTATCTACTTTAATCTTTATAATTTCGATTAAGCCAATTATCATTTAACCTATATGATTTAATGATTTGAATACTCTGAATTAATAGAACTCTTATCTAACAACATTTTTTTTAAAAATCAAGGCTAATATTAAATAAATGTTCTAGTCAATTTAAAGCATCATCTACAATCTCCTTCATTTATTTATACCAATTTCTGTCTCTTCATATAAGTCTAAAAAATGATAATGTTGGAATATTAATTAAATAAAACAACAATAACATTTCCTACTAATTGTCTTTAAAAGTAAGAAAAATCTCTACACATTAACACTAAATTATAATGATATTAACATATAATATTATAAAATAAATGTAATTGAAATCTAAAATTGTACTTACACTAAAATTTAAAAATTATTCTAACTAA
>CM053786.1:644354368-644496868 GCA_028749045.1 Cupressus sempervirens | reverse complement strand
TTTATCTATCTAATGTCTATGTTGAAGCCAACTATTTCATTGATTTTTATAACCAACACATTTGGTTTGATTTATGATGAAAGGTTCAAGGAAGATATATTCTTATGGTGGTGCTATATTTACTTATCATTGTAATAAGTTCACATAACATTGTATTGTTAAACATCTCACATTTGATAAGTTTTTCCATCACAAAGAACATATATTAAATAAAATTACACATAATTGAGGTTTTGAAAGTATTAGATAGTAGCCAAAAAAGAACAAGGGGCTAACCCTAAGTAACAAAATAGGCTAAACAATTAGCTAGAGGTAACCTCCTAGTTGTCTATCCTATGCCATCCTTAAACTTCAAAAAACCAAATATGCCCACAACATGATTAATAGTACTATTTTACCTTTGACAAATATCCATAAAAGATTGTAAAATGTACTAGAAACTCCTATACAAAATGTTTCTCTTAATCAAAAAAATATTAAAAGCTAAGACTACAATTAAAAAACACCAGAACCACAGCTAAACACCATCTTATACCCTTTCTTTTCCTTATTTTCCTCAGCAGCATCCCTGTTTATATCATCCCCCTCCCCCTTAACCAATTTGTCTAGGATGGTCTTTAAGCAATCCTCCCCCAAAAAGCCATAGATGGATTGAGTGGTCTCAGTAGCTTTGCCCAGATCCTTATCCTCCTTCTTAGTTTATAGAAAGTATAAGGTTGTGGCCACATAGTGCATGACCTTGATGGAAAACTCCACTAAAGTTTCAAATCATTGACAAATACCAGTTTAATTATCAACCAAGTCCTTCATAAAAAGTTCTAGGCTTTCCAATTTGGCCTTACTATGGTTGTGCTTTCCTTTCTTCCTAGTGTCTTTGTTGAGTTCTTTCTTAGGGGAAGTGATGTCATCCCACCCACTTCTAGTTGGGGTAGCCTCCAGGGTGTCAGAGATATGGGAAGGTCTAAGAGGGCTAGGGGTAGACTAAGGTAATCTCTTCCTTCTCACAGGTTTGACAACACTGTTGAAAGACTTAGAGGTGGAATATTTTTTGGGGAGGACTTGAATTTATCTAACTGGAGGTGCTTATTGGTTCTCCTAGTGCTCTGTGTACCCTTCTTAATATCTGATTCTAAATCTATAGGCTGATTTTGCCTTCTAGGTCCATTTTGACATCTGGGCCATGAGTTTTCTTCAACTTCTTATGGCTAGGCCTAGGTCCAAGGTCCAAGGAGACTTGGGGGGTCGCTAAGGCCAAAGGTTTAAATCAAAGAGGTGGATTTTGGGCTAGTTACTAGATATACAATTTGTCCATAAGCCCCAGATGGATAAGATAGAAATTTTTACACTCCTCATGTTTCCTTCTAGACTTAAAAATAGAATCTTTCAGTGAATGCAATAACAAAAATGGGAGGGGAATGTGGTCAAGATTCCTAAAGTGATTTAAACTAGGCAAGTGTTAATAATAAATTACCTAAAAGAGGTCGTCAAGGGTGATATACCACATAATCACATAGCAGATGGTGTCCCAAGGCTTAGGGAGGGTGAAATGCTACACTAAGCAAAACCCAAGAAATAAGAAAACAAAGAACAAGAATAATGCACGTAACATTTTTTTATTTATTAAAACAACTTATTACAAGTACAAATACACAGACTGAATCATTCTCAATCTGAAAACCTCAAAATGAAAGATGATATCGTCAATTTACATATCCATTATAACGCGAATACATATAGAGTTTAGTACAATAATGAAGTACAATATCATTTCTAAACACCCATGTCCAACCTAGGGACCCTACATACTGTTTCAAGAAGTAACTTCCACAATTATCCTTAGCTACTTGCTAAACAACTTGAAGCACCTATAAAACACACAAAAATACAACACAACACAAAAAGGGGGCTTAGTACATACTGAGTTGAAAAGCATAATCCACCTGCATAAATGTTAGAATAAACATATATATATATATATATATATATATATATATATATATATATATATATATATATATAGATATCCACAATGCAGATATCTGATCCACTTAACATAGTGTAGTTCCAAAATTAATATGCAAGAAGTAAACATTTACTTAACAATGCAAAATTAAACTCGCACTAAGAATAACCCGTAAATGAATCATATAGATACTGAGGTGTCATTGTTATGGCACTAAGATTCTACATCCATGTACGATATGCCCATAGTCAAAACATAACGATAATTCTCTATTATACTTGTCAATGAAAGAATAGAGATATGCCTTGTTCTCCATACTTAACCATATAGGTTTAAGTCATAGGTAAGGCCAATTATCTTTTATGTGAAATTAACCCACCCAATTCATTTTAAAGTTATCACTAAATTAGTTAACTGAATAGGATAAATCGATATTCATCCACCTTGATATACGTTCCTTACAGCTATCCTTAAACTACACATCAAAAAGATATTCTAAGAATGCACAAGCTACGAAAAACAAGTCAGTTTTCTCATGATATTACATTCTTCATCTTTTGAAAATCTCATCTTTTACTGCCAAATTCAAAAGTAAATTTAGACTATTTTAACAATAGAAATAAATACTATAATATTATGTTCTCATAAATATAACTAAACTGTTACATTAGTTTAATGATATTTACCAGTCATAGTAGTATACTACTTATTCTTGTTGTTATAACAACTAAACTTATCTTTTGATATGACCAAGATAATAAAACATTGCTTATATGATATTCTTGCTTTAATTGACATATTGTCAAACATATATCGTAAATCTACCTCATACGAATAAACTTTCCATTTCAATTATGAACTAAAATAAATCTTAATAATAAACAAATTCTGTTTCAGACATCTTATGTCAAAACAATCCATAAATGCTACTAAGATACTTCATAATCAAAATTAAACATAATAGAAACTAAGTACAGTCAAAGCTTAACAAATGATCATTAACGAGGTTATTAAAATGCAAGTGTCTATTGAAGTTACACCATTGTTTTAACACTAAACCACCACCCAATTTTAACTACAATAGCATATAAAGACATAATATCTGAAATCAATTTAAAATACAATTCACAAAGTGCAATGTGACTTTTAGCATGCCAATATCCAACATCAATTTAGAATGTAACATCCCTATACCATAAGATTGCATATTGGCTGTTCACATAATGGCCATGTAGTTATTGCAACAATAGCAACTATCAATGTCTTTTTTTATCAAATATTACCTTATATAGTTGTGAATAATATCTCAAAACATCAGTTAAATATGTCCCAGTTTTCCATCACATTTTAATGGTAAATTATGCTATCACTATGTTATCTCTAATAGTTTTGAGTTTACTATTAAATTCTCACATAATGATGCCCTTGATGCCTATTCACATCAGATATCATGATCATTCAAAAATCTTATTCACAACTAAATATATATATTCAAACCTACTTAATGAAAACAATAGTCAATTCAATGTTGAGCAATTTTATCCTATCGCAATAATATAACTACCTTTTTCAAGCTATCTCTATCTATTTAACAAACTGTCATTACCCAGTTTTCCAAATCTCATAATAGCATACGATATCTCAAAACTCGACAACATACATAATCCTAAATTTTAATTAAAACATAATACCTATTCACACAGAGTATCGGCTGTTCGATAACCTTTTGATGATATTATAACACAATACAACAATTTGCTAATACAACATTCTTTATGTTTCATACTAACTGTATGACCAAAAGCCTACCCTCATTTCATATAAAAGTTCGACAAACTGTATTCCCATGGTTTCATACAATATTAAAATAATTTATCTATGTTATTGGTTTTATACAACTCGCATTCCATATAAGTTTTTTTTATATTGTTGTTTTAATATTGCCATTGCGGTTCAGACTGCACATCAAACCCGTGTCCATATAGTCACTGCCCTGGGTTTGATTGAACAAAAATATGTTTGTAACTATTTTACATAATGGCCAAGCTCAAACTAAAACACATTTCACAAAGATTTTGTGCCCTATCTCATATGCCGAGTTTGTGACAAAAACCTACTTCATACACATAATCGAATCACACCAAACTAACACCTCAATTTAGTAAAACAGCATATAGAAAACCTGATGTAAGTCACAACTGATTCCAAATTGCAAACAACAGTGCAAGAAAATATAGAGTACCCTCTATCCAAATATGGATACATACAGAACTCAGCATTCCATTTGCCCAATTCTGCATACACCCATACTTGGGTATCGGTTTTTTTTTTCTAAAATCTACAACATTTCCTATTTCCTTCAAACCTTTTACACCCAGATAACAGTAAGGAATAGGTTAGAAAATGCCCCCTACCTCAAGTCATAGTAAGTTCCCAAAATGCTCGATCCAAAACTTTGCAAATAAACTCGCTACCAAAACCCCAAATCAAAAGCACACTTCCAAAACTGGAAACTCCGATGTGCCAGAGAAGATAACGATGGATAGGAAGAACCCAAACTATGCTCGGCTTCATAAACACAAATGCTTTTCCAATTAAGTCTTCCATGATGTTGATACATAGCAACTAACATCAAAGATGCAAAACATAAAAAGCAATGCGGCCTAGATTTCGGCTCAAAGTCAACCAAAAGAAAACTTAACCCAAAAGAAATGGCTGATTTGGCTTCAAAATAATAATTCCTCATAACAAACATTTAATACAACTGAACCACTTTTACTATGCCAAGTACAAATGACAGTCAACTTGCCACCACCATAACTGGCTACCAAAACAAAAGATATATTACCTCATACCAAAGCATTCGAGACACATTTAGGATTCTATATATATATATATATATATATATATATATATATATATATATAGTTAAAAGATATTCAAATTTATTTCAAAAGTAGAAAATTGAAAATGTTTATGTCCATCCTAACTTAGGTATTAAGACCATAAAACAAGTCAATATATACAATGACAAATGTAATCCATAATTGCAAGTTATCATAAGTCAAATAATCAATACCAAAATGATAATTCAACTCCCTCTCAGTCACACATATAAAAGAAATAGTGACAGATTCAAACACATAGAGCATCTTAACACACAATTGTATTTGAAATTACAAGTTAAACATACAATTAAAATTTCCTTTCCAATATCCATTCATCACAGAATGCAATATTCATCATGTTTGAAACTTAATATTCATAATTGTTACCAGACAGCACACAATAATAAATATATAAAGGTGTACCGGTTTCAAATCATGAAACCTTAAGTATCATTCAACATATCTTGAGATCCAAAATGACACAAAATATAACCAAGTTCTGCAATGAAAGATAACATATCTACTGCAATGAACTCTAAACAGAAAGGTCTAAAAATATTTTTAAACAAAAATAGTGGTCAGGCATGACACCCTCCCCCACTAGGATTCGACTTTCTCCTGGAAGTCAGAAAAAAAGTGCGGATGAGATGCTCTCATCATTTCAGTGTCCTCCTAGGTAGTAGATGTTTCATCATTGGGGTCCCATAGGACCTTTACCTGCCTTATTTCTCTTCCTCTTAAACTCATAGTTCTGCTTTGCATGATCTGCACTGGTTCCAGCATGATTTGACCATCCAAAATCTGCAAATTTTTCCAGTCAAGCACGTGAGCAATATCAGGTATATGCTTATGCAAAACTGAAACATGAAATACATTATGAATGCGAGAAAGACTCGGTGGCAAGGCAAGTTTGTAGGCAATAGGTCCAATCCATTCCAAAATTTCAAATGGACCGATAAATCGAGGTGCTAACTTGGATCCCTTTCCATAGTGAATAGGACTTTTACGCGGCCTTACCTAGAGAAATACTTTATCACCAACCAAAAATTGATGGTCAATCCTATGCTTATCAACATATTTCTTTTTTCTATCTTGTGCAGTAATAAGGTGCTCTCTGATCTTCTTAACCTACTGCTCCAAATCTTGCAACATATCAAGTCCTAAAAGAGTCTTGTCTTCTAAATTATCCCAACTAAGAGGCATCCTACAAGGTCTACCATACAATGCTTGAAAGGGTGCCATACCTATGGAACTATGATATCCATTATTGTAAGTGAATTCTACCAAGTGTAGATACTCCTCCCATTTATTCTATCTATCCATTACATACATCCTAAGCATGTCTTCTAGAATCTGGTTGACACGTTCAGTTTGTCTGTCTATCTTTGGGTGATAAGCTGAACTAAAATTCAGCTGAGTACCTAACTCTCACTGCATGGATTTCCAAAGAGAAGAAGTAAACACTAGATCCCTATCAGAAATGATCTTTTTAGGAATTTCATGCAACTTAACTATCTACTCCATATAAATCTTGGCAATTGTTACTGCATTATAGGATGATCTAACAGGAATAAAGTGAGAAACCTTAGAAAAACGGTCCACTACTACCATAATAGCATCATGCTTATGAGCTATAATAGGAAACCCAGTAATGAAATCTATAGAAATGGTGTCCCATTTCCATTTTGGAATATTATGTGGCTGCAATAATCTCGCAAGGTGCTGATGTTCAGCCTTTACCCGCTGACATTCCAAACATCTAGCCACAAAATCTGCTATGTCTCTCTTCATTCCAGGCCAATAATAATGCTGCTTAAGGTCAGCATGCATTTTCTTGACACCTGGATGAGCCAAGTATGGTGCTTTGTGTGCCTAAACCATAATAATATTTCTCAATTCACCTAACTCAGGAACATACACACTCCTTCTAAATAGTATTAAACCTTCAAGATTCACTAAATACCCCTCAAAACACCCTTCCAAGATGTTGCCACTATCCATAATAGCTTAACATCCTAAAACCAATGATTTGTTGAAAGGTTCTGTAAAATCTTATCCTAAAGATCCACTCTTAGGATTAAAGAAGATAATTCGTGTCGCCTTCTACTAAGAGCATCAGCAACCATGTTCTCCTTCCCTTGCACATACCTAATCTTGAAGTCATATTCACATAGGAACTCCATCCATCTTCATTGTCTGGCATTGAGGTCTGGTTGTGTGAAAAGATACTGAAGGCTTCGATGATCAAAATGTAACTCAAATCATTGACCCAGAAAAAAATGCCGCCACTTGATCAAAGCATGTATAATCGCAGCAAGTTTGAGATCATGAGTAGGATAGTTCACCTCATGACTCTTTAGCTTTCTGGACTCATAAGCTATAACACGTCCATCCTGCATCAACAATGCCCCTATGCCATCCAAAGATGCATCAGTGCAAACCACAAACTCCTTAACTGAATTAGGGACTGCTAGAACTATTGCACTAGTCAAACATTCCTTAAGTTTCCGAAATGCTACCTCACACTCATCTGACCACACAAATTTCTTCCCTTTTCTCTGAAGAGATGTGATAAGATGCACTATTTTGGAAAGTTTGACACAAACCTGCAGTAATAGCTAGCTAAGCCCATGAAAATTCAAACTTCAGACACATTCGAAGGTGCTGGCCAATCAACAATAGCCCAAATTTTGGATTGATCTATAGAAATTCCATCCCCAAAAATGATATTTCCTAAGTAAAAAATCTCCAATTTGAAGAATCCACACTTCTTAGGATTGGCATACAGTCTGTTCCTATGAAGACATTCCAAAACCTGTTCTAAAAGCTGCTCGTGCTCCTCATCAGAGTTAGAATACACTAATATGTCATCCAGAAATACCACTAAAAACTTGTCTAGCTAAGTTCTAAACACACCATTCATTAGACTCATAAAAATAGAAGGGGCATTTGTTAACTGAAAAGGTACTACTGTGAATTCGTAGTGCCCATATCTGGTGCGAAAAGTTATCTTATGAATATCAGCTTCCTAGATTCTAAGTTGATGATATCTGGATTTCAGATCAATATTTGAAAAGATTCAGGCACCCTTGACCTGGTTAAACAAGTCATTAATTCTAGGCAAAGGATACCTATTCTTAATAGTGACCTTGTTTAACTGTCTATAATCAATACAAAGTCTTAAGGAACCATCTTTCTTCTTGACAAAGATTACAGGAGCACCCCAAGGTGATACACTAGGATGAATCAAACCTTTTTCAAAAAGCTCTTCCAGTTCAACCAACTCTTGAGCTGTCATCCTGTATGGAGTCTTGGAAATTGGTTCTATTCTTGGCACTAAATCGATTCAAAAATCAATCTCTTTTCTTGGAGGTATTCTAGGAATCTCCTCAACAAAAACATCCAAAAAACTCTGCAAAACTGGATGATCGAGAGAAGATCTCTTAACCATAGAATCTTCTAAGTCATTTACTGAAATGGTAAAAAAACTACAGCCTTTTCAAACACACCTTGCCAATTGCTTGGCAGAAATTATCCGCAAAGAGATGGGTCTCTTGATTCCAGCAATAACCCTAGCTGATCCGAGATCATCTATGCAATGAATTATCTTACCCTTGCAATTCAAAATGTCTTGATGTTGTTCTAACCAATCCATACCTAAAACTATATCATATTATCCTAAAGGTATAACCCTAAGGTTCACTGAAGTAGTGAAGGATTTCATACGAATCTTACAGTCAGGAGCAACAATATCAACGTTTACCTTGGATCCTAACACTAACTCCACTTGCCATATGTTCCTTGCCCTAACCACAGGAATTCCACTATTTGCAACTAAAGTAGAAGAAATAAATGAGTCTGTAGCTCTAGAGTCAAATAAGATAGATACTTTCATACCTTGCATATTACCCTAAGCTTCAATAATCAATTTTTGGTGTTTGGCTTGCTTCTGATCCAGGGTTGCAAAGATACAGTGGTTCCTGGCAGAATCACCAACTATTGCTTCATACCTAGCTGGCTTAGGTCCAACCTTCCACTTATCCCAGTTAGGGCACTGAGATTGGTAATGACCTAACTGTCCACAATGAAAACACTCAACAGCTTTCCTGAATCCCATGTTCTGACCAGAAGGATTAGGAGATGGGATATTGTATATGTATATGTATATTTCTATGTATATATATATTTCTATGTATATATATATTTCTATGTATATATATATATATGTATATGTATATATATATATATATATGTATATGTATATACATATATATATATATATGTATATATATATACATATATATATACATATATATATACATATACATATACATACATACATACATATATACATATACATATACATACATACATAAATACATACATACATACATACATACATACATACATACATATATATATATCCACAATGCAGATATCTGATCCACTTAACATAGTGCAGTTCCAAAATTAATATGCAAGAAGTAAACACTTACTTAACAATGCAAAATTAAACTCGCACTAAGAATAACTCTTAAATGAACCATATATATACTTAGGTGTCATCATTATGGCACTGAGATTCTGCATCCATGTACGGTATGCCCATAGTCAACACATAATGGTAATTCTCTATTATACTTGTCAATGACAGAATAGAGATATGCCTTGTTCTCTGTACTTAACCATATAGGTTTAAGTCATAGGTAAGGCCAATTATCTTTTATGTGAAATTAACCCACCCAATTCATTTTAAAGTTATCACTGAATTAGTTAACTGAATAGGATAAATCGATATTTAGCCACCTCGATATACATTCATTACAACTATCCTTAAACTACACATCAAATAGATATTCTAAGAATGCACAAGCTATGAAAAACAAGTCAATTTTCTCATGATATTACATTCTTCATCTTTTGAAAATCTCATCTTTTATTGCCAAATTCAAAAGTAAATTTAGACTATTTTAACAATAGAAATAAATACTATAATATTATGTTCTCATAAATATAACTAAATTGTTACATCAATTTAATGATATTTACTAGTCATAGTACTATACTACTTATTCCTACTATTATAACAACTAAACTTATCTTTCGATATGACCAAGATAATAAAACATTGCTCATATGATATTCTTGCTTTAATTGACATATCGTCAAACATATATCTTAAATCTGCCTCATACGAATAAACTTTCCATTTCAATTATGAACTAAAATACATCTTAATAATAAACAAAATCTGTTTCAAACATCTTATGTCAAAATGATCCATAAATGTTGTTAAGATACTTCATAATCAAAATTAAACATAATAGAAACTAAGTACAATCAAAGCTTAACAAATGATCATTAACGAGGTTATTAAAATGCAAGTGTTTATTGAAGTTACACCGTTGTTTTAACACTAAACCACCACCCAATTTTAACTACAACAGCATATAAAGACATAATATCTGAAATCAATTTAAAATACAATTCACAAAATGCAATGTGAGTTTCAGCATGCCAATATCCAATAGCAATTTAGAATGTAACATCCCTATACCATAAGATTGCATATTGGTTGTTCACATAATGGCCATGTAGTTATTGCAACAACAGCAACTATCAATGTCTTTGTTTATCAAATATTATCTTATACAGTGTTGAATAATATCTCAAAACATCAGTTAAATATGTCCTAGTTTTCCATCACATTTTAATGGTAAATTATGCTATCAAAATGTTATCTCTAATAGTTTTGAGATTCCTATTAAAATCTCACATAATGTTGCCCTCGATGCCTATTCACATCAGATATCATGATCATCCAACAATATTATTCACAACTAAATATATATATTCAAACCTACTTAATGAAAACAATATTCAAACCTACTTAATGAAAACAATATTCAGTTCAATGTTGAGCAATTTTATGCTATCGCAATAATATAACTACCTGTTTCAAGCTTTCTCTATCTATTTGACAAACTGTCACTACCCAGTTTTCCAAATCACATAATAGCATAAGATATTTCAAAACTCGACAACATACGTAATCCTAAATTTTAATTAAAACATAATACTTTTTCACACAGAGTATCAGCTGTTTGATAACCTTTCAATGATATCATAACACAATACAACAATTTTCTAATACAACATTCTTTATGTTTCATGCTAACTATATGACCAAAAGCCTACCCTCATTTCATATAAAATTTTGACAAACTGTATTCCCATGGTTTCATACAATATTACAATATTTTATCTATTTTATTGGTTTTATACAACTCACATTCCATATAAGTTTTTTTTATACTGTTGTTTTAATACTACCACGGCGGTTCGGACTGCACATCAAACTCGTGTCCATACAGTCATTTCTTCTGGGTTTGATTGAACACAAATATGTTTGTAACTATTTTACATAATGGCCAAGCTCAAACTAAAACACATTTCAGAAAGATTCTATGCCCTATCTCATATGTCGAGTTTGTGACAAAAACCTACTTCATACACATAACCGAATCACACCAAACTAACACCTCAGTTTAGTAAAACAGCATATAGAAAACCCAATGTAAGTCACAATTGATTCCAAATAGAAAACAATAGTGCAAGAAAATATAGAGTACCCTCTATCCAAATATGGATACATACATAACTCGGCATTCCATTTGCCCAATTCTGCATACACCCATACTTGGGTATTGGTTTTTTTTTCTAAAATCTACAACATTTCCTATTTCCTTCAAACCTTTTACACCCAGATAACAGTAAGGAATAGGTTAGAAAATGCCCCCTACCTCAAGTCACAGTAAGTTCCCAAAATGCTCGATCCAAAACTCTACAAATAAACTCATTGCCAAAACCCCAAATCAAAAGCACACTTCCAAAACTGGAAACTCTGATGTGCCAGAGAAGATAATGATGGATAGGAAGAACCTAAACTATGCTTAGCTTCATAAACATGAATGCTTTTCTGACTAAGTCCTCCATGATGCCGATACATAGCAACTAACATTAGAGATGCAAAACATATAGAGCAATGCGGCCCAGATTCTGGCTCGAACTCGACCAAAAGAAAACTTAACCCAAAAGAAATGGCCGATCTGGCTTTAAAATAATAATTCCTCATAACAAACATTTAATGCAACTGAACCACTTTCACTATGCCAAGTACAAATGATAGTCAACTTGCCACCGCCATAACTAGCTACCAAAACAAAAGATATATTACCTCATACCAAAGCATTCGAGACCCATTTAGGGTTCTATGTATATAGTTAAAAGATATTCAAATTTATTTCAAAATTAGAAAATTGAAAATGTTTATGTCCATCCTAACTTAGGTATTAAGACCATAAAACAAGTCAATATATACAATGCCAAATGTACTCCATAATTGCAAGTTATCATAAGTCAGATAATCAATACCAAAACAATAATTCAACTCCCTCTCAATCACACATATAAAAGAAATAATGACAGATTCAAACACATAGAGAATCTTAACACACAATTGTATTTGAAATTACAAGTTAAACATACAATTAAAACTTCCTTTTCAATATCCATTCATCACAAAATGTAGTATTCATCACGTTTGAAACTTAATATTCATAATTGTTACCAGAAAGCATGCAATAATAAATATATAAAGGTGTACCAATTTCAAATCATGAAACCTTAAGTATCATTCAGCATATCTCGAGATCCAAAATGACACAAAATATAACCAAGTTTTGCAATGAAGGACAACATATCTACTGCAATGAACTCTAAATAGAAAGGTCTAAAAATACTATTAAACATAAATAGTGGTCAAGCATGACAGAGGGCTTCCCATGAAAATCCTCTATGCATTTATGTTAGTTCTTCCTTGAGTTTGAAAATTTTCTACAAATTGGGCTCCTCATTAACCTTATCCTACCTTCACCATTTCTTTCCTTCCATAGTAAAATCTCTGGTCCTTGCAATGATTTCCTCAAAGATTTCAGATTCCATACCATTGATAGTCACCTTTCTATCCTTCCAAGTCTAGAAGAACTAGATTGAGACAATCTTGGCATGCTTCCCCATCCCCTCCATATATGGTAAGAGGTCATCTTCCTGTAAGTAGACAATCATTGCCTTACTGCTATAGATGTCCTTCTCCATACAAACTAGTTTTATTCAATCACTAACACCCATGTCTTCACACACATCAAGAACCAAATCTTCAAATGACATAGCCTCTTTGTAGGTTTGAAATATAAAATGAGAAGCCTAAATGATAAAAATAGAAAGGCATTGCATAGTCATCATAATTTTGTAAAGTTTCATGAAAGACAAAAAACCATCCTTCATGGCATGTGTGAGCTATCTCTTTCCCTCCATATAAATGGTTGATGCCAGTTGTAGTTAGCATAGGAATAAAATAATTTGTCATTATAATTATTAGTAGGTCATTTTCTATATTTTTCCAAATCCCCCCTCTATATCCTTTTATAACACTAATCAATGTTCACGATAGTCAAAACATTAATGCATATCCTCATACAATCTTTCCAAACAAGCCCTTTATGGATCATCTTGTCCTCATGCCATCATGGAAGAAAGACAACTTTTCACCTATTTTAATTCATCATATGGCATTTTTGAAAGTGGAAGAAGATGAAGAGGATGAAGAAGAAGATCAAGAACAAACACAAGGACCTCTTGCATTAACTCAAGGCATGGGAGAGGACAAGGAAGAAAAAGAAACAAAAGGTGTCGAGGGAGAAGAAGTTGCAGAAGCACCAACACATTCCAAGCCAAAGAAGAGAAAGGCTAAGGCACAACCTATGACTAAGGCAAAGAAAATCGCAAAGCCAAGCCGAGCTGAGCCAACTGCACCTATGATTAGAGCCAAAAAAACATGCCACAACATAGAAGGAAAAGGAGATCTCCAAAAAAGAAGAACAAGGTAGCCAAGTGCAGAAGAAACAGAGAAGAAAATGTATTGCACAACTTGACTCAAATGAAGAAAAGATCCAATCAGATGATTTGAGTCAATTCAAAGTGGTAAGTTAGAAAGAAATCTCTAATTTTAAAAATGTGCGTGAAAATGTCAGAAATAATGTAGATTTATCTTGTTTAAAGAATATGGATTTTGAAAAACTTGGAAGAGAGGAGAAGAATCTAGTAAAAGAGGCACTGTATGGAATGATGTTTAAATTTAAGAACACTCCACTTGAATTTGATAACACTATACTAAAGGGCCTATATGACATTGTTGAACAAAAGTAGCATTATTGTTAAAATTTGAAAAAATAGATTAGAGAATCAACACTAGCCCAAGTAATGCCAAAATTAACAAAAGGGCAGATTGCCAAGGAAAACAAAAAAACATGGAGGAAGGTTTGCACCAAATTATAGAGCCTTCATCATTCTTCAAAATAACATTGAATATGTTGTAAAGAAATCCACACAATTATGGAAATTGATCTATGGATTAACTACTGTGCGACAAGGAGAAGAGGACTACTTTAAGGGTAAGAATGATGACAAAGAAGATAGTAAGGAAGAAGGAAATATAGTTGAGGACAAGACTGAAAAGATAGATACTAACATGGCCACATCTGAACAACAAAAAAAGGAACAAAGAGTGCAAGACACACAAATGTCAAGTGTCAGTCCCCCTCATGACACAAGTGTGACTGCATAAACGATAATTGTCAAAGATGTCTTTGATGCATCTGCTCAAAACATAAATCCATTAACTGTAGATGATTTGAAGTGGACTCTAGACCAATCTACACTACAAGCACAATTATGTGTAAATCCTATTTTGATCAGTGTTGAAGAACTTCAAAAGGTAGTAACTAAGGTCACAAGGGATAAGGTCAATCCACAAGAACCACCTTCTACCATCAGTTACTCAAGTACAACCTTTAATACAAAAAATAGTAGACATATCTACTAAGGTTGATACCAATATTAAAGTTGATACAGATGAACTTAAATAGAATAGTAAAAGAAGAAAAAGGGACAACAATAGAGCAAATAGGATAGATAGATTTAGTTGTACCTGAAGCACAAACACAAGGTGCAAGTCAAGTTATTGTCATAGATCAAGATAAGTCCAAAGAAGGTGAACAAACACCTTAGGTAAAGAAGCAAGAATCCATTTAGGCATTGGTAACACTACCAACGTCTAGCACTTCTCCTACAATTTTTTTTCAAAAGTTGAGCATGAAAGCTATACCATTGCAGATTTAAGTGTCAGGCTTAAGATCTTCAAAAGTTGATAAGCTAACTCACTATGGTGATATCACTTTAGATGAAGAGATATTAATTCCTAAATTTGACTATGATAGAATGACAATAGATCAAATAAGCATTTTACAACAAGCTTTAGAGAAGAAGCATCAAGAAATTCTTAGGAAAGCATATAGGAAAAAGCAAGCACTACAAGAAATCAAAGAAATCTTTTTAAATGCATTCATCTTGCCTACTCCTAAAGAAACAAAGCCACTATTAGAAAAAATTTCAGATTTAGTGGAAAAGGTCAACAATGAAGACATTGATACAAGTGCAAAACTTTTTGAGTGGTCATAAAAGAATTTCCAGAGCAAGGTCAATGAAAAGATATCTAGTAAGATAGGACTAACTCAAGTTGCACTAGCAACAAAGGTTGAGGATGTGAAGAAGGTACTTGAGACTATATTCTCATTGTACACCAAATTGTTTGATCCTATACTCTTCACCCAAGAGACTAGACATCATATTCTGAACCTGGAGAGAAATCTCAACATATCAGGTACCAAAGTGAGAAGCACTTTCATACATTGCTTCAAACAAAAAGTCAATTATTTGTGTTAACAATAGAAGAGGCTAACATAAGAGAAAAATTGACAAATAAATAGGCATCTCTCACCCCTCACATGGAAATACTACAAAAGGAATTAGGCTATGTAGAAACTCTACTGAAGAAATACCCCAAACTTTCTACTCTAGATGGCCTAGCACACATTGCTACTGGGCTTTCTATTCAAATCAAGACATTGGATCTTGCATGTGATAATTGGGATACAAATTTAAAAATCATAATGCAGGTCCACAAATCATTTTTAGACAAACACATTATCTGAGTATAGCCCATTTGACATAAGTGTCAAAAAGGGGGAGATAGAATATAAGGGGGATAATATACTATGGGGTAGACAACAAAAGAGACAGCAAAAAGAGAGAGCAACAAAATGTAGAAATAGAAACAAGAGTATCATAAAGAGTATAAGTGCATTCAAGTTAAAGAGTATCAGTAGAGACAAACCTACTCAGAATGGAGAGAAGATTTTGGATAAAGAATAGATATATTAACTCAATGGGAGTTATACATTTTAAGGTATATAGGTTATTACAAAATTTTGAAAATTTTGAAGTTTTGTATATAAGTTGAGTCATGGATATGATATACTCAAGAAGATTAGATTAATTATGTATAATTAAGTATATTCAAGTATTATCATTTAGTTTGTAGCATTAACCAGGTGATTTAGTTGCTCTCTAGCCAAGTAGTCAAAATATAGTGTCTTCCAAGAACCTGAGCTAGTTTGCATTGTTTGCCAATCTACATAGTTTTTACCTAGCTTCAAAGACAATGTATAGTGAAAAATAAGCATATCAGAGGCTACCAAATTATTGAATGGAAGTGAAGAAGATCATATTTTTAACCAAGTTCTAGTATGTTAACCAAGTTCTATAGTTTCTACCAAGCTCGAAGTGCTAACAATGTGAATCTAGTGTTGATCGAGTCATGCAATGTCAACCAAGTGATTTAGAAGCTAACAATTTTCCTTATGTTCATTTAGTCATAGAGTCTTGACCAAGTTTGAGCTACATGAAAGTTATTAATATTGACTGAGGTTCAAGTTAAATGAAGTGCCAAATATTATTAAACATTGCTAGTGTTTGTCATGTATCAAAGCATTACCAAGTTTTTTCTTCAGAACCTGAGTTACAATAGTTGGGCCAACTTTCTGAATTATAATGAAATTGGTATTGTAACCAACTCTAGTAAGTTATGATTTGGATTGGTATATATGTAATGCATTGTATCATATCCAAATAAGAATGTAAAAAATAATATGATGAGAAGGAGGGTGAATTGAAGAATTTTACAATCAATATAAGGGACAATAGAGATTTATTTGTCATAGCCAAGTGATCATTGTAATACAAGAAATCACATTTAGCAAATTAAAGCTACAGATCAGACATCAGCCACTACCTCATCCTAACATGTGCATCAATCAAATCCTTTAATACGGTAGACTTAACAGTACTTTTCTAAATTTCTTAATTAAGCGCATACTTCATTGAATGTTTGTAAATTCTTTAACAAGGTGGACCTCATAGTCCTTATTGCTCCTAGTAGGTCAAATTACTAGAAGTGGTCAATTGTAATCCTTAACAAGTTAACTATATACTATAGTATTAAAGCTTGTGGGTATCATTCCCACCCCAATTTTAGTTTCTATTTGAAGATTTTTGGGTCAACATATCTTGTGTCAAAGTGTTATGAATGTTTTGTTTCTTTCATTCTTTTATGCATGCAATTAGATCACAATAATATATGAAGGATTAATTCATGAAATAAGATTATGTTTAATGATTCATGATTCACCCCTTGCCTCTCAGTAACCTAGCCTATCTTGTATTTCCTAAAAATAGAGTCTAGAATCTTCCTACTTGGAAGGAATCCATTCTACTATCTCAAAATAAAATTAGGTAATAAATTCAAAATCTTAAGAGTGAGGACTTTTGAAATGGTCTTATAAAAATAATTACACAAGTTGATGGGTCTAAATTGTTCCATACTATTTGTCCTAGTTTTTTTGTGTATTAGAGCCAAAAAAGTACCTTTCAATTCTTTGAGGAGTTTTCTAGATGGAAAGAATTCTTTGATCCCTTTTATAACATCCACTTCTTAAGTTGTTTTTATAAAACTATAGATCCTGATATGTATATAGGACACTCACCAATGCAACAAAATGGGAACATATCTTGAAACTTTTAAACATCTTTTCTAATGTTGGTTGATAATGATTTCATTGTATTTTGTTCCAAGGTACTGAGCAGCAAAACTAAATGGAAAATTAACTTTGTAGGGTAAAGAAAGAATTTCTCCATCATTTGAGGGTAATTTTAGGTAAGGACATAATCCATTTATGGTTTGAATCTAGAAGGAAATTATCAATGACATTGTTTTTTTGAGATTCCTTCATAATGTTGTTTTATTACATGGTTGGTGCTAAATGAGGGACATCAATCGATGATATTCTCCTTCTTATTCCAATTGGATAAAATTTTATTAAGGATTCACTAATTGTAGTAATCTATAAAGGATAATATTGTAATATAAAAATATCTAGTTGACCACCCCATAAAAAAGAGTTTGAATCCCATTTTATATCTTGCAAGGATACGAACAGACACGCCCCTTTGAGCATAGATTGGTTGGTTACAAGTGGGCATTATACACAATATTTAAATAAGGATACGTTCTCAACTATTTGTAAGATATAGCTTCCAGCATCATCTAACTTTACCAATGTAACTATTCAAAACTCAACTCCATAAACATCAAGCACTCAAACTTTAATCAGTCCATCAACTCCTATTCATTTTGCAAGGTCCAACTTCTAATATCAATCATAGTTTTTATCACAATCTCATCATGAGACATCTTTTCCTTCCCTATGCCCACACCCATGGGCTATTCAAATACACTATTTTCCATCCTTAATGCCCATTGAAAGCTACCATCACTATTAGCATGTAAACAATAAAGTTTAACTTTCCCTATCTCCAAACCAACCAACATTAAATATTTTCATTTATCTAGTCCTTGACTCTCTTTGGGCCTAAGGATGTTACTTGTGCCATACCCTTCAACTAATATCTGATACTAAACCCCCAATAGCATCCTTAACTTTGTGAAACTTATGATGAAAAACTAAACATGTGGAACACCACTCACCTATCAAACTAGAAAATGTATTCCCTCACTCTTAAATCAATAGGGATACTTACTCCCCATGGACTAAAAATTTTCTTACCTCAGATCATTGAACAAATAGGATTCTTACACTCCTAATGCTACCAACATGACAATCATTAATTACCTTGGATAACCAAAAAAAAACTCTTATAATTTTTTAATTTTTTTAAACTAGGGATTTTGCTAAAGTTTCAATGACCATTAGTTGATCTCTCAACTGTCATTACCATTGTTGACATGTAAATATCATTGGAATCTCATAGGATTTGGATGATGTTTCGTCAATGTTTCAATGAGGCCTATCATTGATGGCATAGAAAGCTCATCGATAACAACGTCCTAATCATCAAAGTTTCAACGAGGCCTTCCATCAATAGCATGGCAATCTCTTTGATATTGATCTCCTAATCGTCAATTTTTTTACATTTCCTAGTAATCATCTAAGGCAACCTTGTGACAAAGATTTTGATCAATTTTTATGGGGTTGTCCATTGATATATAAAAAATTTTGGATTTCATTGCAATTTTTGATGAAATTATAGCAACAATTTTTTTTTACCATTGTCTATCAAAATATCAACCAACCCTTGTTGAAAAATAGGGACAGATTTACTAGTGTGTAAGGCCATGGATGAGGAAATGGATGCAATAGAAAGAAATAATATATGGGAGCTAACTATTTTACCTCCCAAGAAACATGTTATTGGAGTTAAATGGTTCTATAAGACTAAGTGCAATGCTAAAGGAAAAATAGATAGGCATAAGGCATGATTAGTGGTCAAGATGTATAAACAACAATATGGTAGAGATTATGATGAGACATATGCCCCTTTTGCAAGAATGTAAACTATGCATGCTATCATAGTATTTAGAGACCAACATAAATGGAAGGTTTTTCAAATGGATGTGAAGTTCGCCTTCTTGAATGGAGTGTTGAAAGAAGAGGTGTATGTGGAGTAGCCACCTACTTATGAAGTTCTAAGTGAAGAACACAAGGTGTATAGGATGAAAATAGATCTTTATAGGCTGAAACAAGATCCACAAGCATGGTATAGTATGATTCACTCATATTTGATGAGTAGTGGCTTTAGAAAAGGTGATGGTGAGCCTACTCTCTAAATCAAGGTAGCTGATAGTAAAGTTTCAATTGTTTTCTTGTATGTAGATGATTTAATTTTTATTTGAAATGATAACTTCCTCATTTTTTATTTCAAAGAGGACATGAAAAGTGAGTTTCAGATGATAGATTTGGGTCTCTTGAAGTACTTTCTAGGCATAGAATTAAAACAAATGCATGATGGTATCTTTATCTCTCATGAAAAATATGCAGATAAGATCTTGGAGAGATTTAAAATGAAAAATAATAAGGTAACCCCAACACCAATAGATGTAGGTGTAAAGTTGAGCAAGGAAGATTGTAGTAGCAATGTGAATTCAACATTGTATAAAATTATGGATGGAAGTGTTGGTGCCCAAATGCAGAGACTAGATTTCCTATGGAATTATGATTCAATTCTAAGAATTCCTAGTAGCAATTCTTCAATTGTTAGGTCTCACTCAAATGAATGTGAACCTCTACAATTCTAAGTCTATGGGACTGAGGCTAGTAGACCTATACCTCACACCCTAGAGGCTTTGAGTAGATAAATTATTAGATTGAGGGTGTAGATAAAAGAAAAATGAAAAGGTAAAAGGGTAAATGAAAATTTAGTAAGTGTATATAAATGGATGTATCTTTTATTTGTCTATCTCTATTATTTGGATGTATTTCCTTTCTACAATCAACATGAAGACATAAACAAATACATCAAACCAGTGCCTTAATCGATGGATATTTTATCAAATTTCTATCAATGCTTCATAATATTTATTGTAACCCTTGGAGACAAAGAAATAAATCCATTTAAGACAATTTTTTGTCACTTTCATGAAGTATGAATTATTGGATACAATTGCTTAATTGTGTATTGTCTTTGATGTTACACAAACACAAATGTCATATCATTATTAGTCAGTATATGTTGAACTCACTCGAGGAGTGAAAATATTTTTTTGTGTCTATCAAGCATTCCTATGATTACCTAGTTTAGAAGGAAGTGTCTACCAAGGCCACTAGGGAATCAAAGGAAAGTGTACAAAAGATGAGTGTTAACCGAGCTCACTTGGTTAATGAATGAAAGTTGGATGGAACTAGTGCTAACCAAGCTCACTCGATTGCCAAAGGATCTTTCTACATTTGTAGTGTAAACTAAGCTTTTATTGGTTAACATAGGAAATCATTCTAAGTTAGTTTCTACCAAGCTAGGTTGGCTAACAAAGGATTTTCTTATTTTGCATAGTAAGCTTAATTGATTTATCTATTGGTTCTAGCTGACTAAGGTGATGAATATTAATTATTCTAAGTTGTATTTGAGTTGACTTGACAATATGAAAGATATAAGTACAAGGTCAAGTTGAGAATTTTAAAGTGTGCAAGTATGAATATGTTATGAATGTATTGAAGATTAAGAAAGGAAGCAAATTTGAAGAATAAGCAGCTTGTGGAGCAGAAAAGCTATATTTGATCAGGAAGGATCAAGTACAAGATAGAACATAGATTTGTAATCAGTAATTTAGTTTCATTCAAACCAAGTCATCTCATTATTACTTGCTAACCATTGTAGCAGTCATCTAAATATCTTAATAGAGTTGGCTTAACAACTATTTGTAAATCCTCTAACAAGGTGGTTGTTCTATTGAATTGTCTTAAGACCTCTAACAAGGCCTCTCCTAACAAGGTGATTAAATCATTTAATAGGGTCACACCTAATAGTGTGTTTTGTAACCTTTAGGGGGTTGGCTTCTAATAGGGCTCACTTTAGAAGAGTTAAAATAGTAACTCATTGTAATTGTTGGTTTTTCCCAAATTGGGTTTTCACGTTAAATCTTGGTGTCAAATATGTTCATGCTATTTTTTTTATGTCTTTGAAACTAAGTAAAGGTAATCATAGTTAATATCTAAATTTTTATGTTAAGCATTTATCAAGTATATTTTGTAATTACTAAGTGATAGTATTTTATATGTGTATACCAAGTATTAGCAGTATTTAGTTTTTAGAGTTTAGTTTTGTACAAACATCTAAGGGATCTAGGATTTATTTTAGTAGTAGTTGATTCACCCCTCCCCTCTCAATTACTCCTCTTATATTTCCAACAATTGGTATTAGAGCTTTTGGTGCTTGCAAAGAAGGTTTCAAGGACCTAGGCTAAAGATAAAGATGTCTAACAGAAGAGAGATTCCCAAGCTTAACAAAGATAATTTTGAAGCATGGCAAGGACTTATGAGGTTACACTTGGCTACAATAAGTGATTTAGGATGTAAATATCTTGATAATGAATACAAGACTCCCACTAGAACATCAACAATTGAAGATATTGCTGAAAATAAGAATCATAACATCATGATGATTAATATTGTATCTGCTCTTAGTTATGTTGAATTTGATGAAGTCAAAGACTGCAAGATAGATCATGAGATGTGGATCAAACTAAAAGACATATATGGAGGAGATGACAATGCAAGAAGAGCTAAGGTTGGAATTCTTAGAGGTCATTTTGATTAGATGAAAATGAGAGAAGATGAGAACATTGCAAAATGTGTGGAAATAATCAAAGCAAGTATAAGTGCAATCAAAGCATCTAGAAGAGACGTTGAAGAGAAAATAGTTGTAAGAAAGGTACTTAGAGTTCTTCTTCCTATTTATGCAATTAGAGTGTCTACTATTCAGGAGATGAGATGTGATCCAAATACTAAAATATCTTTGGATGCTCTAGTTGGAAGATTGATAGCTTTTGAGTTAGATAACTTTGATAACTATTTTCCTAGTTCAAAAGTCATTGAGTCTACTTTTAAAGATAAACCCTCACTCAAAGAAAAGGGTAAGAAATTAAAGTCTAGTCAATCAGGAAGTGAAGAACAAGAATTAGAAGAAAGTTTAGGCAATGATCTTGAGGTTTTTGAAGCCCTACTTGAAAGGAAATATTCCAAAGGAAAAGGATAGTATAAAGGTAAAGTTCCCCTGAACTACTTTTCTTGTGTAGAAATTGGTCAGATTGCTACAAGGTCTCCAAATAAAGAGATCAAAGTGAAAAGAAAAGAAATAAGCACAAAGTCAAGACAAATTCCAAGAACTCAAACAACTATAAGGATAAAGGTAAGAAATCTTGTTTTATAGCTAAAGATTCTAATAATAGTGAAGATGAAATGGTATATATTGTTGTAAATGATGAATTTGATGACGAAGGAGATAAGATTGCACTTATCTATCATGTTAGCAAAAATGATATCTCGATTATTAATAGTAGTTGTTCACATCATATGACTAGAGACAAAATAAAATTTGAGCACATGAAATATTATGATGGAAGTAGTGTGAGATTTGGAAACAATGAACCTTTTAACAAAAAAGGAAAATGATGTATTTCATTCACTAAAGAACTTGTGTTTGATAATGCTTATTGGGCTAAAGGACTAAAGCATAATCTACTGAGTGTGGCACAATTGAATAACATTGGATTCAAGGTAGAATTCATGAATGTATAGGTCAAAGTACTCGATGAAAAAGGAAATCTAGTTGGATCTTGAAAGCAAACAAAAGGTAATCTATTTTATCTTGATCTTAGTGATTTTTCATGTTTTATTTCTCAAGTAGAAGAAGCCTAGTTATGGCACAAAATGCTATGTCATATAAAATTTGATAATCTAGTTAAGATAACCACTCATAGAAGAGTATGAGATATTCCTGGTTTGAAGAAGCCTGATATGGGGTTTATGCAAGAATTGACAAATTGGTAAAATGGGAAAGACTAGTTTCAAAAACAAAAACTATCAATCACAAGAAGTCTTAGAAATTGTTCATACAAAATTATTTGGATCTATTGGAATAGACAGTTATAATGGAGAAAAAAATTTCATCCTTTTTGTTGATGACTATTCTAGAATTATGACTATAATGTATCTAAAAGAAAACTCAAAAGCCTTTCAAAAGTTTGAGTGGTATCTAGCAAGAGTAGAAAAAGAAACTGGAAAGATATTGAAATGTTTAAGATCAGATAGAGGTGGTGAATTCAACTGCAATGAATTCAATAATTTCTACATTGAAAGAGGAATTAAAAGACAAGTATCAGCCCTTGGTACACCATAGAAAAATGGTATAGTTGAAAGAAGAAATAGATCTATCATGGATTGTGCAAGAACCCTAATAATTGAAAAGAATGTTACCCTCAAATACTAGAAGAATGCTATCAACACTGCAGTTCATACCTTGAATAGAGTACTATTGAAGAAAGATTCAAATAAAACTCTTTATCAACTATGGTATGGCTGCAAACCTAATGTAAGTTACTTGAAAGTATTTGGCAGCAAATGTTATATTTTG
This sequence comes from Cupressus sempervirens, assembly GCA_028749045.1. Taxonomy (NCBI): domain Eukaryota; kingdom Viridiplantae; phylum Streptophyta; class Pinopsida; order Cupressales; family Cupressaceae; genus Cupressus; species Cupressus sempervirens. The sequence goes on along the minus strand of CM053786.1, from coordinate 644,472,577 downwards.
AAAGAATCTAGAAAAGGAAAATTTGATGTAAAAGGTGATTAAGGTATATTTCTAGGGTACTCCTATAGAATTAAAGCATACAAATGTTTGAATTTTTCTACTCATAAAATCATAGAAAGTGCACATATTAGAATTCATGAGTTTGTAGAAAGGAATTAAGAAGAAAGCAACAAGGAGCTAGAGGATTACAAAAGAATCTTTTACTATGTACCTAATTCCCTGCCGAACCTATCTAAAATAAATGAGGCTTCATCTCCTGAGTCACAATCAGAGGCTACCAAACTACTTCAAACTTAGTCTGATGGACCTGAGTCACAAATAGTGGAACTTGAGCTTGAAATTGAAGTACATGACGAAGAGAGCAAAACTCATTCAAAGCCCAAAGAGCCTATATTAACAAGATATGTCAAAAGGCATCATGCACCTAATTAGATCATTGGAGACAAATTTGATGAAACAATGACAAGAAGAAAATTAAAAGGTACATATTTATTTGTTGAATTTGAACCTAGAAATGCTAAATAGGCTTTAGATAATGAAAGTTGGATTGAAGAATTGAATGAAGAGATAGAACAGATAGAAAAGAACAAAACTTGGACTCTTGTTCCTAGACCCAAGGATAAAAATGTAATTGGAAAAAAAGTGAGTACTAAAAAATAAGCTAAATGAAGAGGGAAAAGTTTCAAGAAACAAGGCAAGACTAGTATGTAAAGATTATTCTCAAGAAGAAGGCTTTGATTAGGGTGAGATTTTTTCTCTTGTACCAAGATTAGAAGGTGTTAGAATTCTACTAGCATATGAAGAACATAGAGGATTTAAAGTATATCAAATGGATGTTAAATCTTCATTCTTGAATGGAATTCTTGATGAGAAAGTCTACATTGGAAAACTAGAAGATTTTGTAGATCTCGGAAAAAGAGACATGGTTTTCAAATTACACAAAGCATTACATGGTCTCAAGCAAGCTCCTAGAGCTTTGTATAAAAGACTTCATAATTACTTGGTATAGATTAGCTTTCAAAGAACAAATGATAAAAATAGTCGATATATTAAAGAATAACCAAACAAGAAGATTGTGTTGGCATAAATATTTATCAATGATACTCTATTCATGGGTCAGTGTAAGGAGTTGGGTTTCACTTTTGGCCAAAAAGTGGAAGTGTTTTTCCTGTTTTTGAAATGTTTTGTCAATTGATGCCAAAATTTGAGCCATTTAAAAATTAAATATAAAAAAACTTCAAAAATAAAAATTGTAGTGCCTAGAATCTTCTTTTTGAATATGTAATTTATTTCTATACCAATATGATAGATTACATTTTGGGTATCGATCTTTAAAAACCACTTTTTCAAAATGCATATTTCAGGACCATACCACGCTCGTGTATAGACACCATAATTTGACACAAATGAATGAATTTTTGTGAATCCTTTTAAATGGAGTTACCTGACACACCAAAGATTGATGAGAATATTTTTCTTGAATTTTTTAATGAATATTTTTATTATTATTAATTTTTAATTGGCTATAAAATAAAATTTTAACACCTCTCGTGTACGGACACCATAATTTGATCAAAATTTCACTTTTTTCAATTTTTTTTTTAACTTCAAAAGAATTGAATGTAGATTGATGACATAAATTAATTTAAGAAAAAATATAAAAAAGTTATCAAACTTGTAGTGAACGTTGCTATTTTACATTTAGGTACCACCTTTGATTAAAAAAATAATAATAAAATAGTAAATAAAATCATAACTTAATAAAATTTATATTTAAGAAATTAGGACAGTGAGAGCTCTAATGGGCTTTTGTTTCATAAAAAAAATTGATTGGGAAGACCCTCTAAAAATTATGGCAAGGCATGAATTTGCCAGTTCAATGCCTTAGCCAAATCTTGAGAGGCCAAGGCATAGGCTTGGGCTCACCAAGCCTGTCCCAAACCAAAATTCGAGGCAGGGAAAAAAAATCCCACCTCATGTTGTAAGAAACGGGCACCCATTATTTGAATTTCAAAAAATAGGTACCCATTTTGAAAAGCTAAAAGCGGCATGTAAAATTCGTTGAAAACTTAAAAATTTGAATTTTTAAGAAACGGGTACCCGTTTTTTACTTTTAAAAAATGGGTACCCAATTTTTATAAAATGGGTGCCCGTTTCTTAAAAATTTGAATTTTTAATTTTTTGAGAAACGGGTACCCATTCTTTGAAAATAAAAAATGGGTACCCGATTTTTAAAAATAATGGGTGCTCATTTTTTAAATTTAGGGTCGGGCACCCAAGCCAAAAATGGGTGCTCGTTTCTTAAAATCGGGTACCCGTTTCTAAGAGGTCTTATTTCTCTTATCTGACTTCCGCGAAATTGCGACCCAACTTTGTGCATTCACCCTCATAGAAAATGATGATTTGTGCAAAGTATTTTACGAAGAAATGAGTAAAGAATTTGAGAGGTCCATGTTTGGTGAAATAAAGATATTTTTTGGGTTGTAGATATAATAGAACAAAAATGGTGTCTACATCACTCAATCTAAGTATATCAAGGAGATACTAAAGAAGTTTAGAATGCAAGATTCAAGAGTAGTTGGAACCCCTATGTCTACTAGACATAAGCTTTCCAAGAATGATGAATAAAAAGAAGTAGATCAAACCACATATAGATCAATGGTTGGAAAATTGTAGTATGTTGTACATACAAGGCCTGATATTGCTCTAGCACTTGGAATGGTGGCAAGATTCTCAGTAAATTCTAGAGAAAATCACATGATGACAATCAAGAGAATCATGAGATATTTGAAAGGTACTAAAGACCATTTCTTATGATATAAACTTGGAGGAAATTTAGACTTGAAGGTATTTACTGGTGTTGATTGTGTAAGAAGTCTTGATGATAGGAAAAGCACTAGTGGTGGAGCATTCTTTCTTGCTAAAAGACCTATGTCTTGGACAAGCAAGAAATAAAATTGTATCTCTCAATCCAAAGTAGAAGCAGAATATGTGGCAACAATAGTCAATTGTTCTAACATTATTTGGTTCAAACAATTGCTGGAAAGAATGAAGATAGAGATCAAGGATCCAATAGTTATATATTGTGATAACACTAGTGCAATCAACATATCAAAGAACCTAGTGATGCATACCAAAACAAAGCACATTGCTATAAAATATCACTTCCTAAGAGAGTTGGTGCAGGATGAAGAAGTCCAATTGGAATATATAAATACAAAAGAATAGATTGCAGACATATTCACCAAGCCATTACCTAAGGATGCATTTTTGTATTTAAGAGGTAAGCTAGGGGTCATTCCCCTATCTAAGGTTCACTGAAAATGTTTAGTGATGTATCAAAAAGATCTAAGTTGAATATCAATCAGTTGGTGCAGAATTGACAAGGGAATATTGAAAATGAATTAGTACATAAGGTATAATGATATTATTGAAGTTTTTGTGTTTGGCATGTGATGTCAAAGAGGGATAATTCTACTGTCATATTGCATAAAAAAAATTGTCATTACAAAGAAGCAAAAGTTTTTTGTAAGAGGGAGAAAGTTTTGTGAATGAACTTGGTAGAATTTGTTGCAAATAGAGAAAGAATCTAGTGAAAGGAAGAGCTCATACTGATAGAGGGAGTTCTCAATGATTAATGCAAAAATTTCATTATGTTATGACATGTTGTGTTGTCATCAATGCTAAAGAGGGGGATTGCTAGATACAATTGATTAATTGTGTATTTTCTTTGAAGTTATTCAAATGTCATATCATTATTAGTTAGTATATGTCTAGCTCACTCGGGAAGTAAAGACAATTATTTGTGTCTATCGAGTGTTCTTGTGATTGCCTTGTTCAGAAGGTAGTGTCTATCGAGTTCACTCGAGCATTGAAGGAAAGTCTGTAGAAGACTAGTGTTAACCAAGCTCACTCAGTTAATGAAGGAAAGTTGGATGGAACCAATGCTAACCAAGCTCACTCAGTTGCCAAAGGATCTATGAAAGTTTGCAGTGTTAACTAAGCTTATGTTGGTTAACATAGAAAATCACTTCTAAGTTAGTTTCTACCAAGTTGGGTTAGCTAATGAAGGATTTTCTTATTTTGGCATAGTTAATTGATTTATCTATTGGTTATAGCCAACTGAGGTGATGAATATTAATTATTCTACATTGTATTTGAGATGACTTGACAATATAAAAGATATAAATACAAGGTCAAGTTGAAAATTTGAAAGTGTGCAAGTAAAAAGATGCTATGAATGTATTGAAGATGAAGAAAGGAAGTGAATTTGAAGGATAAGTAGAATATCCTTATGGAGCAAAAAAACTATATTTGATTAGGAAGGATCAAGTACGAGCTAAAATAGAGATTTGTAATTACCAATTTAGTGGCATTTAAATTAGGTCATCTTATTGTTACTCTCTAACCATTGCAGTAGTGATCTAAATATCTTAACAGAGTTGGCTTGATAGCTATTTATAAATCCTCTAACAAGGTGGTGGTTCTATTGAATTGTCTTAAGACTGCTAGCAAGGCCACTCCTAATATGGTTATTAAATCCTTTAAAAGGGTAACACCTAATAGTGTGTTTTGTAACCTTTAACAAGGTTGGCTCCTAATAGGGCTCACTTTAGCAGAGCAAAACTAGTAACTAGTTGCAATTGGTGATTTTTCCCAAATTGGGTTTCCATGTTAAATCTTGGTGTCAAATGTGTTCGTGTTATTTTCATTGTGTTTGCAACTAAGTAAGGATAATCATAGTTAACATCTAAATTTTGCATGTTAAGCATTTACCAAGTATATTCACTAATTACCAAGTTACAACATTTTATGCATGTATACCAAGCATCAACATTATTTAGTTTTTAGAGTTTATTTTTGTACTTACATCTAAGGTATCTAGGATTTATTTTAGTAGCAACTAATTCACTCCTCCCCTCTCAATTACTCCTCTTATATTTCCAACATGAATTTCTTGAAATGCCTAGGAAAACTTCAATATTTGATCTTATTGATTTTAACTCTCCTTAAGAGGCCAATAAGATAGTATTATAGATTACTTAGTTAATACAACACTATTGTTCTTCAAATATTGAAATTCCTTATTGCATACATTCAATTGAACTATCAATAAAAAAAAAACTTTGAAAAATTAATTAGAGAAAGAAAAATGAAAGAGATGAAATTGATATCACCAAAAGGTCAATCGAGCACATAAACCTCTGTATTAAATTCAAAATGCTTCACCACACTTTTACATATGTTGTTGGTGCATACATGTCTTAAAATCCAGACTAAACAAAAATAATTGACTCCTATGATATATTATCATGTATAATATTCTATGATATGATCCCCTATTATAAATCTAAGCCTTTTAATTATAGGTATCAAATTGGTTACATAGTAAAAGGACATGTCCCTTTGTTTACAAAATTTACAACTAACTGACATATTAAGAATAAACGAAATGTAAAATAAACATAATTATGGAACAAAGGCTTATGCTACCAATTTGATGATTATTCAATGAAATTTTTGCACTACTCTATATGCTCTACATATTTTTCATCTTCTGCTAGGTCTTCATCACTAATTACTTCTTGGGCCTTGACCTTGATCTCAAACATGTGTTTAATCTACATGTTGGCGTTTGCAATCTCCAAGTCATCATTCTATGTGACCTCTAGGGCTTCTCTCTGCATTACATGACACATATCCATCCATCCCTCTCAGTCTATGATATCATTATTTTCTTCATGCCAGGATGTAAGTCCATTTTCTATTACCAATTCCCCCATCAACTCAAATGAAACCTTGAACTCTTGCAACTATAGAGCATGTTCTTTGATTATCTTTTCTTGCCTCTTTTATATCCTCGTCCTCCTCAAGGGAATTCCTTTCTTTAACCAAATTCTTATACAATTCATTGTGCTTCATGGCTGATGTCTTATAAACATTGTAAATATCCCATACCTAACCTAACTTGACAAGAAATTTCTTGAAACAATTTATGTTTAAAATGTTAGAAACCTATATTTTGATTATTGAAACATATTTTACTTTGGCATTTTCTTCTTGCAATTTCTTACATTCAATATTCAGGGCATCATCAGATGATTGTATCATTTGTTTCATTTGAGGTTGTCCTATATTCAACATGTTCTCATACAAATCTTTCCAATTGTTTCTTTCAAAAGTCACTTGTTTCACACTTACCTAATTTATAAATGTAAGATCCACTTGCATGTCTGCAACTTTGTTAGGGTTTCTAACACCTACCTTCAATGTCATCAAATAACCAAATGCATGATTAACATCAATAATTTTTGGCCTTTTCTAGGGGGTATAAATCCCATAATAACATTTATTTCTCATCTTTAAAAAATCTTGTCACAATTATAACATCCTTAACTCCATACACATCCAATTTCATGTCTTGCTTACCCGACTTAATAAAACTATCAAAGATGTATGATGCACTCAAATCCTGACTAGGAAGAACCATCACTCCTACTTCATTCAACAATTCTCTCCCTCTTGTTGGATTCATGTGCTCATCTTCCCTCTTGATATCCTCCTTCAGATTTGACATCAATTCTTGCTCATTCTTAGGAGATATATTCTTGATGCTTTCTCTTAATATTTTGCCTCTATGCTTATACAAGACAACTATAAACTACTTTGATTTGATAAAGGCTTCATCATTTAAAAATTTTCTTGACTCTAGGAGTCTTTCATCCTTCTCAACATTTACCCACTCAAGGATTTTCACATCATGCTCCAAGGTCTAAAGTATTGACCTCTCTACAGTTCTTGAAATTAAAGTAGGGGAATCTTGAACTCTCTGAATGTCTTCTCTAAATTGATCTTTAGCTTTTTCTCTCTATTCCTCCATTTCCCTCTCTTGTTCCTCAATTTTACATTAGACTTCCCCCCATTCTAAGTTCTTATAACATTCCTCATACTTCATTCCATGGTGAATGTAATCACCTTATCTCTATGACTTCCTACATGTATGAACATATCCTTCTAGATCATAATGACTCCAAGAATCCATAGTATACATGTGATATTCATCTTGTAATTTTGCTCCTACCTTTTCATATTATTTAGTTTCACAAATCCTAGTGTCCAAGATATGAAGTTGTAGGAAGGAAAGATTTCTTTCTTTTCTTTCCTCCAAAATGTCTTTGGTTGGATTCTAACTTTTGCCTAACCATCTTTAGATAAGCAATTCTATCAGGCACCAATGCTGGTAACTTGCATGAACTTCCTTCAAATCCAAATAGTCTAATGAAGATTAAATAATCATAAGCATAACAATCTCCCTAATTATGCTTTATCTTCTCTCCCAGTCCATTGTCTTTAGCTCTTAAAAATCTTTTAATATCAGAGCTAATTGAAGGAAAAGATTGGTGTCCAAACAAAGTGTACAAAGGCTCAACAAAGTGATCTTCAAATGTAACCTTAAAAGAAGCACTGAACCTTTAGTCCCATACTAACATCCATGTTTTTACTAGTTTCATTTCCCCATTAGAATCTCTCAAATTCAATTTCAAACCCTCACCCAAAAATCCTCACATTCGTCCAAAATATGAATCCATATGCATAACCAATGAATAATGCTTGAAATTAGGGTGTTCAATCTCATCAAAATTAACAAAAATAGTGTGAATGTTGTCAACAATAGACTCTACATAATCAAGGGCTCTAGTATTTGAAAATCTAATGCTAACATTGTGGGACCAATCTCCATCAAATAAGGTGCTTCCATCCCTCCTACTTGCCCACATGATTGAGTCTAGGCATGTCTTCAACAACTTGATATTGAATGGAGGTCCATCTGCTATTGTTAGAGGCTTCTATTGCATATATGAAACATCTGACCTTTCATATTCATTTTTTAATTCTATAAAAGACAACTTCTTCATTAGACTGTCAATGAGTGTAAAAGTGTCATTTAGGGATCTAATAGATATCCCCATGAACTTTTCCCCATCATTTTCATATATGCATCTATCTTTAGCATTATATTTTCTCATAATAACTTTGAGTAGCTCCACATTTAAAAACACATTTGCCACTATCGATTTCCCCAAATTCATCTCCCAAGGATGACATATAGGCATCTTATGGTTTCTTCTCACATAATGATGCAAAAAAATCTCATAGCCCCTAGTCCTAGTCCACATATCCCCAACCTCATTTTATTTGTCTTCCACATTATCTGGAGAAGAAAATTTCCTTCTTTTTGATTTAAGGGACCTACAAATTCCATCTACTCTATGAGATCTTCATTCAATTTTCTTGGCGGAACCTTGTCAGCTACTTTCTATTTTTTATCAGCTTTACCCTTCTTAGCCTTCTCTTCTTTCTCTTCTGACTACAACTAGAGCTCTCCATGTGAACTTCTTAAGCTTTCTCTAGGTACAAATTTATGTAAAAAATAAATACGAATGACAATTGTACTATCTTTCTTATGAGAATTTTTGAACATAAATGTACAATGATTGTCTTTATATTACAAAATTGGTTGCATTCATGCATTTACTTTCCACAAAAATCAAAACATAAAGCCATTTTTTATCATTGTAGCAGATGAACTAGTCATCAGAGGTCATTTCGTGCACTCATTTTCATGCCTGATAAAACATATTCAAATGTTTGATTGCTATAGCCTTTAGTGATATGAATATATGAGCTTCTTGATTTCTATAATAAAATATCTTGAATAGTGAGTTACTTCCAACTTTGTGCCTATTACTATAGTAATAATGATAACACCATTACTCATCACTATACTGCAAACCCTTTACCTATGATTTTTGATATTCCTTCTTGCTATTAGGTATGGCAATATTAAATCTCCATTTTTTATTTTTGCATGAAATGTCACTATAACACATACCAATATCCTACAGCTCATCATTGGTCACTATATGTCCATTTCAGAAAATGCAACCTTAGCAATCACTTTAAACTTTATCATTATAGCTTACAACGATGCCCACTTAACAATAGAACCACTTATCATTGTATCCTACAATAATCACCAAGCCTTATCACTCATTGCCAAAGCCATTTTACAATACCATGATTAATGATATTGATATAAGACATAGTGACGAGATTCCTTTATTATTAATCACTATATTTGAATCATTTCTTTTTCAATTAGTGATAATCGCTACAAGCTTCAATGATCACAAAGTTTCATAGTTAATCACCATATCAGTTTTGATTTCTCGTCACTTAGTGATAAGCTATGATTACTATAACATACAATGATATATAAAGACTCGTTGCTCATTAGCATACCAAGATTATATCTTCTTTGCTTGTGGATAAGGTACATCACTATAAAGTATATCAATAATTAATTTCCATCTTATTGCTATGTCTCCTTTGGACCTTCTTGACACAGTGATATCATACTTGTCTTCAAGATACTCAAATTCCTATGGTTGTAAAGTACCCTGATGTATGATCCCTCATCCTTGTAGCTATAACAATAATCTTCAAAATGAAATTACTCATGAATTCAAATAGGATCACAACCTTGATTGATCAATGGATAATGCCACATGATGAGAAAGACGTAGAAGTTAAATTCTCCAATAGGTTCCCTTTATTTGAGCAATAAATAGTTATTTTCTATCAAAACACAAAGAGATGTAGTAAGCGATTCCTTATTTTGATCACAATAACTATCTAGATTGTACAAAGAGTAAGTAATGAAAACAAGCAAAATGGTGAGCAAATATTTGTAAAATATTGAGTTCCACCAAGAAGCTTGATGTATTTGACAACAAGTCAACTTGATATAATGCATGCAGTAAGTCTAATGTCTAGATTTATGCAAACTCCAAAGGACTCCCATTAGTAAGTAGGAAAGAGGATCCTAAGTTATGTGAATGGAACCAAATGATTTGGTATTTTGTATACTACAAAAAATGATTTTGGGCTATTTAGTTATACAGACATGAATTGGGCTAGAAGTTTGGGTGATAGGAAGAGCACTTCTTGTTATGTATTTGATATGGGTTTGGATGAAATCTCATGGGAATTCAAGAAGAAAAAATTTGTTGCTCAATCTACAGAAGAGGCTGAATACATAGTAGAAAATGTAGCAACATGTCAAACTATATGGTTGAGAAGAATACTGGAAGATTAGAAGAAAAAACAAGAGGATGGAACCACAATCTATTGTGACAATATTTCCTCAATGGCTTTGACAAAGAATCCAGTCTTTCATGCAAGAAATGAGAAGATTAAAATAGGTATCATTTTACTAGAGATTTTGTTGAGAATGGTAAAACTAAGATGGATTACTATAAGTCCAAGCAATAGCTATTAAATATATTCACTAAGCCATTGTGCAAAGGAAGATTTGTGCACCTAAAAGGAAGTCTAGGTATGGTAGATTTGGATTAGCGATGATCCTTGTATTGTTGGATCAGGACAAAGGGAGATTGTTGGAATTTTGAATGATTTGGTTTGTCTTGCAAACCTCTAGTACACCTGCCTGACAAAAGTTGAGATTCCCCAGATCTCCTCTAACATTACAGTTCTAATAGACAATAACTTATTGTACACAACAATGATTTCTCAAGGCTTATTGTATACAACCATGCATAGCTACAAGTTTATTTTAGTAATAGATATAGTTGTTAGTTGTTTTATATTCTAGATTTTGATGTTTTTATTTTCTATATTTGTAATAGTTTGATCTTGATTAATAGAAAGAATAAAGGAAGCTAACTTTCCCATCTTCAGTGCATTGTATTTTTATTGTCTCCTTTCTTGTTTATTCCACTGTGCATTTGGTCATTGTGCAAGGTAGAGAAATAATCTATGTTCTTGTCCCTAGTTTCATGTGGTGGGATAACCTAACAGATTGGTGAATAAGTGTGTGCAAAGCGTCAAAACATTGGTTATTCCCCTATTTTTGGTTTCTTGAAATATCTTTCCATGCCAATGATGTTTCTTGGCATGGCATCATTTCAACAATTTTATCATCAAGTGCATATTAGAATTCTAACAACTATACCCACTTGTCGAGAGCAAGAACTAGTTCATTTTTTTTATGTGGTCCTCATATTAAATGTGTGCTACAAATATTCGTTAGTTTCCAACAAAAAAACATAAATCAACAAATTCACCAAGTTTTGTCAGAAGTCTAACACTCTCTTGTCAAAATTCCAATAAAGGCTGATTAGGAAACAACCCCAAATGTAATAGTGAAAGTAACTTTCCAAAAAAGTATTGAAGTAGTTGAGGCTAATCTTGAGTCAAATGGGGTGAAAATTTTGTAAGGGATGAAAAGACAATTTCTATTAAAGATGGTACCCTACCCGCCCCTCACGTAGCTAGACAAAAGCCTAGCTAAATTTATTGGGGTCTATCATGTACTAACAAGGGATAATATTCTTAATTCAAAGTATGGCTTAAAGAAGACTTAACAACATAATCTAATGTATTAAAGGGACAAATAAACCTTCATAGAATACAGATAATAGAACTCATAAATATATTAAGCTCATGAAAACTATAAAGAAGGTCCTTATATCTCATGTTTATCCTAAGGAAAACCATGTCATTTATTCTTTTAATCCATAACATAGTTTTCTTAATTTATTATAAACATTCTTGATAAACCTTTCATTTATGTTGTGTTCATGAGGAATTGAGTAGTTAATTGTGTCATATTATTAATGTTTTTTCAAAATTTTCCAATATTCATTGGATTAGTCTAATGTGAATGTAGGGAAAATGCATTGCATGTTTTTCATAGTTTGCAATTCCATAAAAAAATTGATAGATGTGAAATTTTTTTAAAAAAAGATTCTTTAGTGTGACTTTAGGTCCTTAAAATTAGTTCTTTTCATCATCCATTGGTATACTATGACAAGAGTTTTATTCAACATAATAATAGATTTACAATGTTTGATACACGAATATTTGTGGGAATTGAGATTGAGCATTATGTTCTTTGAATCCAATGTGAGAAGATATTTTACTCAAAGGTTTCACATAAATGGGGTTAGTCATTTTCTAGTAGATGTGATCCTAGAGGAAAACATTAATAGTGATAAAATATGCTATAATATATCAACATTATCAATCACTACTTAGATAGTGACACTAGTGAAATCAACCTATAGTATAGGATTCAATGATTTATTCACATTTTTAGAAAGTAAACATATTTAAACACTCTAATTGTACTCAAAACTTGAAACCTTTTTGAATATTAAACCTAGACAAATTTTAATGCTTGCATAGCATGCATTAACAAGAAGATGAAATTTCAAGATCATAGAACAATTCAATTTTTATTTTAAAACATAATTTAATAAGTGTCAGAACGTCAAACCTTATCTAAGACATAAATAGGAGAAAGGCCTAAAAGAGGAAGAAGGTACATAGGGTAATCAGAGAATTGTGGAGGATGAATTTTTTTATGAAACTAATCCAAATATCTTGCTAGAAAACTAGGAAGATTCTAACCCCAAATTGGTACAACTTTATCTAGAAGGGATAGCAAAAAAATGCATGGTTATATTCAAGTCCTATAAAATAGAATAAAATAGATGGATAAATAGATTTTAAATGTAATTTATTATAAATATTAAATATACATATTAGGCTTGGCTAAGGGTAATCTTGGGTTAGTTGGATGTGAAAAAATGATAGTGTAGAATATTAATATTATTCCTAAAATGTAATTTTTTGAAAAATATTAAAATGGCTAAGGGTAATCATGGGTTAGTAGGGTGTGAAATAATGATGGGGGATGAAAATGATAGTCTCGTTTCAACAATGGTAGTCTCGTTAAGTAGCTAGACTAACCACCTAGCTAAAGTCATTTAGGTCTATAATGTATTAAGAAGGGATCATATCATTAAATGCTATAATTATGTCTTGAAGGAGATTCAAACAACATAATTCAACATTTTAAAATGGGCATATAAACCATCATATACTACCAACAAATGGATTCAAAAATATATTGAGCTTATGAAAACTTTTGAGAAACAATTTATCTATTTAATGTCTATCTTGAAGCCAACTCTTTCATTGATTTTTACAACTAACACATTTGGCTTGATTTATGATGAAAGGTTCAAGGAAGATATATTCTTATGGTGGTGCTATATTTACTTATCATTGTAATAAGTTCACATAACATTGTATTGTTAAACATCTCACATTTGATAAGCTTTTCCATCACAAAGAACATATACATATATTAAATAAAATTACACATAATTGAGGTTTTTGAAGTATTAGACAGTAGCCAAAAAAGAACAAGGGGTTGACCCCAAGTAACAAACAAGATGAACAATTAGTTGGTGGTATCCTCCTAGTTGTCTATTATATGTCATCTTTAAACTTCAAAAAACCAAATATGTCCACAGCATGATTAATAGTACTATCATAACTTTGACTAATATCCATAAAATATTGTAAAATGTACTAGAAACTCCTATACAAAATGTTGCTCTTAATCAACACAATCTTAAAAGATAAGACCCCATTGGGTATCAAGTTCAAAGTACTAAACATTAAAAAAATACACTTACCAAACACCAAAACTAGGGCTAAACACCCTCTTCTTGCCTTTTCTTGTCCTCGTTTTCCTCAGCAACATCACTGTCCACATCATTCCCCTCCCCTTAACTAGTTTATCCAGGATGGTCTTTAAGTAGTCCTCCCCCACAAAGCCATAGATGGATTGAGTGGTTTCAATAGCTTTGTCGAGATCCTTATCCTCCTTCTTAGTTTATAGAAAGTATAAGGTTGTGGACACAAAGTGCATGACCTTGGTGGAAAACTGCACTAAAGTTTTAAATCACTAGCAGAGACCAGTTTGATTATCAACCAGGTCCTTCATAGAATGTTCCAGGCATTCCAATTTGGCCTTACTGTGGTTGTGCTTTCCTTTCTTCCTAGTGTCTTTTTTGAGTTCTTTCCTAGGGGAAGTGACATCATCCCACCCACTTCTAGTTGGGGTAGCCTCCAAGGTGTCAGAGATATGGGAAGGTCTGAGAGGGGTAGGGGTAGACTGAGGTAATCTCTTCCTTCGCGTGGGTTTGACAACATTTTTGAAAGACTTGAAGGTGGAATCTTGTTTTGGGGGACTTGAATTTATCTAACTGGAGGCACTTATTGGTTCTCCTGGTGCTTTGTGTACCCTTCTTAGTATCTAATTCTAACTCTATGAGTCTGATTTTGGCTTCTAGGTCCATTTTGACTTCTAAGCCATGAGTTTTATTGAACTTCTTATGGTAGGCCCAGATCCAAGGTCTAAGGAGAATTGGGGTGTCACCAAGGCCAAAGGTTTAAACAAAAGAGGTGGGTTTTGGGCTAGGTGCTCAATATACAATTTGTTCATAAGCCCCTAGTGGATAAGGTAGAATGTTTTACACTCCTCATGTTTCCTCCTGGCCTTAAAAATAGAATCTTTCAGTGAATGCAATAATAAAAATGGGAAGGAAATGTGGTCAAGATTCCTAAATTGATTTAAAATAGGGAAGTGCTAATAATATATTAACTAAAAGCGGTCCTCAAGGGTGATATACCACATAATCACATAGTAGATGGTGTCCCAAGGCTTAGGGATGGCTTCCCATTAAAATCCTCTGTGCATTCGCATTAGTTCTTCCTTGAGTTTGAATTTTTTTTTTCAAATTGGGCTCCTCATTAACCTTAGCTTGCCTTCACCATTTCTTTCCTCCCATAGTAAAATCTCTGGTAGTCACAATGGTTTCGTCAAAGATTTCAAATTTCATACCATTGGTAGTCACCTCTCTATCCTTCAAAGTCTAGAAGAACTACATCGAAACAATATCGTCATGCTTCCCCATTCCCTCCATGTACAGTGAGAGGTCATCCTCCTGTAAGTAGACAATCGTCACCTCAGTGTTACAGATGCCCTTCTCCATACAAACTAGTTTTATGCAATCACTAACACACATGTCTTCACACATGTCAGCAACCAAATCGTCAAATGACATAGCCTCTTTGTAGGTTTGAAATATAAAATGAGAAGCTTGAATGATAAAAATAGAAAGGCATTGCATAGTCATCATAATTCTGCAAAGTTTCACGAAAGACAAAAAACCATCCTTCATGGCACGTGTGAGCTATCTCTTTCCCTCTGTAAATGGCCGATCCTAGTTGTAGTTAACACATGAATATAATATGTTGTCATTATAATTATTAGTTGGTCATTTCTATATCTTGCCAAATCCCCCCTTTGTATCCTTTTACAATAGTAATCAATGTTCACAATAGTTGAAACATTAATGCATATCCTCATACAATCTTTCCAAGAAAACCATTTATGGATCATCTTGTCCTCATGCCCTCATGGAAAAAAGACTTCTTTTCACCTACTTTAATTCATCATATGGAAATGTTGAAAGTGTGCCCCCTTTCCATCACCACTTTCATTGATGATGGCAACATTTTGACGTCATCCCATTCCATTAAATCCTTGACACCATGGCCAAATTTGGCTAGCTCATCCACCATGCCATTCCCTTCCTGATATATATGTGCAACTTAGGTGTTCTAGTAATCTTCCAACAACCATTGGATTTCGTTGATTATGAGTTTAATCAACTAGTTACTTTGTACTTCTCCCTATGTGGCCTTAATGATAAGCATAGACCCCTCTTGATGGCCATCTTATCGATCCCCTAAGCTCTCACAATTCTTAGTCCCCACAGGAGTGCAATATCTTCCACTTCATTGCTGGAGCCTCCTCTATATGTACCAGCATAGGCAACCACCATATTTACCGTACTATTATAGAGGATACCTCCTGTTATGGTGTTACCCATCATGGCCGAACTGTCAACATTTAGTTTGAACCAAGAATTGATTCATGTAGAGTTTTCCACTAGAAGAAGTTTATCAATATTAGGATCCAAAGGTGCCAAAAAAAATTCCAATCAACCTAGGAAACCATCTCTCCCATGCAACATAGCTATGTAGACTTAACTATAAACTCTCTCAAGGGAGTGAGTTTCCATACCAAGGAGTCCTGAACTAAGTTTAGGGGATCCTATAGGTATGAAGAATGTCTTGTAGCTCCCAAGAAATTCCCAAATCAATAGGCTCAAGGTTTCAGAAAGTGATCCATTGTCTTTTCGAGGTATTGAAGTTTCGAATCTGAGGGCCATACAATCTAGTGCACTTCTCTCGCAAAGATAGGAACTTAGTGTGCACGAGAGGACTATCATGAATCCATTGATCCTCCTAGAAATTAGTAGAATTACCATTTGCCATAATCCAAAGGCACCCATTTTTTAGGATCTTTCCAGTATTAGGGTAAAAGTACAAAGTTGTATCACGTTTCAGATTTACTTATCAGAATGACTAAATTTGAGTATTTCTATCTAAAAATTAATTTTGTTTAAACATATGATCTAGATAAATTTATTCTAGCTAAGTTATATATGCTCTCACACTTTTCCAATTGGAAATGTCTATTAAATGTGTGTTTTATACTACTTTGTATCCAATTACTAAAGAAATAAAAAAATATTTTAAAAAGGTGGCATTTCAATAACTCTTACTATGTTTTATGATTTTTATAAATAATTTATAAATACCATTTATAGAGCTCACATTGAAGAATATTCTCATATAGAGTTTATAGTATTTTAATTAGATATAGTATATTTCAATTAAAAAATTCTACAAGCATGTATTTTAACACTCAAAAAGATGTTGGTTTTGAGAAAGAAAAAATATTAAATCATATTGAAAAAAAAATTAAAATTATATGACGTTCTAGAGGAGAGAGTCCTATTCTAGAATGTATATTTTTTCTGCTAGTTAGAATATATTTGTTTTGAAAAATGTGGTGGGAGATGAAAACTATTGATTTGAGGTGAGTTGAAATTTGGGTCATTATAAAAGAGAAAATATAACTTTAAAGATGTTTTTTATTTTTGATTGATCTAGCTATATATGTTATCTATAGCATAGTCTAAGATCAAAGAGAAATAAGTTAAATTCCATGTAGTTTTGTAGTGGGAACTAGACCCCTAATTTTCAGCATTTTTCAGTAGCTAGAAAATTATCTATAAAAATTAGGAAAATTTATGAATTCTTATTTGAAATAATTATTAAAAATTATAATCCTAAACTTCATCCATTTCTACACATTTCATTAGTTTACTTCATTTCCAAATTCAATATTTTAATACCAAATTTGTGTCATTGAAGGTGAATAGTTATACTTTTGTTAGTCATTTCGTTTACAAAAGGGTGACACTGGTTTTTGCTTTTACCCATTACCATATTGTTCCAAATCTTGAAGCCCTATGGGAGATCACATGCCCAAGGGAATTTGTGAGGAGACAATCCCCCAAGGTATTTAGCCTTAATTATGTTGCACCAACTACGTTGATAGCTCACCAAACTCTAGCCAATTTTGGTTAATAGGGCCTTGTTTAAGTTTCTTGTTCCTCTTAAATTTAGACCTCCAAGAGCTTTTAGTCAGTAGACTTTCTCCCAACTAACCAAATTTGTCATTGACTTCTCTTAGTTCTGGACCACAAGAAGTTTCACTAGATTTTATCAATAATGTCTCTGAACCTATTGAGGATTTTGAAACTGGATAGGAAATACACTAGGATGCCTTGTATGGAGGCGAAAAGAAGTTGGAGTTTCCCAGGATTACTCTAGATTTTCCCTTTCTAGCCAACCAGCCTTTTTGGGAAGCATTGAACCAGACCCTTCTGAAATTGGTTGGGAACTTCCTTAATTGTGAGTGGTAGGCCAAGATAAGTATCTGAGAGGGATGCCTCTTGGCAGCCAAGAATACTTGTCAACTTACCTCTCAAGCTAGCAATAGTGTTGAAGAAAAAGACTTTTCTTTTCTGGTAATTTATGCATTGATTTTACACATTCAGGTTAATTATTATTAAATATGTACATATTTGTCAAATCTTAATATTTTATTTGTCTAGTCCTAATAGCTTAAATGTTGATGTCATGTAGCATTAAACCAAATCTTTGATGTTAGCTCTTCAGATGATTTTTAAAAAAATCTATAAGACATTTGACTTGTTTGTTAAGAAAATATTGAGAAATAAAAAGTAAGACATTTGACACTCATTTATTCTTGGATTGGTCATGTGACCATATCAAGGGGGATTTCTCACTTTAACAAACAAAATTAAGTTTTACATATTATTTTGTTGTCCATAGATTTAATCTTCAACTTAAATCTTGAAGTTCGATATTATATTCATACTAATTTTCATTACAAACTCCTTTGGAAGCTAATCTTTGTCAAAAGAGAATTTTTCATGGTATAAAAATATCACTATGTAGTGTACTAATTTCATGATTTCTGTTTATTTTAATGATTTATAAATGAATATTAATAGATTTTTTTTTTCAAAATAGTTAAGTTCTATAATTTTTCTTATAAATTAATGTAAGATATTTTTATTATGTAATTTTATATAAGTGACTAATTTTCTTTCAATTCTACCATTTAGCTACCATTTCAAGTATTGCTAGTTGTATTATAGTCTCCTTAAAAGAAGTTACACTGCTATGATATTCTTCTTCAAATAATGAGGACCTCATGTTACCCTTCACTTCATCTTGTTGAACATGTCATAAATTGACCATTGAAGCAATAAAGAAGGTACAACATGAATTTTTATATCTCAATTCCATTTTCCCTTCAAAGGTCGTTATATCTAATAAGTTTTACAATGCTTCATAACCATAATTATCTATACTAATGTCAAGCTTTTGGATTAAATTATCAATAATACTTTTCATCATCGATGCTTTGAATCGCCTTTCATGATCCATCACCAAGACTAGATCTCTAGAGAGAAGATCATCAATATTCTGGATCATACATCACAATCCATCATCAAGATGAGATCTCTAAATAGTAGGAATGCTGTCATTCATGCTTTATCACCTAGATGCGATCCTTAGAAACTAGGAATGTTATAATTCAGGAACAATTATCAAGATGATATCTCTAGAGAGTGTGAATGT
Source organism: Cupressus sempervirens (assembly GCA_028749045.1). Taxonomy (NCBI): domain Eukaryota; kingdom Viridiplantae; phylum Streptophyta; class Pinopsida; order Cupressales; family Cupressaceae; genus Cupressus; species Cupressus sempervirens. The sequence continues at coordinate 644,453,545 of CM053786.1, read as the reverse complement.
CATACTTAATCATCAATCATCAAAATGAGATATCTCTGAAAAGTGTCATCCTGATAATAGATTATGGAGTATAATTTGAAGCTAAATTAAAAACAATTACATACTTTACTCCAAATAATTAATATTAAACACACTGTAAAAGCTTCATGTCGTGAGTTAAACTCTAATGTCTATGGAAGGGCAATCCATTCCTCGTGCTATGATTAAGTTCTCTGTAATTTCTGAATGTGGGCTCTAGTAGCAATAAACTAAAAAGCTTGGTGAGATGAATTTAAGGGTGATACCGATTGATATAACGGGATTAATAGTTTTCATGATGAAACGAATGCTAGCTTATAAAAATCTTGCACCTGCAACAACATATCACATCTGCCCTTGTAAAATGTGAAGTACTGATAGTTATGTTCTGAAAAGATGCAGGTGCAATTGGTTTTTCTTTGCCACTACGCCCTAAGACCAAAGGTTTTGTAGTTTTACCCGGCATAAACAGGATTTTATAATATGATTTGATGAAAGTTGTTTTTGATACGTTGCTGTCATTTCATTTAGTATAGGTGGCAGCTGTGGATATTCTCCATTTAGTGACCATGCTACATAATTGGTTTGTAGTGCATTCATATTCACTGATGTTTTTGATTGACATGTTGTTTCCAAACCATGAAAAGAAACTAATTTACGTGTGGCTAAACCCAATCTCACAGAATCCAAAGCTTCTCTCATAGTTTATTCTAGTTTTTCTACTTCTTTCCACACTAGTTTCTTTCTATAAATAAGCCTATAAACTATTAAATCTAATCATCGTAGTACAATAGTGCATAGGGAGTTTCATGTGGATTGGAAAAGATGAATCTAGCTGAGGAGGTGGTCTGTTTCAGTATTTTTGGAAAATATTGAAGTTAATCATTCACACATTTGAAAGTTGGGAGAATGGAATCAGTTTTTGATAGACTAGAGTGTTGACAATTTTTGAATTTTAATAAAGATTTTATTGAATAGTTTTAAGGAAAATGTATTGAGAGGTACTAAATTTCTTATGTGGGTCATATGTAATTATAAATATTGTAAGTTTCTAAATAATATTTATTAAATATGGATTGAGAATTTGACTTAAGAATATTATCTTTTATTTTGTGAATATTAATTAATTGTTTGTGCCACAAAGTGGCTAAGTACTTGTCTATTATATAAGTGAGCATAATTATTTATTTATTCAAAATATAATTATATTTTTGAGTTGTCATTATTAAAAATAACTTTATATAGTATCATATAGTGTCATAAATAAAATACATTCATTTGAAATGCACATATTTTTAAAGTAATATCAAGTAAATGAGAGTTATATTCGAATGAATGACTTTACAAAATGTAATATTAGAGAAAGTTTTATTTTCTTAAAGAAAATACATTTATAAAAGGGATTATTCAATTTAATATTCTATTTTAATATTTGGAAATAAATTTATTTTTTTGAAAAGTATTATATGTTTATTAACCAAAAGCTAATTATACTCGCAAAGTATTTGCTAATAATTAGAAATAAGGCATACCATTTAGAGAAAATATGGTTACAATAGTGGAATATGAGTTTATATAATATTTTATAAAAATATTATATCTTGCAAATACATAAATATACTTGTAAGAACTTCAATTGATTCATCCAATCAAAATAAAGAAAAATAATACATAGAAATTATAAAGTTAAGAATTTGGCATGTATATTTTAAGAAATATAATATTTATAATAAAGTATGTAATATAACCCATTTCATTGGTCAATTACAATTCATTTAATCATTAGTTAAATTGAGTAAGTCATAAAATAATACCAACAACTAATACTTAGCATATTAATACTTAGCCTACAAGAAAGTACTAATAAAGATTTTATTGAATCGTTTTAGGTAAATATATAGAGAGATGTTAGTTTCTTATGTGGATCATATATAATTTTGAATATTATAATTTTGTGAAAAAATATTTATTAAATATGAAATGAAAGTTTGTTTTAAGAATATAAGTAAAAATTAAATTCATATAAACAAGTATTAATAAATAATAAATTGCTGAATTTTATTATTAAATAATATTATTTTAATATACATGTAAATAAATATATTATTTTTATTAATAAAAACTTATACTAAAAGATATGTCTCAATATGATTATAATTTTATACAAGTTGTTTGATTTCAAAAATCTAAAACATATAATCACACACAATTCTATCATTTTATTTTATGGAGCTAGTTGAATTCTTTTTGGGAAAATTCTTATACAAAATTAATCACCTAATTGTTAGAAGAATTTTAATATTTGTAAAAATAATTAGGTACATTTTTGTAAGCAAATCAAAATGTGTCTTTTAGTATTAATGAACATTAATGTGTTAATTTCTAACTTTTAAAACATGTTTATATAAATATAATAAAAATGATGAGATTTATATAATCTCTTTTTTTAAAGTGATTTTAAATGTATAATAATATGCTTAAGGTAGTGATAATAATAATACTTTTTTAAATAAATATTAAAGTTGAGTGTTGGAATTTTAAATCATTTAAAAATAATAATAGTTGACAATTTCAATAGGGAAACTTTCAATAATTGAAAACATATGAATTCAATATTTAAAATTTTTACGATATGGGAGAAAATATCTTTTCTCATTTGTAGGAATAATGATATATTGATGTTTAAGATGGGTTAAGTTAGTGATTAAATCTAGTGTTGACTTTAATAATAGCACATTTTCTCATCCTTACTATTTTAATGACTACATAATATTGCAATCAAAACTTTTCCATTTCTTTTAGATCAATGTTTCACTCAACACTTCGAAACTTTTGATATTTTAGTGTGAATTGGTTATTTTATCATGTTATTGCATTTTCAAATGACATATTCTTATATATTTTGGATGGATTTAATTGATAACCAATTCATTTGTTTCACAATAATTTTCCTAACTTTTAAAGTATATACTTTTTTTTAATACATGAGCAAAAAACAAGGATTTGAAGCGTTTGAAAAATTTTTTAAGGGAAAAATAGACTAGATCTAAAATTCGTAGAAATGGAAAAAAAAAAAAGTAGATTTTATTAAATGGGCCTAAGCCTTAAATAAAAATAGTTTTTATTAAAGGAGCCTAAGCCTTTATTAATAGTTAGAAAATAGAAATTCACCAAAACCCATAATCGAAACCAAAACTACTCAAAAGATCAATTAGCATAAAACCCCTTAACTGAAGCATGGGATATCAAAACATCTTTATGGAAATTTATTTTTTACTTCTTTGAGGTGCCATCTATTATCGAGCATTGCATAAATCTATAAGAGTTATTATAGCAATGATTGAAACCCTCTCCATACAATAACTTTGGAGCAACATGGAAGGAGAGGAAACTTCAGTGGAAGAGACCAAATCGAGACAAATCTCACTATCAATAGGTGAAGACAAAATACTACCATACTTTTTATTAGTGGAAGATGGACAATTAGGAACTTTAAGAACCATCGATGTTTGAGATAAATGGTCATGGGCCACCCATAAACATCACACACTAATGTAAAAATTAAGCTTGGAAAAAAAAGTCATCTTTGCGTATTTAACACTTTTAGTGTTAGAATGAAGCTTACTGTGTGAAATTTAAGTCAATCGTAATGATTACACCCAAAAGATTATAAGTGAAAGTGAATATTTCCTTTTCAAATTTCTTAAACATTTATTAAGATTATCAAATTTATATTTTTTAGAAAAATAATGTTGCAAGGTTTGTTTCACATGTTAGAAATATTTCATGACTGCATCTGTGTATATATAATATATTGTATTTGATACATATTCAAGATTAAAGAACTTCAAAATAATATAGTTGAAATAATAGGATCTCTAATATAATGCTTTTAACTTAACCTTTCATTATGTTAATCTTTAGCATTCACCTCCCTTATAAACCCTTCATAGTTTTATTGTGATTGAATCCATGTCGCTATTGTTAATTGAATATATCTCTTAATTAAGGTAGATAATGCTAATACTAACTTCTAACTCACAACCTTCATAGAGTCATAATTTTTTAATCTCTATGTGCATTTTGTTTTGTAATTTGTAGATCCTTGTTGGATCCTACCTTATATTTGTCATGGCATACCTACCTTAAAATTATCTAAGGCATATCTTTCATTGTGAGTGGTTTTTTACAGTCACTGGTCTTTTCTTCAATTAACTACATATTAGGGCCCGTTTGGCTGCGAGAATAGGAATAGGGGAATAGGAATAACTATTCTGGAATATGTATTATAGAATAGAAAATGGGGCTGCGTATTTCTATTCTCTATTTGGTTTAGCCAATATTTGATGGGGAATTTGCGCACCCCAAAATTTATGTTTTCTAAAATAAATAAAAGTGGAATAGGAATACATATTCCAATGACCCCTGTTTGGGTGGAATTGCAAAATCTCATTTTTGGGCCAAAATTGGAATACGTATTCCTATTTTATTTCGTATTCCAATTCCAATTTGGTGCATCCAAACGAAGAATTCAAAATTTTAAGAATTTACATATGCCTATTCCACTTGTATTCCCATTGTCAAACGGGCCCTTAATGTCTATACACCATCATCTTGGTAGAAGTATACACTTAAATGATATCATGATGACGTAAACATCACACACTAAGATTTGATACCTACACTAAAGTTATTAAATAGTTAAAATTATCTTACTTTTCTTACTTTAAATTTTCCATTAGCATGTAATATTTAGTGACCAAAAATGAACAACCTTCCGCATCCTTTTCTTGACGTGACAAGACTCAATCATATGGTGTCAAACTTTTACGCTCATTCTCTTACAGGGACTGTGAAGTCTCTCAAATGGCAATAGCAAATGCAAGGCTTTAATGTGGACGATCATTATGGTCACCAAGCTTTGCTCAATTGACGGTACGAGGACGAATTCCTTAGTGTCACTCATCTTCCACCTTTGGAAACAGCTTGCGCATTAACACTTTACACTTCTAGACGCCAAGAAATCTTTACAAATTATGTCATTTCAAAAGACGAAGTTGACTATCATTATGGGTTATCATCCCACATGGATCACGTAGTTCCCCCATATGCCTCTTCCACTTTGAGCGTCATATCTGCTTGAAAAGACTGAAGAGAAGCAATTGAGAAGCAAGTTGACCAGGTAACAAAAAAGAGGCTCAATTCCTCCCACAAATGGCGTGATAAAGTTGAGGGGGTACAATTATTGGACAAAATATCATAATGCCTTAAAATTTGTAGGTGCGCCTAGCATAATGTTTTGATACGGCACTCAACTGCCCATAAAACTCAAGGTGCATACATTTGTTGGATTTTAATCGTAAGAAACATCGAAGACAACGCAACCTTTTCTTTCAACACTACACATAAACAAATCATTTTCTTCCATCGGGAGTAGACTATGGGCAAGTGGGATCGCCAAGAAGATGATAAGATTCTACACGATTATCCATTACCCAAGGTTCCTTGAAGTCTTTGGATGTTTGATTAAATTCTTCGCATTCATGATTTGTGAAGCGTACGGTGTTTGTAAGAAGTTGAATAAGATTAGTCGCCACAACATAGGATATCAAAAGCTTATCTAAGGCTAATTGGAACTACTTTAATTTCCTAACATTCGTGATTCTTGGTGATAAGGATTTTTAAAAGTACAAAAGGTGTTCATATGAGGAAACTACTAAAGATCCTTGTGCTATTCCTGAGGTCTTGGTCCCAAGGTTCACCTTCAGTGGTTCGAGGTGGCAGACTAAGCTTTCAAAGAGTTATTTTTGGCTCTAAGAACTTGACATACCTTTGTTGGAATGAAAATGATCAAAGAAGTTCAAGAGTTTCTCCACGAACTTCCTGATATTCATCAAAGTTTTGTTCGAGATTATGAGAAGGTGCTCAGCTCCCACAAATCAAGCTTTGAAGGATTGTATTGTTGTTACTCTAAATTGTCTTGTGGCTAAGCATCACACTTTCTCGAGAAAATGCTCACCATCAATGACCACAATGAAGCCATCCTTTTCATGGCGGACGACAAAGCTCCTAGGTGAGATTGATGTCTTTGTCAAGTTGAACCTTTTGGAACTCCATTGGCGTTGCCTATGATATATCTTGAAGTGTCTCTTGGCAATATTATCAACAAAGAAAATATTAAATTGATACCTATAGATAGAGATCCTAAGAATATTTTTAATTGAAGACTAATCACTCTCCCTAATGTCTCCTATAAAATTACTGTTAAAGTCTTGACTCTAGAAATCTATTGCATCTTGTCGTTGATTGTGCACCTTGTGCAAAATGAATTTATTAAGTCTCGATACATTCTAGAATAGATTATTTTGGTTTGGTAAGGAAGCGAATGGGCTACAATGTCTAACTAGTAAGCAATCTTCTTTAAAATTGATTTTGAAAATGCCTATGACAACATTGAGTCATCATTCATTCCCACAATGCTTCAAGCTCTCAATTTTTGTGTCAACTTATCTAGTTGGTCCAAATACTTTTTAGTGATGTGTTGGTATTTGAAAATGCTGGAGGGTTTTCAATTATCCCACTGAGAAAGTGACAAGTCTAAGGGCAGCTAACTCCCATTTTCAACATGCCATTTCTAACAATAGGCCAACTATAAGGCTACACTCCTACACTTTAGGCTTTGCAAAACCTAGGAGGGTATACCTATAGATTCAATTGATATCATACTAGTGCAAAACATATCTCTGAATCTATTAAGCAGATGAAAACCCCTTATATCTCCTAGTGGCTTATGAAACAACACAAATTCTACAATAGCTAGGTGCAAACCTATATTATTCATAAATTGAGTGAGGGTTTAAACTTTTATGTCCACTTCAACATGAAGGGAAAATGATTGATTTATATTGAGAAAAGACAGCATGTCCAATATGCAGCAAAAATTTAATGATCCTACAAATGACTAGTGCCTTATCCATTAGGGCAATCCTATACTCTAGAATTACACATCCTTGAACATCAATCAACATATGGCATATGTTGAGACATTCATGTTCAATCTGTTCACCTTATGAATTAGACAACAATATCCAATATAACCCCATACTTTCACACATCCTTCTTAATGAATCTACAACCTTGTCTGAAACCACAAGCAATTATATGACTCCTTAAGTCAAAGGCAAGCAAACTTCAAACATACAACTGGGAAATTGCAAATACGTTCAAGCTCTTTATTCTTGAACATATAAAATTACAAATTCAACAAGAAAGGAGACAGAATTATAATGAAATTCAAAACCTTCTGCACATTGTATTTATCTCCTTGAAATAAGTACATTAGGAATGCATAAAACAAGATACAAGATCATACTACTATATCAGAGCTATCTATGAAATCCATATGTTGTTCATACAAGATATGTTGGGTGTGTGGCTTTCACAGCCTAAGCAGAGCTCCAAGAACTGGAAATAGAAAACCAACCAACAACCTACAACAGAGAAAGAAAAGAAAGATATAGCAAAGAAAGAATTCTTGGATTCATTATACAGCTGACATGTGTCCCTTCAGAATTCCTTCCCTTGACAACTGAACAATCTGTTTCTTCCATCTCCCTCTGATCTGATTTTTGCTTTGTCATTACTGTAACTAATTTGAGAAATATCTTCGTTGAAATGATGAAACCTTCAATTCATCAAAATATTTGATTGCCCCATGAAAATACTAGTGAAATTTGATATTTTACTGAGTGAACACTATCACAATTTTACCCAAACTGCATTTTAACTGTCTTTTAACCACATTTAAGTTATTCCCATACTAAAATTCAAATCTGAATTCTGATACCTGAAATCGGTTGCATGTTGGAAACCTAGGAGAAAACCTCATGTAGCATGAACATATTGCTTACTATGCAAAAATTGACTCTGGAATCGAAAAGTTCATCTTCTCCCGATTTCGATGATATATAATACTACCTATCTGGCCTTAAAGAAACCACCTGAATCTCATTTTGAAAAATGACTCCTCTGCTTGAAAAACTCAAAGTCTGCAATTTTTAAATTTTAAATTTATCCAAAGTTAAAACTTTAGAATAAATCCCCTTTTGAAATTTAAAAAAAAACCTAACGTACATTTTTTCCTGAGTTTTAAAAGAATAAAATATATTTTTTATTCTTTCACATTTTCACTTGGTTTTTTAAATCTAAGGTCAAACCTCTATTGACCAAGTGCCACGTGGTGCTTTGTGATTGGCCAACCATCTGTACTTCTACCACATCATCGAAGGCTGGGACTCGATGCCATGTGGCAGAATCTCACTTTCTCACATTGTTTAATTGGCGTGCATCTTCTTTTTGCAGGAATGTGGGCACCAAAGGATCTGCCACGTGGCAACATCCTACGCATCTGCCTTGAACCTGCTTGTCTGTGCCATCTCATCGCACTTGCAGGACCCGCTGCCATGTGGCAGCTTCTCACATTCCTACTTTATTTAACCTGGGTGCAACTTCTTTTTGCGAGGAAGCGGGCACGGTCGATCCTGCCATGTGTCATCATCTCAAAGCGATCTTCAATTTGGGTGCCACATCATCCTTCTTATATCTTCATTTAAAAAAAATTTGACATCACCACACAGCTGTCTGGGACCCGCGCGCAAGCCTTGCACATGATCCTTGCCTTTTTAAAAAGGCGTCTTCCTTAAGGCTCTTCACTATATGTGCATTAGAGTATTTAAAATGACGGGAAATACTTTGCAAGACGAATGTGGGATATTGACTGTGTGCAAATCTACATCATAGCTTGGCAAATCTGCGACTCTTTTCTTTTCTAAAGACATGGGCGGCATTTTCTTCTTGCGTGAACTTGTTCATTTTCAAAACGTGGATTCTCCCTGTCTTCCCATGTGGAGCTCAACTCCCATGCTATGGCTTTACCTTGGACGTAGATGTCTTCATTGATGTCATGCCCTACTGCTTCTCCTATTCATTTCGTGTGGGCTGCCTATAATTTTAACCTACGACATATCAGAGGTGGGATGCTCACTTAAACATTTTCCTTATTTATGTGCAGATGGGATTTTCCATTGGAGTCTTTCTAATGTGAAAAGCTCCCTACATTATCACAAGTCGCAGCTCCCCCTCATGCTTTGGACGTGGCAGTCCCACTACACACATGTATTACCTCAAACTGCAAGAAAAATGTGGGCAAATTGAAATTTGATGTAGGCTTATGTCTGTAGGCTGCGGCTTCCATTATTTTTTTATCGTGGGCTTCTTCCTATTCATGCATGGCTAGGGTTCAACCTTCTCCTTGCGTGGAAACTAGCTGGCTTCTTTCTTTCAATGTGGGGGGGCTCTGTGCCTAGCATGAGTTAATATATCTCAGCAATCAAATTGCACAAGACAATCACAAAAGCATGTGAAATGGTACTCAAAGAGTATGAAAATGATCTTGAATATGGATAAAAAGAAAAGCTCTCTCACATTAGAAAGATGGATCCCCATATTAGCACACAATTATCATTAATCTGATGGAATTAGTCGGGCCCAAAGTGGGTCCAACTTTAAAAAAAAATTGTTTCTAAACAACTGAAATGCTGAATTGATCCATCAACCATCTCTAACTGACTAGAATCCATTTGAATACTAAATTAACACTGAAAGCTTAATTCAATCATTTCCGCACCACTATGAAATATCTGTCAGGAGGCCTGTTGCCTAGCTTTAAAAACTGATTCAAACATCTGACAGAGCTCTGAAACTCAGGATCTTCGTTCTCTCTGACATGCTCAACAAGCGTGCAAAAACTTGTTGCATGACGACATCAACGTCAAAAGATATTGACCTTTGAATTTGCCTTCTTAAAATCACCTGCAAATAAGCATGTTAGAAAACTGAAAAGTGCATTTGGAAATGGCCTGGAAAACTGGACAAATGGGCATATGGGCAAAATGAAAACTGGGGCGTTGGTTCTCTATCATGAGGTCATTATGGATCTGCGATTTGGGCTCATGACGATTCATGGGACGAATTTGGCAAGCGTCAAAAGTTGGCTACCTGGATTTGTAGGACAGGAAATAATGACAAGATAATGATTTTTATAAATGGAATGACCCTGGAAAAGTGTGTAAACGAACTCGTCAAGGTTTATAAACTAGCACACTTAAAGTATTTTTGGAGTAGAATATAGGGGATAAAACCATTCGATCTAGGCAATCATAGATTTCATGTTATGACATCACAAATAGGGGTTCCCATCAATCTGCATTCACTGACACCAGTAAAACTTTACAAATTGCGTTTGGAATCGCGTTTGAAAACTGATCAAACGGATTTTTCATAAGATGAAACTTGAAACATAACAAGTCTCTGAGGTCTAAAATACAACGCAAAAAGAATTTTAGCATTTTGGTCAATTGGTCAAAAGTTATAAGACGTCAAACAGGGCTACCCAAAATTAGGAATTAATTGCAAAAGTATGAAAACAGTAACTAACCAACTTTGAGGGATTCAAAACCTAGTCAGACGGACTCAAAATGACTCAAAATTTGAAACATAGGTTCTTGGGTATGGACACTAAACACTCCCAAAGTGGCGTGTCATGAAGCATTTTTGGGTGCAAAATATTCAATGGCAAACATAGCCTCATGTCGCTTTTTGATACTTAGGATAAAATGCAAATTTGATGGATGCTCAAAATGGGACTTCACCAAACAGCTCAGAATGATGTTTTAACTTCATGGAATAGGTGGACAGGCTAAATGAAGGGTGTTAGAAAAATTGAACACCAATTTTGCACTAACTCAACAGCGGGGTACATAGGCTTCACAAAGCAATTATAGGCCTGATTTTCTCAAAATTTTTGAAATGTGACTAAAAATGAAGCATGCAAATTTTAGTCCCAATAGTGGCTCTATCTGGGGATGCATGTCCCTTGCGGGCATGGCAAGATTTCAGATCTCTAGGATAAGCAGACCACACACCTGAATTTCAAAACTTCTCTCGAATAGCTTTATTGAAAAACAGGAAACTACTCTACTTATGTACACACAATGGCCCCGAACTTAGCAAAAACTTTTACCTCTATCATATACTTGATTTTCATTCACGTCTTCATGAGGTAAACTATAATTCTCATTTCCATTTGTTTCACCAATCAGATCAGCGTATTGAAACAAATATCTTAGCAAAACAAAGCAACTTCCTTCATTCTCATAGTGCATACAAAATTCAAAGACTATTTCCTCTTCATGCTCACTATGAGAGAAAGCATCAGCATGCTCATGACTAGACAAACTGAACTGAGAATCAAAATCCAACGATGACTCATGCATGCTGATCAGAAACACAAAAACTTCATAATCTACATCATTCACCAAGTTGCAAACACCAAAAACTTACAACTCACCTTGTGTCTCCGGCTGTGAAAAATATGTGAAATCTGATTGTTGACTACTTGCAATCATGTTACTCATCGAATCAGATTTATCCTTTGCTGAAACCTCTTCACATTCTTCAAATAATTGATTAGTTACCAAACATGAAAATTCATTCTGAAAGTGCTGATCTAAACTATGTTGATCACTATCATTTTCTTCATCTAACTAAAAGTTAGAATACACCTTGAACTTATCTTCACAAGACTTATCAGTGCATGAAGAAAATCTATAACTCGATTGACAATATTCACTGGTTTCCTCTTCATCATATGAAACATCAAAACAATGTTTAGCAAGATCAACATAAAAAGAATCTAAAACAGTGTTAAAGTTCCCTTCATTAACATTCTCTACATCTAGCAAATCATCATGTGCAGAGACATTTGAGGAACTGTCACCTACACCTCCAAAATCTAATAAGGATTGTTCGAATTCCACATCTCTTTTTACATCAAACTTTGGGGAAGTAACTTGACTGAATGAAGAAACATTTTGACGGAAAATATGAAGATCCTTAGAAATACTTGTGTGCTTCTCAAACTCACGAACCAACAATTCTGAGATTTCATCGAAGCTCAAGAAGATTGCCTCACAAATCTTCTCCTGGCTATGATTGTCATCTAGATAACATGAAGAACTTACAACAACAAGATCATTAGTGTAACAATCTAGAAAATCAGAATTGTTGCAACATTCATCCTTATCATAGAAATCACTACCCTTATTGATATTACAAATTTCTTCAACTTCATATTCACTGTAAACAATTTTATTTTCACTTTTATATCCATCTTTTTCATGCTGATTGCTATTACCTAACTCATTAACATTTGAATCCACCTCTTCACATTCAGAAGATAGATTATCTTTCTCTACAGACTCATTGTATTCATTACTACCCTAACTTTTAGCACACTCATTATCATCAAGAGACATATCATGAAATCTGTAATCATCATCTTCTATCTCCTCAATGAATCTTTCAATTTGTAAAAACCTTTTTAATCTTATAGGTGCTGGCCAATTGACTGAATTAGGTACTAGAACATCAAGGAAAACACTAGGTAGGGAAGATTCCTCAAGTTTACAATGAAAAGGCATCTTATTGATTACTGATTTAAGCCTTAAATAACATTGTTCAGCACTTAAACCTTGAGTACTTCCTACCTCAATTCTTATAAGATTGACAATCATTTTGTAAACCAGTCTATTCAACATAGCAATGTTATTATTCACAATTTCCAAACTCTTAGAATTTGGTAAACTAATCTCAGATCTGAGATCTGACTCCATTACAAAACAACATTTCTATCTCTTCCTTCTAGTGCTGAAAATCACTGAATAGAGGCACTGATTCTAACATTTGACTTCCATGAAAAGAAAACATGAAAACCAAAATACCTCAAGTGTTGATGCTGAACTTCGATCTGCTGATCTGGCTCAGGTGCAAGACTGAAATTATTTACACCACTGATCAAACTTTATAGAGCTGCCACCTCTTTGCAAGAGGAATAAAATAACCACTGTTGTGATCTACTTTTACACTTCAATTATTTATAACAGTAGATTGCAAATAGCACTATAAAACTCATCAAGAATTTAAAACTTCCTTTCCAAAAACCTACCAAAAGCTTCTAATCTTCCCATACAACTGAAAGTCCTTCAAAATTTTGCAATGAAATCAACTAGGAACAACTGGTACAGAGATTTGAGAGTCGCCACTCACACTTGGTGAGAAATAAAACATAATTTGTCACTTGACAAATCTGAACCAGACCTTCAATGTAGGAGATACTTGCAGATCATTATCACTTCGAAAAGAATTCACAATTTGTAAATCAATTCTTGACTCTAAACTTTCTCAACAACACTTGCTAAAAATTGAACTGATTGAAGATAGACCTATAACAGTCATAGCACACAATTTTCATCCAATTTTACAACCTATTGCTGATTATGAATAAAGCTCAACTGGGGTGCATGATATTTGAGTAAGAGACCTAGAAAACACATCAAATAACCTACTACTACAAATTTTTTATGCACTTCTTCTGTTGTATTGAATCTCCTCTTTTAAATTCTCAAGGTTTGTCTTACCTCTGATTTAATACAATCCCCAGTAGAGTCTCCATCTTGTTGGTGTTTGAAAATGCTGGAGGGTTTTCAGTTAACCCACTGAGAAAGTGACAAGTCTAGGGGTAGCTAACTCCCATTTTCAACATGCCATTTCTAACAACAGGCCAACTATAAGGCTACACTCCTTCTGCACTTTAGGCTCTACAAAACCTAGGTGGGTATACCTATAGATTCAATTGATATCATACCAGTGCAAAACATATCCCTGAATCTATTAACCAGATGAAAACCCCTTATATCTCCTAGTGGCTTATGAAACAACACAGATTCTACAATAGCTAGGTGCAAACCTATATTATTCATAAACTGAGTGAGGGTTTAAATTTTTATGTCCACTTCAACATGAAGGGAAAATGATTGATTTATATTGAGAAAAGACAGCATGTCCAATATGCAGCAAAAACTTAATGATCATACAAATGACTAGTGCCTTATCCATTAGGGCAATCCTATACTCCAGAATTACGCATCCTTGAGCATCAATCAACATATGGCATATGTTGAGACATTCATGTTCGGTCTATTCACCTTATGAATTAGACAACAATATCCAATATAACCCCATACTTTCACACATCCTTCTTAATGAATCTGCAACCTTTTCTGAAACCACAAGAAATTATATGACTCCTTGAGTCAAAGGCAAGCAAACTTCAAACATACAACTGGGAAATTGCAAATAGGTTCAAGCTCTTTGTTCTTGAATATATAAAATTACAAATTCAACAAGAAAGGAGATAGAACTATAATGATATTCAAAACCTTTTGCACATTGTATTTATCTCCTTGAAATAAGTACATTAGGAATGCATAAAACAAGATACAAGATCACACTACTATATCAGAACTATCTATGGAATCCATATGTTGCTCATACAAGATATGTTGGGTGTGTAGCTTTCATAGCCTGAGCAGAGCTCCAAGAACTGGAAATAGAAAACCAACCAACAACCTGCAATAGAGAAAGAAAAGAAAGATATAGCAAAGAAAGAATTCCCGGATTCATTATACAGCTAACATGTGTCCCTTCAGAATTCCTTCCCTTGGCAACTGAACAACCTCTTTCTTCCATCTCCCTCTGATCTAATTTTTGCTTTATCATTACTGTAACTGATTTGAGAAATATCTTCGTTGAAATGATGAAACCTTTGAGTTATCAAAATATTTGATTGCCCCATGAAAATACTAGTGAAATTTGAGATTTTACTAAGTGAACACTATACAAATTCGACCCAAACTGCATTTAAACTATCTTTTAACCACATTTAAGTTATTCCCATGCTAAAATTCAAATCTAAATTCTGATACCTAAAATTGGCTGCAAGTTGGAAACCTAGAAGAAAACCTCATGTAGCATGAACACACTGCTTTCTGTGCAAAAACTGACTCCGAAATCGAAAATTTTGTCTTCTCCCGATTTCGACGATATGTAATATTGCCTATCTAGCCTTTAGGAAACCCCCTAAATTTCATTTTGAAAAATGACTCCTCTGCTTGAAAAACTCAAAGTCTGCAATTTTTAAATTTTAAATTTGAAAATTTTTAATTTATCCAAAGTTAAAATTTAGTATAAATCCCCTTTTGAAATTTAAGAAAACCTGACATACATTTTTGCCTGAGTTTTAAAAGAATAAAATATACTTTTTATTCTTTTCACATTTTCCCTTGGTTTTTTAAATCTGAGGTCAAACCTCTATTGACGAAGCACGACATGGTGCTTTGTGATTGGCCCACCATCTGTACTTCTGCCAGATCATTGGAGGCCAGGACCCAGTGCCACATGGCGAAATCTTGCTTTCCTGCATTTTTTAATTGGCATGCATCTTCTTTTTGCAAGAGTGTGGGCACCACAAGATCTGCCACATGACAACATCCTGCACATCCGCCTTGAACCTACTTGTCTGCACCATCTCATCATGCCTGTAGGACCCGCTGCCATGTGACAACTTCCCACATTCCCACTTTATTTAACCTGGGCGCAACTTCTTTTTGCGGGGAAGCGGGTACGGTCGATCTTGCCACGTGTTGTCATCTCAAAGCGATCTTCAATTTGGGCGCCACATCATCCTTCTTGTGTCTTTGTTTAACATTTTTCTGACGTCACCACATAGCTGTCAAGGACCCGTGCGCAAGCCTTGCACATGATCCTTGCCTTTTCAAAAGGTGTCTTCCTTAAGGCTCTTCACTATATGTGCATTAGAGTATTTAAAAGGATGGGAAATACTTTGCAGGATGAATGTGGGATATTGACTGTGTGCAAATCTACATCATAGCTTGGCAAATCTGCAACTCTTTTCTTTTCTAAAGACATGGGCGGCATTTTCTTCTTGTGTGAACCTGTTCGTTTTCAAAACATGGATGCCCCTTGTCTTCCCATGTGGAGCTCGACTCCCATGCTACGGCTTTACCTTGGATGTGGATGTCTTCATTGATGTCGTGCCCTGCTGCTTCTCCTCTTCATTTGGCGTGGGCTGCCTATAATTTTAACCTGCGGCTTATCAAAGGTGGGATGCTCACTTAAACATTTTCCTTATTTATGTGCAGATGGGATTTTCCATTGGAGCCTTTCTAATGTGCAAAGCTCCCTCATTATCACAAGTCGCAGCTGCCCCTCATGCTTTGGATGTGGCAGTCCCACTACACACATGTATTACCTCAAACTATAAGAAAAACATGGGCAGATTGAAATTTGATGTAGGCTTATGTCTGTAGGCTGCGACTTCCATTGTTTTTTTATCGTGGGCTTCTTCTTATTCATGCATGGCTAGGGTTCAACCTTCTCCTTATATGGAAACTAGCTGGCTTCTTTCTTTTAATGTGGGGAGGCTCTGTGCCTAGCATGAGTTAATATATCTCAGCAATCAAATTGCACAAGACAATCACAAAAGCGTGTGAAATGCTACTCAAAGAGTATGAAAATGATCTTGAATAAGGATAAAAAGAAAAGCTCTCCCACATTAGAAAGATGGATCCCCATATTAGCACACAATTATCATTAATCTAATGGAATCAGTCGGGCCCAAAGTGGGTTCGACTAAAAAAAAATTCGATTTTGAACAGTTGAAATGCTGAATTGATCCATCAACCATCTCTAACTGACTAGAATCCATTTGAACACTGAATTAACACTGAAAACTTAATTCAATCATTTCCGCACCACTATGAAATCTCTGTCAGGAGGCCTATTGCCTGGCTTAAAAAACTGATTCAAACATCTGACAGAGCTCTGAAACTCAGGATCTCCATTCTCTCTGACATGTTCAACAAGCCTGCAAAAACTCATTGCATGATGACATCAGGGTCAAAAGATATCGACCTCCAAAATTACCTCCTTAAAATCACTTGCAAATAAGCATGTTAGAAAATTGGAAAGTGCATTTGGGAATGGCCTGGAAAACTGGACAAATGGGGACATGGGGAAATGAAAACTGGGGTGTTGGTTCTCTGTCACAAGGACATTATGGATCTATGATTTGGGCTCATGATGAATCATGGGATGAATTTGGAAAGCGTCAAAATTTGGCTACCTGGATTTGCAGAACAGGAAATAATGACAAGATAACAATTTTTGCAAATGGAATGACCCTGGAAATGTGTGTAAACAGATTCGTCAAGGTTTATAAAATGGCACACTTAAAGTATTTTTGGAGTAGAATATAGGGGAACAAACCATTCGATCCAGGCAATCACAAATTTCAAGTTATGACATCAAGAACAGGGGTTCCAATCAATCTGCATTTGCTGACACTAGTAAAACTTTACAAATTGCGTTTGGAATCGCGTTTGAAAATTTATCAAATGGAATTTTCATAAGATGAAACTTGAAACATAACAAGTCTCTGAGGTCTACAATACAACGCAAAAGGAATTTTAGCATTTTGGTTAACTGTTCAAAAGTTATAACACGTCAAACAGGGCTACCCAAAATTAGGAATTAATTGCAAAAGTATGAAAACAATAACTGACCAACTTTGAGGGATTCAAAACCTAGTCAGACAGACTCAAAACAACTCAAAATCTAAAACATAGGTTCTTGAGTATGGACACTAAACACTCGCAAAGTGGCAAGTCATGAAGCATTTCTAGGTGCAAGATATTCAATGGCAAACACAGCCTCCTATCACTTTTTGATACTTAGGATAAAATGCAGATTTGGTGAATGCTCAAAACAGGACTTCGCCAAACAGCTCAGAATGATGTTTTAACTTCATGGAATAGGTGGACAAGCTAAATGAAGGGTGTTAGAAACATTGAACACCAATTTTGCACTAACTTAACAGTGCGGTACATAGGCTTCACAAAGCAATTATAGGCCTGATTTTCTCAAAATTTTCGAAATATGACTAAAAATGAAGCATGCAAATTTTAGTCCCAACATGATGCTTCTTCTTGTATCACCATTAATGGAAGAGAATCTAAAGCTTTTTCCCTTGACAAATTCATCTGCAATAGTTTTCCTTGGGGTCTAGTTATCGATGTGCTCACTTCTGAGGGGTTTGCATACTTGCCAATACCATCTCATAAGGCCTTGTTAGAGGAATTTACCTATGCGAATGACCTACCCAACTTGTCAATGGGAATGAGTAAAACATCTCCAATGCTCTTCAATTCCTTGACACATTTTGGCTTGCCTTTGGTTCGGTTGTTCAATGGCTCAAGACTCTTTATTACAAGCAGTCTTTTCTTCATGCCCCTCCTTGGCTTTCGTAGCATGGCTAAAAATGTATTCAACATAGAGAGGTCTTCATCCTTCTAGGACATATGTTTACCTTCCAAGCCTTTCCTATTGAGCTATGGAATGTGGTTCTCTCCAAGGTTGAAAACAAACATGACTATCAGATTACCAAGCCATTCTCCTTGGTCAAAAATTTCCATATTTATTTCAAGGTGCTAGAGAGGACCCATGTCTACTACTCTACTTCTTAGACTCCTTCCAAGGCCTCATGCATGAAGCTTGAGAAACTCCTTTAGGATTTACCCTGGACTTCTAGAGTTAATCATCATGGATTTCATAGAGTCATCAAGGAGTATTATTGTCTTTCCAAATTGCCTGGAGGCTTGGACCTTATTTCCACTCAAAAATAAGAAATTTATTTCTTTATGTGAAAAGTGGGTCATATGTGACCTCACTTGTTTTGAAGCCTAGAACATTCTTCTAAGGTTTTGTATTTCTACAGATTTTCCAGTTAAAAGATTGGACTAAAAGGTGGTTGGCTTTCAAATCCTTCTTATCATGTCAAAAGAATTTGGAGAGCCTCGAAAGTCATCAAGTCATAGCTCCACTGGGTCAATCAAGGGTTCAAGGATGAGCTTTCTATGAACTAAACAATTAGTTTAGTAGTTTACCCTAATTTTTGTGGAAGAGTTGTTGCTTTCTAAGCTTTAGGGTGTCAATGCTTTGCATTTCTATCAACATGACATTTGGACACCCGAAAACTTGTTCTATCAAGCTACCATGAGCCTCAAAATGTGGGAGAAAATGCAAGTCTAGTTCTCTTTGTCTCCTCTAGATCAACAAAATTTTATTTTGTTGATTTCTACTTTTCTTCCTCACATGAATCACAAATATGGTGTTCAACCTGCTAAGCCATGGTGGAAGGATTACAAATGGTATCTCTACAATCCTCTTTCTAGGTATAAGACCAAAATGGGATACTTTAGTTTGGTGCCATAGTTTTGCATGCTTGATGTTCTCAACCAAAATTGGTAGTTATAATCTTTGGAGCCAAGATGGAGACTAAGATTTCACACTATTTCAGCCACTAATAATGACTCGAAGAATGGACACTTCTTGGTATGTTCTTTTCTAGGGATTTCCCTTGAGTCCTCTGCTTAAGAATATAAGAGTTTCAAATCCTAAGTGCCCCTTTTTTGGGAAGCCAAAGACCTTTCTCCATATTTTATAGTTTTTTCAGTAAGCTCAATAGTATTGGTTATGGATTCATGATTTTTTCAAACCTTTTTTCCCAAGTTTTATTGTTGGCATATAATTTTGGTGGGTGACTCAGCTAGAACCCCTTTCAAATACATTCATATTTAACATGCTTTGAGGTTGGATATTTGATTTACAATTTGGAAAGATAGGAATTTTTTTATTTTCACTCATATTTTTCTTGATATAAATGTGTATGTACACTAAAGCTATTGGATGGGTAGAGGCACAGGAAAATACAGAACACCATACACAATGTGATGTGGCATAATAAAAATATATTATATTTCATTCACTGTGATTTCAAATGAATACATAGTGCCTTTTTTTAGGCAAGACAATATTCTAGAGAAATCTAGCATTAGCCAACAAGACAAAATATCTACATATTTCTGAAAATTACTATAGCTAACTCAAACTTCTGAAAAATACTTCAGCCAACACAACGTAAACCCAAACCTAATAATCTAGAAACATATAATGACGGATGATTAATTCTTAGTAGAAATTAATATTTCCAACACTCCCCCCTAATTTCTACTATCAAATTTTGTCACATACAAATCCAAATCCTTTCTTATGCTTGATGCCATAAAGCTATTTTCCAATAATATTTATATCCATTAATGACTTCATGAATAGTGTCTTCCAATACTATGGCCTTTAAATTCTACAAAAAATTTGTCAGCAATTGGCTACCAACGATTTCCTCTTTTCATAGGATCCACTGATAATCTTGATAATCTTGCCTCATCTATCACAAATGTCAGTGATAGGGTTTACTAATAAGCTTTTGCTTGTTTGATGCCTTGCTCTAATTGGTTTCCCAATGTTGTTGCATTCCTTCTTATACTTGAACATTTGTAACTGAATAAAGATTTGATCATTCCTGCAATTCTTTGCCAATTTGATCCATAGCTCCATCCACAATCCATTTTGATGCAACCAACCATAAAATCTTTATTTTACTTTTTATTCCAACATGTCTTATCACAATGATTTTTCAAGCGAAAAATATTACAAGGACGTATATCCCAACATCTATCCTTTTTATGCCCTTTCCTATTACAATGTGAACATTACACAATCTTTATGCTTTTACTTGTTTCTCTTGAACCTTTATTCATCTTTCCACTACTTGCATCATATCCAAGACCTACATATTTTGGTCTGACTGTAGTCTCAATCGGATTCCTTAAACTTTTTCATCCTTCTCTTGACCTTTACCTTTGAAACCCATTCTTTCCATATTCTTCAAACCAATACTATTATTATCATAACAAACAAAATTTGCAAACTTCTTGTCATTTACTTTCTTACACTTTTCATTACAAACACTTTCAACTTCAGTAAAATCACATTTCTCAATCCCGTAATCAATTGTGTCACAAGATGCATCACATACAAATGGTTTCACATTCAAACATTCTTTCTCTTGTTTCAAAGTAGGCAATTTAGGTTCTTTAACATACTATTTTTCTCTTCCAATTTCTTCACCTTTTCTTCTAAAACTTTGTTCTATTTCTCAGCATCATCAAACAAATTCAACTTTTCTTTTAATTCTTTATTTTGCTCTCTAAGCTTTCATGTTTCCTTCACCTACCAATTATGTACTTCTTCCACAAATTTTAGTCTATCCTCTAGCTCTTCTATTATCTCTTTATATTCACTAATTTCATTTAAAAGTCTACATTTTTCTTCTGACCTCTCTCTAATCATTGCAAACTTTTTTGTCTCTAGTTTCAATAATTTTTCTTTTAAACAATCCATCACAAGATTCAAATTTATATTTTCCTTTAGCACTCATTTACCTTGTTTTCCCAGTTTAATAAACTCAAATCTATCAAATGAAAATGCAAGCTCCCTCTTAAAATACAAAGCTGAAACCTTCGTCAACATCAACTATTAACATCAAATTTCAAGCTTGCCATGTTCAAATTGACACTCCTCAATGACAGCAACCATGATCTCTTTTCATAGACTCAATGCACTCTACAAACACTTCAATTCCTTTTTACAACAATAGTCTCTTTCATGGAAACAATAGAAATCCTCCACAAATAGGTGCCTCCAATAAAATGCTCACTATTTCTTTCGATACACCAACAATTCTTTGGACAGTACATTCCTTTTCTTCAATGAAATCTGAATTGGCATATTTCTGACTCAAAACTTCCACATGATCTAACCCATTGGCTAGACAACAACAATCATATACTTCTTTGTTTCATCTTCACCATATGAACTGTGCAACTAGGCTCTGATACCAATCTGATGGATGGGAAGAGGCATAGGAAAATACAAAACATCGAACACAATGTGTTGTAGAAAAATAAAAATATATTATATCTTATTCACCGTGATTTCAAAAGAATACATAGTGCCTTTTTATAGGCAAGCATACAATACTCTAGAGAAGTCTAGCATTAGCTGACAAGATAAAATATCTAAATATTTTTGGAAAATACTAGATAGCCGACACACCCTAAACCTAAACCTAATAATCTAGAAACATCTAATGGTAGACGATTAATTCTTAGTAGAAATTAATATTTCTAACAAAACCTTGCATATGCAATAATGTAATAATGTAGATTCAACTACATGTGAATAGGGAGGTACTTGAGGTTGCCCACCTATAGGAGATTCTGAATCACTTGGGTAATGCACGATGTAACTGGTTAGAGTATTTCCAAATTTTGTCACTGCCAACCGCATGCCACCTTGTGGTCACAGTCATGGTCACAACTCTCTTGCCTACTAGTCCTAGACTTCTCAATCTTAGGCTCCCCACCACTCTCCTAGGGCATAAATAATTATTGGCATTGTCTTTTGGCTTCTCCATAGTGGTGCAACTCTGGTTGGTCCCTTGGTGCAGCTACTATTGCAGTCATTCCTGCCACTTGTTGGTTCACTCTTGATGGTGGTTTTTGTGTGCCCCTGACGCCACTTCATCTAAATGGTCATTCCCTCGCCTGCCTTGGCTAGTTTGCATCATAGGATCGAGGAGGGAAAACAAAAAGGAAAAGAAGTTGTATATGATGGGTTGTCCCCTAACCTACATATTCAGTCACCACAATCCTCATGGGGCGATATTGTGTCCCAACCCTTCTTTTAATGAATATATGATTTTATATTTTATTAATAAAAATAGACTATTCAATTTGTTTTTAAGTACAAAAGACCACAAACTAAGATAAGATCTCAAAAGCCAAACTACAAACAAATCACATTCCATGAACTAGATCTTATAAGATCCTCGCTATGATCCTCCTCCTTCAAACGACACACAACTCTTGCAATGGGAGGACTTTCATAACTGTTTTTTAAAATGAATACTTTATAGATTCCCAACTTCATTGTCAAATGAACTCTCATGAGGTGATCGTGTATGCCAACTCTTCTTTTAATAAATATATAACTTTATATTTTATTAATAAAAATAGAATACTCATATTTTTAAAAAAATTACAAAAGACCACAAACTAAGATCTCAAAAAACAAACTACAAACAAATCACATTCCATGAACTAGATTTCACAAGATTGAGCATGACCCGCAACAGAAAATCCAAGTGCAGAAAGATATTTGAACTGAATCAAACTCCACCAACTCGTAATCTTCAGTAAAAAGCAGTATTCTTATAAAATCTCACAAGATTGCCGACAATATAAGGTCTTAGAATATTTTTGCTATCTATTTCGTGACAATGGGGAGTTATATCATTATAATCTCCACCACCACCATAGTGCGAACGGCGCCTCTATGTTGCATGAGCAGACGTTGTTTGTAGGGGAAAAAGAGTGAGAGGAAGACCCGAGGCAGGAGTACAAAGAGGATTTCTTGTAATGGGTTCATCCGGAATGATTGCACGCCACCTGTATCTTCTCACCAAATGATACATGGTTATCATGATCTCTAGTCTTGCGTACTCATTGGCTGGACACATGCGAGGGCCCCCTCCGAAAGGTAAGAAAGTGTAAGCAGGGATATTATGGGAGCCGTCAAATCTTGAAGGGTCGAATTTCTGAGCCTCCGGGAAGGTCTCCTCGCAAAAGAGTGTCGAATAGCTAGACCAGTAAAGCTGAACATCAAAGAAAGAGATGAAAAAGATCAGAAAGTATTATATTCAAAAAAGAAATTAGAATTAGTGATTCACTTTTTATAAATAGAAAAGTGATCATAAGGATTTATTTGTTATAATAATTAATAAAATGTTTAGTATTTATTGAATCTAGGTGAGGTTTAGAAAGTGATTATTAGATCATTGATAGATCATAGATTTCAATACTACTTCAACTCAAGCATGTTTAATCATAAAGTTTGTCTAAAATTAAGATTCTAAACATGTAATTGCATTTTCAAAAACTTTTACCATGACATTTCATAAATATCTAAAGTTTGACCTTTGCGAACGTCATATAAATGCAATGAGTATTAACTATTCCATTCATTTCAAGAGTGGCAAGTTCCTATAAATAACTACTGGTAAAACATAGATCGTTATGTTTGATTCCAAAATTGTACAGTTAGATTCTGATAGCAATGCTATAATTAAGATGATCCAGGGTGAGCTGCTTAACCCCATTGACTAATAGTCACTAAGAGTGAGCCCATCCACTCTTAACCAATACCATGAGACAATGCATAACAGTGGTCTTAAGCTCTTGGCTACGAGTGGCTGGGCCCACTCCTAGCCACTATTAGTCAATAGTTCCCGTGTGCAAGTTAAGCCTGGCCGATCCAGGGCGTTGAAGAACATTGAAGATGATTTAGAGATAATATAGATTCAGGCCGTTAAGGATGTTAACGAGCTGGTTTAGATTAAGGTTTGTTGTTGTTTTATCGTCTTCCTCTGAGTCTTGTCACTGATTTTTTGATTTTTGGCTGGATAGTTCTAGTTTTGTACTCTATTGTTTATCTCATGTAATTTGCTACATAATGAATTTCAGATCCTTGTAAAACCCACTTTTACCGAAACACTACTATAATTAAATATACTATCACAATCTGACTTGCAATTAGAATATATTTTCTTTTTATATCATCATCAAGATTATATTGATTAAGGAAATAAATGTTTGAAGGAACGACGTGTAGATTTGAGAAACAGATAGTTTAAGAAATGTACCGCCCATCCCTTTGGAATGGTATATCCTTCGTAGTCGATGTCTGTTGCAGCTTTCCTGAAAATGCCTGATATTGGAGGGATGATGCGCAGTGTTTCTTGCGCTACGTTCCACAGATATTTCATCCGCTGAACGTCCCTCCATGTCAGTTCCTCTGAATCAATATCTATACTCTCTGTAATCCACATTTACAATCGTTAAATTACAGATATACAATATGGGATTTTAAGAATGGCATGCGCACAATGAAATGACTGCAATATTAACAATTTCAAGAAAATGTGTTGGACAGAGTTTAATATAATACAAGTATATTTAGACAGTTTGAAATTAAGCTTAGGGGCTTTCTAGAGTGATATTATGTGTTGTAATTCATGTAATCAAGATTCTCTAAAATATAGTTAGGAAGTATTAATCCTTAAAAATTAAAGTTTATTGAAGTACAAAAATATAGCAAAAATATATTTGCATAGTGTTAGTGTAAAATTATAATAATTTGGTTGTTGCTATATCTATTTGAACTTTACTGCAACATGTAATAAAAAAGGATGGGATTAGTGTTTACTATTCTATTTTAAAGAATTTATTCTTTAAAATACTAAAGGTCATTTCATTTAAGTACACTGTAAGTATTACAAGAGTACATTAACAAATCATTATAATTAAAATATGGCGTGCTGATCATTGTCATCAACATTCAGACTTCTCAGCAATTTTATTCTTTGTTTACACAAGAAATGAAGTTAGGATTCCCATTTATAAAATAGGTTAAAAGAATTCACCCTTCAAAATAAAAGAAGTTTATATAAGTACATCAATATAAGATAGCGATAATAATAGAATACTTGTCATCAAGAATCAAATTCCACTACATAAATATCTATATTGAAATCAAAGATGATATTTCATTATGTTTGCCCTTTCAAAACAAAACTTTGTTTAAACACCATAATATCACAAGAATCCATTTAAACAATTTAACATATTTAAACAATGCAATAATTAAATTATAGTACTACAGTTCTTATCATTAATTTCCAAACTCCCCAAATAAAATCTACATTCATAACCCTAAATAGAACAGCCTATCCCCCCCAAAAATGGATGTGGCTATCCTCCATCCAAACTGTATTTTCAAAAAATTCAAAACATTATAAAATTTCAGTGTTTGATGTTCATGATCTACATAGTTTGTACTCGAAAACAACAAAAAGTTTGGAAAAAAAAAACTACGTTTTTAGTGAATATGAAAAAAAATGTTTGACTTCATTTTGTCTTTAGTGCATTTTAGATGGAGATTAGCCTGTCATGGCGAATCATATACACTATTCTCTTCTATTCTCTTTCCACAAGATGTACATGCAGACCCTTTTTTGAGTGCAATCAAATGTAAGACATAGTAATTACCTTTAGCTATTTCCTCGAAGCAGTGGGAATTATCAGCAAGAAGCTTGCACATAAGAGCAAGAGTCATGGCAGTAGTTTCATGCCCTGCAATGATCAAAAGCACAATGTTGTCTTTCAATTCCTGGTCAGTAAGAGGCATCACCTCACCATTGTTGGATAACAAACATGAAAGCAAATCTCGATCAGGAGAGACACAACCGGCCTCAACCTCACTTCTCCTCTGCAATATAATCTTACTCAAAATCCTGTCAATATGCAATCTAGCCTTCAGAGCCCTAAACAGCCGACTTCCAGGCAAACGAATAGGCAGACTATAAATACCATTAGTGGCCACCTTAAAATACCCAAAAAGCTCCTTCACTTCCTCCTCCTTCTGAACATGGAAAAGCATGTTGCAAGTAACTGAAAACGTCTGAAATTTAAGCACCGAGACGGCCATGATCTCATCTTTTCCATCCCACAACTCATGGATGTGGCGGCGTATGACGTAATCAAGCCTGCCAACGAGCTTTTTCAGCTCGTCTGGTGCAAAGAACTTCATCAAGGGCGCCGCCATTCGCCTGTGTTCTTCTCCATTCTTGTCAAGCAGAGACCGAGAGCCAATGATTGCTCTGTGAGGGCCTCGTGGGTTGCCATGAAAGAGCTTCCCGTCGTTGAACAACCAGAAGCGATTACCGGCCGCGCCTGTGAAAACTACCGTCTGCTGCCCAAACAAACATGTCTTGAAAATGGGTCCGTTTGTTTCTATTCTTTCGTTTATGAATTCGTATATCTTGTTGGCCTTGAAAGCTCTTAGAAACCGCATTGTTTCTCCAATGAACGGGAACCCTAATGTTCCCGGCGGTAGCCGGTCATTAGAAGCCTTTCGCTTCTTTCTCATCAGGAATATCAACCCTAATACACATATCGCCAGTGCACTTAGGAAATACATTGTTGCAGTCTTGTTGATGGGTAGAATGTGTTGGTTTTGGACAATTTAAAGGCTTTTTGGCTTCGGGAATGATCTGAGCTGCACCGACCACATGGCGAAAATTTCTAAATCACATCCACAGTAGGAATGTGGTGATTGGTGTTTAATTTTTTCAGTATTCATATGGTTCTGGTTAATTGGTGAATGGAAATTGGAAAGCCTATGTTGCCTTTGCCTCTAATGTGAGGCCTTAAATTGGGCAAATAATTGCGTGGGGGTTGTAGGATGATACACGAAAGGTCAAATTACTATACTATTATGAAATAAAGTTAATGCGAGGACAACTGATAGAGGTCACCGGCTATTATCTATACTTTTTGCATCTCTTTGGACATTACAGCACATCACATAGTATGCTGAAAATGTTATCATCCTATCTTCCACTCAAAAGAGAACGCTGATCATGGGCTTTGAGCAGCCATTATAGAACAAAATGGAGAAGTTGAGCACGTTAATTTTAAGCTACTCAAAATCTTTAAGTGGAAATTTATAATTGTGTCTGATTTTTGTAAGAACTTATGTGATAAGTCTTTAGCTATAACTTAGGTTTGAGATTTATATTATTAAATATGGTGTCACATCATCATATCTAATGTCAAGGTGCTCAAAGACATCAAAAGAAATCATATCAATATTAAAGAGAAAATAGAGTGGTTGACCATCTTAGTCTTCCAGTTCTCTAAAGCTTATGTCTTGGTAAGCCTACTACTATAACTAAGGTTTTGGAGCTATATCATCAAACATGATATCACCCACATCAACATGTTTCTGTCGATGTATTCTAAAACATGCAAGATAAAAGTGAGACCAAGATGGTAAAATAGAATAGTTTGCTATCTCAAATTTTCACTTGTCAAAATATTATTTCAAAGCATTAAATGTTCATAATAGCTTACTCGTTCAATTTGCTAGTTATAGCTAAGGCTTTTAGGTTATATATGAATACTTTTTGTCAAGATGTTGAGTAGTATGCTTAAGGGTGAGATAAATAGTTGTGTGCAAGGTTGTGTTCTATTACTATACACAAATGATTGCATTCATTGAGCTATTCCTAACATTGATTGGCATTGATGTCAAGACCTCTGTACTAACACTTTGGCAATATCAATTGGTTGTTGCAGTTTTTGATATATCCTATTTGCTAATGGTGATGGAACAAGAATTTTGGATCTACATAGGGAACGATCAGTATGTATATTTCCAATGTCCCTTGGTGCTTGAAGACAAGTGTATTATCCATGTTCTCTTCATGCTTCCCATGTATCAATATACTTGTATGGTTTTTCTCTTCATTTATTTTTATCAATTCTTGGTGATTTTTCTAGATCCAAAGTTTTTTCATATATTAATGATATTTGAGTAGTGGTGCAATTCAACAAACATTATATGGGTATTATGTATAACATACTACGACGACTATTCTATCAATGTAGCAATCATCTTACTATTCACCCCTCTATTCTTGGTTATGACATTTAAGTGGCTTAGAAAAATATTATATGAATTCTAATATCTCAAGTGTGACATATTTGTAGGTGATGTTGTAGCATGAGTATTATATATTCTTAAGTATGTGCTAGTTTTAGGTCAATTCTTTCTAATTAAATGTAGTATAATCACACACTTGGTGTGAAGCTAACATGTGTATACTTGGATATTGATATAAAAAGGAAACTCTATTAATATGAGTGTATTAGTACAACTAATGAATATTGTATTGATTAGATATTATAATAAAGGCTTGATCCTCAATTGAATAGTTCTTATGTTGTCATGTGGTGTCAAATTAAGCAATATTGGTTGAGAGTTTACCCATGATATTGTTCTAGTATATGCAAAGTTGAATTTAGTGTTATAAAAATGTTAGGGATTGAATTAAAGTGTGTGATTAGAATGAGAAACTTAGATATGTCTCTAGATGTAGTGTGCATGATAATACAAGTTGGAAACAAGTTTTGAAAAAGTTCTTATTGATTGAAGTGAGAAAGAGTAATTGGGAAAATAATCAGTAATAGTGTTGACAATGGGCTAGCATCTCTCATAGGATTCATGACATGGCATAAATGCCTCCTATGGTTCTATAAGGCTATTTGTTGTATCAAACATTGATAGATTGATCTTTAGGTGTAATAGAAACCCTGGCCTTTCTAACAAATAGATGGTGAATAATTTAAATAGTCTATTAAAATTATGATGAATTAGATGTTGTGGTTCTAGATATATCATCTACACTCATTTATGTGATTAATATTTTGACTATACAATATTTGGTTTGTTTAAAGGCATGGTTTGGATTAATTGAAGATCTCTCCATAATATAGTTACAATATCAAATGTCACTTTCACCCTAACACTCAAGTGTAAGGGTATAGAGGCACTTCCAAGCATAGCTCTCAATATAATTCAAGTTACATAAGATGAAGGGATGCCAATAGGAAACTCAATGTTATACTAACCCAGTAAAAGTATAAATTGTTCAACTTTAACAATACAACAGTGGTATTTTTCTTTAGAATTTGAAGATGGTAAGCTATTGAAATGTGTAAAATTGGAAGAATGTTATGCCTAAATTTTTTATAATAATAATTTAGCAATATTTTTTTTCTATTTTTTCAATATTTTAAGTCATTTATCAATTGCAAAAGATATGGGTGTAATTCCCATCAAACAAGAATATGCAAATAATATTTTCTTTAATTTTAAAATATATTATAAATGACATGCATATTTGGTGTAGAAAAAAATAAATATCAGTTTTCAATGTATATGCTCTCCATTTTTATATTAAAATGTAGCCAAAATGGGAGCTGACCAAAAAAAAAACAAAGAAAACAAGGTTGTAGACCACCCAGAAGTTATTATCATATGATTAACTAATCCTCTTACTTAGTATTAAAATCCCCCATGCTAATATATTGCTATTATTGTACTTACTAAAATCATCAGTTAACATATAGTCACAATAATACAAAAGACTATCCCTTTTGACATTTCTAGGCATATGGTAAAAATTAATTGTTTCTATTGGCAATGAGCAAGAGAGCGGCAACAAGGGGGCTAGGGTTTCTAGCTCAATGGATGCTTGTGATGGTGACAGTGGCAAGTCTGAAGTAGGTGAGGATGATGGTGTTGAAAATATAAGGTATGCTAGGTTACTGAGAGGGGAGGGGTGAATTGGAAACCAGTAAAACTTTAACTTACTTCATCAATTAATCCTTCATATAATATTCTAATCTAATTGTATGCAAGAAAGGACCAAAATAATAAAACATTCATAATACTTTGACACAAGATATGGTGACCCAAAAACCTTCCAATTAGAAAGTAAAACTAGGGTAGGGATAATACCCACAAGCTCTAGTACTATAGATTAAAGTTAACCTATTAAAGCTTACAATTGACCAATTTTGGTGATCTATCCTATTATGAGCAATAAGGATTGTGAGTTTCAGCTTATTAAAGGATTTACAAACATACAATGAAGTACGAACTCGGTTAAGATATTTAACAAAAGATTGTTAAATCTACCTTATTAAAGAATTTGACTGATGCGCCTATTAGGATAAACTAGTAGTTGATCTTTGATCTGCAACTCTAATTTGGTGGTTGAGATTCCTTGTATTGCAATGATCACCTGACTATTATAGATAAATCTCTATTGTTCCATATACTTCTTGTAGCCTTCTTTAATTTGCACTCCTGCTCATCATATTATTTTTCTCATACATATTTGCATATGATAAAAAATGCATTACATATATACTAATCCAAATCACAACTTTCTATAGTTGGCTACAATTGCAATTTTGTTATAATTAACAAAATCAGCCCAACTGGTATAGCTCAGATTTTAAAGATGAACTCAATTTTGTTCTGATGCATAGCAAACACTGTCAATGCTTGGCAAACTTTGGCACTTAGTTGAACTTGAAGCCCAATCTATACTAATCACTTCAAAGTAGCTCAAACTCAGTCAGCACTATGTGACTTAGTGAATACTGAGAAACTTAGTAGCTACTGAGTCACTCAATTGATACTACATAGCTCGGTCAACACTAGATTTATATTGCTAATATTGTGAGCTCAATAGACACTGTAGAGCTTGGTTAATAGTATAGAGCTTGGTTAACACTAAGATCTTCTTCAGTTCCACTGAATAGCTTGGTAGCCTCTGCTACACTCGATTTGCACTATACATTGTCTTTGAAGCATGGTAAACACTGTAAACTAACTCAAGTTCTCAGTAGACATTGCATTTTGAATACTTGGTGTGGGAACAATTGAATCACTTGGCTAACATTGCAAACCGAATGATAAGCTTGGTAGCAACTGTAGAGCTCATTAGCAATGTAACCATTTTGACTAAATGTTGAGTCATTGATAGACAAATTGACATTAATGTCAACAATCTCCCCCTTTGGCATTAGTGACAAAAACATTTATCAAACCAAAAATCTAAGCTTCAAAACTAATGTCAAAAGACTTTCTTTATCATCATTTTGTGTCTTCAACTTAGTCTAGCTTCCTACTACTATAGCTTGGTTACATACTTCATTTTTCTGATTTTTCAAACTTTCTTTTGTAAAGATATTTTCTGCTTGTCTGTACAAGTATCTGCATAATACTACACTACTCCCCCATACATATATCTCTCTTATGTACATATATCTAGACTATAGTATAGTTTTCTTCTTTATAAAATATCTTCTCCCTCTTTATATATTAAACATATTTACTTCTCCCCCTTTTTGACATAAATGCCAAATGTATACCTATATGTTAATACCAAAATGTGACAAGAAATCAGAATGCACCCTCAGAAAAATTACCATAGTATTGTCCCATTCTCCTATAGTACCTTACTTGCATGCAAGGCAATCTAAACTTCTTTTGATAATTCCATAATGTGATCAGCTGTAGAGAAGTTGTTGTCATGGATGAGTGTCTTTGCATGTGTAACATATTTCTACAATGCATCCATATTTGGAAGAATCATGCCCCAAATTTCTATAAGTATGGCCTTGATCCTAGATTCATCCTTCAATAATTCTGCCTACAAATTTGTCAAATATCTAATCTTTGTGTAATGTACAGAACTATGACTTGGGTCAAGTGACAACCAATCTACACTTGTCTTCATATATCCATCTATCTTAGATAGTTTATACTTGATCTCCTTTGTGAAGATAGATGTGTCACTTAATTTGACAAATAATGAAATAACATTATTAGCAAATATTTCCGATGAAACAAGAATAGTAGATAACTCTAACTGATCTATGACAATTCTCTATGCAACTTGTTCTAACACTCTATTCTCAAATTTTGTTTCAACTCTTTGTAGTACTTTATCCTATCCATTCAAGTCTTCGTTAAATTTGTGGACAATTTGTGCTAACTAGTCCATAATGGGTTGTTTGCCATCAACCTCAATACTCAAAGCATCAATTAATATGCTCTTTATGTCTTCAAGAACTTGATTTTCTTTCTTCTTTTCTTCTCTAAGATTTTGTTGCTTAACTCTCTTCTTCAATAGTTCACCCATGGTATCCATGGTGAGGGTAGATATATCCCAATTTGGAATAACTATGTCCTCATCTAGATCAATTGCTTCTAATACCCTTTTTTCTTTAGAATGGTAGAAATAGTTTGTTTACCATTATCTAAGACTTTAGTACTTGAATGAGATTGGTTCTCAACTATCATTGTACTAGCTATGGATGCACTTGGAATAGAAACAATTGTAGAAATTGATGGACTAGCAAAAAATGTAGATATGGAACTAACAATAGGAATACCTTGTTGTTGCTTGGTTAAGCATGGTGATGGAGGAACTTGCTACTTGAGAGATGAAGTTTTGGGCACTTTATTCAGTGTAACACTCAATTGAATAGATTTAGAGCTTGGTTGGGTGCTTGGTGTAGCAATGGTATCCACAGAAAACTTAGTAGAATCTTTATCCACAACAAACTCAATAGAATCTTTCTTTGAGCCTGATTGTACTAAGGCATTGCTCGGAGACTGAGGAAATGAGGCCATGACTACTACTACAATTTTCCCTACAATTGTTTCCTCAATGCATTGTACCTTTGGAAGGCTTCCTTCAGTAGCTTACTGTTCTTCCTCCTCCTAATCAAGATTGACATCATCTACCTCATCATCTTTTATTTCTATTTCTTCTTCCTCATCTTCATCATCCTTGTCATCAACATGTACAAAAAAGTCACTAGGTTGATGCAACTAATAGATGTTCTTCCACATATACAATGTCCTTAAGCAATATCATGCATGCATTTAACTTGAGAGTAAATTTTTTCTCATTTTTATTTAATAATTTTTTTATTTCCTTCTCACTAAGACTCGACATGAGTTGCCTCAAAGTGTTTTCAAAGATGTATTTTGCAATTTTCTTTGCACTTTCCCATCTAGGTTTTACTGCCTTCATAAGTTCATTAGGAATTTTTTGTACAAGTTCACCTGTTGAATACTTCCATTTTCCCAATTTAGTCATAATAGTATCCTCAATTTTCCTTTTCTCTTCTTCATTCCTTGTCTCATACTTGAGATATTGGAAACATGCCATGCTAGTTCCTTCTTCCATTTTCTTCAATCTTGCTTGAAGTGTAGGGGTATATCTTTTGACAATAATTTCTTCAGCTTCATTTTCACCTAGCTTCAACTTTTTCTTGGATTTGGTTGCCCTTCTTGTGAATACAACAAGGGAGGATTTGGCAGGTTTGGTTATGATGACATTCCCTTTCTTCTTGGGAGGCTCTTCTTGCTTAGAATTAGACTCCTCTGCTTCATCCTCTTCATCATCATCTCCTTTGCATTCTATTAGTAAAAGAGAAGAACTTTCTTACTCTATGTATTTTATTAGTTTTTTTATCCTCTTTGTTTCTTTTTTCACTGTTTGAGGAAGCTTGATCTCAAACTCAATTATTTCCTTTGCTTCATCATATGTTCCAAAATAGGTGTCTTTGGGATCCAAAGGTTCATTCAATAGGACTTCAATAGTATCATTGGTGTCATCAATGTTAACATCATAGTCTAGAGGTTTAACCCATGCCACTCGAGGTCTTATTGCTTGAATGTATACTTTGTCACCATCAACCATAAATCATATATCTTGCTCATGATATTCCACAAGACTCCTGGGTATCCTAAATCTAGTTTGCATCTTTTTTTTTAATATTTCAAAATAATTATCCATGATGCTATCAAAATTCTCACCCATTTCTACTATTTATTTATTTATTTGGTATAGAACTAGAACATCCTTCCTCCATACTACTAAAACTTTGGAAGTGAAAAAATTTTGAATGTAAAAGAATAAACATGTCAAAAGGGAACCAAACTTACATGGGCTATTCTTTGATACTCAGATGCTCTCCATGTTCTTGTTGAATTGATTCAACAACAACTCAGCAAGGTCGAAGGACAGATTATTGTTCACCACCTTGTATATAACATCAACAACTTCACATGATACAATGTTTAATCTACTAAAGTTGTATATTTTTTGAGCAATCACATGTATGCCAAACTTAAAGTCCATGTCTGTTATGTCATTCAGCTTCATACCTCTTCTGTCCCACTCAACAAGAGTTCTCTTAGGCAATTCAACCTAACCTAAGGTTTTGGTCATCTTTTCTTTGTTTAGCATTGGTAGTCCGGTGATTCTCTGAATCATTTTCTTTGTAATCTAAATTGGTTTATCCAACCACAATTTCCCATTATGAACATGGCTTAGGATATGTCTGATCCATTTGACTTGAAAATCCCATGGCATATGTGAAATATGTGTCAAACCCTTGCAGGTTTCCAAATGTTGATGCTCAGGTTTCAATACACCATCCACACATAATTTATTGAATTCCTCATTTATTTGTAGGGTTCCAAGTTCCTAAATAGAATAGTGGTAAAATAAATAGATGTCATGCATGAGTAATACCTTGGGCAGAATTTGAGACTATGCACTAGCTAGGTCAAGCGCCTGTATAATTGTTGGACTCAACTTGAATGTAGGTTCCTTGCAGTCAAATCCACGGACTAACATTTTAGAACCTTTCTTGACTTTTCTACTTGATGATGCCATTGCTCGGTAGGGTTTCTCAAAATGCAAGAAATCTTCAACAAAAAATACTCAAATCACTTGAGGACTCTGACTTTGCTCTTCATAAATAGCTTTGGAAATTCACAGTGAAATGATGCATTCAATTTCTTCCTTTTAACAAATTTCCTCTATTCAATCATCATTAATACTTTGTACTTCATACTTATCGGTGACAGACTATCCTCCACTTAGCATGCTTTATAATGCTCAAGAGACATTCACGGCTTGGTTGAGTCACCAACAACTCGATGTCTATGTACAATGTTTAGTGTATCCCAACCTCACTCAGTAAGGTCCTCAATTTCCAACATCACTTGGTGATCCTTGTGCATCTTGAATGCTAATTGGATCATTCTACTTGCTAGCTAGAACTAATGTTAGATGGCTTCTTCTTAATCATGGTTATATTAACCTTCATAGGGAACTAAGTTGAAATAATTATGTCACCCAACTCATTGACTTGGGTCTCATTCACTTCATGATTTTTGCTTACATTCTCTAGAGATTTTGGTACCCATTGCTCCCTCATTTACTTTCTGATATTCTCAGCTTTGGTCTTCTTTTCATCTTCAATTTTGCCTATGTTAATACAATTCTTGGCAAGATGTCCAAATTTTGTACAAATAAATCATCTCTTTGTAGTATCTCTTTTCCTCATGTGATGTTTCACACAGTTTTCTGCAATGTGCCCAAACTCACAACAATAGTTTCATCCCCACCCCATTTTCATCCACTTACTAAAAAATTGGGGCTCCTATCATGAAGGAAAATATTCTAATTAATCATGTAGCCCCCTAAAATAAAAAATAGACTTGTAGCTCCACCTCATGGGAGCCCTACCTTATACAAGCTTTCCATTTTGTTACATGCCTAAACATACAAATATTTCATTCAATTATAGAAAACATTTTAAAGAAACTTTAAATTTATGACTAAAGTAGATATCTAAACAATTTAAATTGATAAGATTTATGAAGGTTGATAGTGATTTAAGTGAATTTTGAATATTAACTATAATTGAATTTATTTAAATGAAATAATATTTAAAAATAATTTCATGACAAAATATTTATCACCTCACCTTTGAAGTACATAGTGTACAATTCAAGAGACCCAACTTTAGATATCTAGATGTCCTAACTAGTTTGTAGAAGTTAAGATATAGGCATCTTCGCAAGGCTGCTATTAGACCTCTTTCCCTAGTTACTTTAATCTTTAATTACCTTTATTTTGATTCTATGCCTCCTTTCAAATATATAGAACTAATTAGATGTCTGACTAATTATAATACTCCACAGCCTTAGATTTGGTTGTTTGGTACTGTATGGGAATGCCATCCTTTTCACTTATAAAATTAAGATAGTTATTAGGGTTTCTGCAACAAATTGAAACTTTGACGAAGGTTTAGAGAACTTTTAGTAAAGGGTAAGGATAACCTCAAATTATCTGAGTGTATTTATTAATAATATTGATACATAATTAGTGGGGATTTTTTTTCTGTAGAGAAGGAAGCCTTTATACTCTCTCTACTCAAACAACAATATCAATATTTTTTTATAAGATTTTGTTGGTAAATAGATTTTTCACAATGAACTTACTTCTAAAACTGACCTTGTTCGCCCTATGAACAATCACAACTGCACCAATAGTTGGAGAGATTGCAACCGATCACTATTGACTTATAATCTTCCAATGCATTTTAGAGGGGCAGCTCCTTCATAGAATGTGGCTATTTTGGAATTTTTTTGTACTTTTCACCTAAAAGTACAAAAGGATAAAAAATATAAAACTAGATAAATGAATAGAAGAAACCCCACCGATAGATCTACACCATACTAAATTAGACTTCTACAGTGGATAATTAGATATACTTCTTTCTTTCTTAAATAATAAACAAACTTCTAACAATAACTCATATTGATAAAGATTTAAACTCCATCATGAATACTGATGAACTATGCATATGGGTATCAAATGAAGAAACTCTAATTTTCTATATCACTGGCACAGTTTTAAGATACGAAGGAAAATTACTCAATCACATAGAATGGATTATTGATTGAACTATTTTCGTTTACCTAAAGAGAGAGCATAAGATGCTATATTATCATATGATGGACATAATTGATAAGAGTTTGAGAAATCAAAAGCGTTGAAAATACTTACAAATTAATTTGGTCCTCGGTACATGGAGAATTACTACTTTAGTAATAAAGTTTTCCTCTCAATTCTTCAAGTTTCAAAATGTTCCTTTACAAAGCAAAATGATCCCTTATATAAACTTGAAGTTAAGAATTACTCTTCTACGTATTTTAGAAGAGGTTAATTAATCTCTGCAAAATTAACCCAAACTGACCACGGTCATGATTTACAATATATAGCTTGAATTTTATATCTTCCACTTCTTTATCCCTCCATTGACTATACTTTATTTCCGAGTTAACGTGATCACCATCGATATCTTGAAGTTTCTTACACACAAACTCGAGCTAATGCATAAGATATCACTTCTTCATAATTCCCTGTCAAACAGCTACCCAGTCCTAGTGATTGTATTTGATTGGTTCGACATTCTCTTTACTCTGGCCATTTGGATTATTTGAGTGATTGTTACACTTCGTATACCATGCCCATAGTATGATTGATGCACTGCTATTTCTATTCCTCGGTGGAAATATTTGTCCTACCCACTATTTTGCACATCGTACATGATTTTTGATTAATAGTAAGTGTAACAATCAGGTTGGCAGTGTTTAAGTTTTGATGCTTCTACATGCGTGGCCACTCATTTTATCTCTTGCATAATTTCACACATTTATGCGAGATATATTTGCAAAAGACTCAGAACATGATCGAGTTCCTTGCCTATGTTTTATATTATGCACGTGTATTTCACAAACATTCTATCAAATGATTGGCCGGCGACTCCCTTTGCATTCCTCACTCACATTAATTTATCTCGAATTTGTTCAAACATTTCGAGTGCAAAGAACACTTATAAGGCTAGAGATTCAAGTCGATTTGCTTCATTCACCATGTTCTTGACCTCGTACTATGCATTCATAAGGATACTGATGGAGATTGTGGCTTGAATATTTCTGTGTAATTTTTTTGGCAACTCTTAAATATCACACACTAAGAAATTAAGCTTAGAAAAATAAGTCAACTTTGACTACTTCGCACTTTTAGCCTAAAAGTCAAGCCTTAATTTGTAATGTTTAAGCCCTCTCAACTTATTCTCACACCGCCCTGGTGTATTGCTTACTGTCATTGTTGAATGCCTTGATATTGATACCCGTGATTATTATATCATGCCCGGCCTGTCATTCTCATTCTACATGTAGGCTGTCAATTGCCAAGGATGACAAGGATGACAATCTGAATTTGGATGACCAGCCGGTGAAGATACCTTTGAGGGGAAATAGATAGCTCACATGGCTCTATTGGCAAGGCAATTATTGTCTTAGAACTTAGCATTTTGCCATTATTGAAACTAGCATTCACAGCTGTGTACTTGATTACGTTTTGTAGAATGGCATGTACGCATAGTATTTCTTTCAATGTAGGGGCCACCCTTAAATATCATACACTAAGGAGATATTAAGGAGAAAATTAAGCTTGGAAAAAATAAGTCAACTTTAACTATTTAACAATTTTAGTATTAGAATGAAACTTAGTATTTGATATTGTCCTTGCATGCTTCCTTATACATACCCCAGTAGTCAGTAGCAGTCATTACATATTGCAAGGAGACTTGGTAGTGTTCATTGAAGATGTTCCTTTTGGGGATCGAAGTAGGTGGAGCCTATTCAAGTTTTTCCGTGCAACTTACCAAACTGGTTATATGCCTCGCACACATTGATAGATGTTCATACTCTATTCCACAAACCGATGGTTATTGATGAAGGTTTCTGCATTTTATGTTACACCTATCAATTATATTTCATATCGGGAAGCACTTGTAGTTCATGAGACAACAACTCACTGGGGTATTTTGCTTTTACGAACACTCATTGCATCTGGTGAGGTGACTTGGAGCATCTTGATGATTCCAAACATCACATGATTTCCTTGTGTGCATGCTGGAAGAAGACACAGACATTGTGTCAAACAAATCAGGTGCTATGTCTTGAGATTCGGGCACCGGAATTTGAAGATTCGAAGTATCAGACGAAGCTGAAGGTGATCCAATAACATTAAGATAAAGGTGAGTCAACACGCCTTAATCTCTTCTCGATGAATAAAACTTAAATTTTGTCAAATTGACCAGAGTAAGACATGGGCAACACATTTTAACTTAGCGGATGCATCAGTGCGTCAGTCGCTCTGCAAGATTAACAAATGCTCGTAAATTATGTTACAGATCACATATTAATGTTTTCTCATTGTCCTTTCTCTAAGAAAACACTAATAAATTCTATTGGGGTCATACAGTCGTGTCCAATATGATTCTTTTTAAGATTCACAAGAGCACAGCGAAAAATTTTCAAAATTTTTGTTGTTTTCAATTACAAAATATACAGATCATGAAGATCAAATGTTAAAAATTTCAAAAAAATTCATTTATATTAAAAGTCAACAATATTGTTAAGACACATAGTCCATTTTTCCTTATTATGAAATTACAATGAATAGTTTCATTGCTTGTCTAAGTCCAAAATTAAAAAATCACTAGGGCCAGTGAGTAGTAGAAGGCATTGGTTTCATTTGATATGCTAAATAATATTGAATTTTGCCAAAATTAGTTGTTCATTTATTCATGGAGACTTGAAGACAAGCAACTGCCATGCCATACAAATACTAATACAGTTCCCCTAAACTGATAAGACTTCTTCGGTGCAACACTTTAAGCAGAATTCTTCTGGAGCCGAACTTGCCAATAATCTGAACTTCTTGTCTGGTGGAGTCACATACCATCAAAACGCAGGCTAGTGGAAAGATATTGTAAATTTAATCGGAGTTTTCTAAAATTTTCAACATTTGTTCCTCACGATCTTTGTTAAAAGGTATAATTTATAACAGTTTGATAATTGTATAGTTATACTCTACACATAGAAAATCCCTTATACATTCATTTATACATCAAATACAAACAAAGAATCCCTCAACTATTAAAATGACAGTATACATACATTTATTCATCAAATACAAACAGAGAATCCCTTAACTTATAAAAAAGCTACACAACCGTATACATTCATTTATACATCAAATAAAGAGCCATGAGAACTTGAACAATCATGTCATCATTAGACATCACATCCCAACAGATACATCCACTTCTCATTCCATAGCATATGTAACTAAAGGCTCATGTCTTCTTTTTTCCTTGCCTTTTTCTGATTATGTGGTCTGCCAAGATTTTGAAAGCTGAAGGCGGTGATATTTTGTATCTTATATGAAGTGATTTATCCATCGGCGCATGAATTTGAAATATTAATGTATCAAAAACCAATCTATTAGACGGTACTTTATAAATGGGATGGGAAAAGATGGTACCGAATAAATGGAATGGAAAACAAGCAAATAAATAAGGTTGCCTTCACGCAGGATCGAACTGCGGACCTTCAGTTTACAAGACTGACGCTCTACCACTGAGCTATAAAGGCAAGTTTAGGGAATTTTTTTCATAAATTTTGTTATCTACTCCAGTTCATCGTCTACTGCTGTGGATTTCAGTAAGCCTCCATATCGCTTTAGTTGTTTGGTAGCAGCTATAGTCACGAATTTAGTTTTTTATATGTGATGTTTTAGAACTTTTCAGAAAAATAAACTAATAGCTGCTGCCGAGTTGCTCAGCCTACTTTGATGCCCCACACAAGTTCTATCTTTGTAGAATGAAGGTCCTTCACGTGAATATTCTTGTTGTTGTTGTTGTGTTCAAGATTCTGAGTGCTTGTGGTCTACTGAATCTGTTTGGTCTCGCACTAATACTATGAATTATAGGCCAGAGTGTACAACACAAAACTTCTTTATATGGGAGGTCTTGGATGCAAGACTACTCAAGCTTAATAAAATAAGTATAATTAAACACAATAAATAACATAATTAATCTTGGCTTTTGTTTATAATCCATCAAAACATAAATACTATGACTTATAACCCTAAACCTCTTTCCTATGCTAAGAACAAAAGGTACTCAGATGTCCTAGAGGTTCTCTACAACAACAACAAATGTAAGAACCAAAAACTAGAAGCATTGCCACATACGCAAACAACCCCAAAATTCAGAATTTGAAATTTGAAAAAGTCATATGTTGACTATATATATATATATATATATATATATATATATATATATATATATGCGCTTATTTCCATTTCATCAAAGTAGAATATAATTTACAATGACATTCAAACAAGTTACAAAGATGAAACATGTCATCATAAATACCATAATTTTGGACATAGTTAATGGCATTTGTTAC
Source organism: Cupressus sempervirens (assembly GCA_028749045.1). Classification (NCBI taxonomy): domain Eukaryota; kingdom Viridiplantae; phylum Streptophyta; class Pinopsida; order Cupressales; family Cupressaceae; genus Cupressus; species Cupressus sempervirens. The sequence goes on along the minus strand of CM053786.1, from coordinate 644,411,971 downwards.
TAATACAAGCCAACCACATGTCAGAATCATAAAAGCATAAGATACTGAAATATACTTGTAACTCATCAATCTTATGTCACAAACTATGTTGACCTACATGTCGAACAAAAGCATAGCATCAGTACATCATATGGTATAAATCATATGATAAAATAAAACATATAAATTAACATAGCATCGAACCTTAGTGTCCATTTGCATGCAGTCTTGTCTCCAAGCCATCAGAACATTTTAAGACAGAAGAGTGGTCCAAGTGCTTTTAGCGCCCAACCATGGAGTGGTTAGCTCCCTGAGGTTCTCTAGTTAAAAAGAACTACCCAGCCTTGGCATGATAAGGCTAGCAACTTGGCACAATTGGATCGAAAGGATCTAGTGCAGCCTTTGTGCCTAATCTAGTTACACATATGTCTAGTAGAAACACACATAAGGATGTGGAAGAGGGAAAATAAAATAAAATAACTAGTGCATTTCAATCATATGCATAAATGTTTCATTGAGCTTGGCCAATCATATGCATAAATGTTTCACTGAGCTTGGCCAATCATGTGCATAAATATTTTACCGAGCTTGGCCAAGCATCATGAACTAGTTTAGTGTAAAAGACTAGTAGGCAGTAAGAAAAGAATAACCAAAATCATCATTTGATATCCATTTAACTACCCTCCTCTTTGGATCCACATTTAACACCCAACCTTACTACTCAATCATTGTAAAGATGATAATTACAATCCCACACATTAATTCTAGCAATTTTAATCCTTCAAGACAAACAAATCAACTCTTAATGGAAAATCTATTACTACATCTTCAATTTACAAGGAATCATAATTTAATGTTTTAAGATCAAACCATGAGTCTTCCAAGAGTTTTTTTTAATCTAATCTCCTAAAATTTCATTTATCACACTATAAAGAAAATTATAGGTCTACTAATTGTTTGCTAACTATCCCTTTTATATTGTAAAATTAAGAATTTAGAACATAAGTTAAATAAAAACAATTTAAGATTAATGATTTGTTGCTGGTTTTCTAAACAATTGTGGCCCTATTCAGTTGTTTCAAAAGATTGTAAGTAGACTAAGACAGAGAGCATGCTATAGATGGAGTCTTGTGATTCTCCATTTGTAAGATGTATTATGAGTTTTTAGATTTGCAACTACTATATGTCCCACCTTTCTACCTTGCTCAATAAGATTGGATTGGACCCTAAAATTTACATTCTCTGCCTATGGCTTGTCTCCCTTTCTTAAATCTAATAAAGAAATTATATCAAGGCAGATTTATATCCTTTACATGATTTTTTTTGATTTAAAATAAAAGTCTAAAATGAAAGCTGAAAATCTATATGAAAGAAAATAAAAACAAATGAAGTTTCTTGGACTTAACTTCTACCTAGGATCTGTTGTTAATTGTCAAATAGAATTTTTCCATGAGACATGTGAACAACAAGGTTAGAATCTCCATCGATGATAGTGGGTCAACTAAAGAAAACAACATTTCAATCTCCTATGCCTTCAGCTACAAATTTGATAAGTTCTAATTTATTATCAAACATCATAGCAAAATGCTAAGTTCTATTTCTAATTTCACACCATTGTATCACAATAGACACCAAGTTTGTATAAATCACTAGTTTTATAGAGGAGAAATGGTTACACCCCCGATGAACTAGTTTTATAGAGGAGAAATGGTTACACCCTCGATGGACTAGCTGGAGATGGCTAACATCTTTCCATCCCTATGGTATCCACCTCCACTAATCATGTCTAACTCAACATAAGGATTCAGTGGAACATTGATTTTCTATGGATGTCAATTTTACTTAGGAAATTCTTTTGCACATAGAACTCTCCATATATTGATGGAGCGGCAATCACATCTTATTTTAATAAAAGCCAAACAAAAATATAGCATGAGATAACAATTACTCCCTTACCATTCACGCCAAACTACTACTGGCATGTACAGCCTAAAGTAACACAAAAATAATAAATTGGATAATAGTTATTCTTCAGATCTATTTCCTAACATTTTTATTTCCTTCTAAACCTAGCGATATGTTTGAATACTATAGGAAACAAGGAAAATAGAGAGAAAAACATGAACCGCCTAGAAATATTCTAAAGTTCATTTCACCATATATTTTATTCTACAGACTTCAAAGATACCAAATGTTTTGTGATAAGTATATAAGGAACATGGTAATAATTGTTGAGATGTTTTCAGAGACACTTTTTTTCACATATGCTATGCACAAAAAGATGAAAACAAGAGGAACTTGAATATATTTGTACTCCACACAAAGTGACCTTGAGCGATTGCTTCCTTTCACCCAAGCTCCTGCCTCTATCATTTTTCCTCCTTCCTCCTGTGGCTTCCTTCTTCCCCAAAAACATCTCTTCCTTCTCCTTTACCACTAACTCTCCTCTTCTCTATGGTTTGCAAAAGAAAAATCGTTTCTTTTCAAAACATAGCGTAACCTCAATGAAATTCTCCTCCACTTAAAATAACACTTCCTCCTCCTAAAAATACTCTTAGTTCTCTCCTTCCTCTCAAACAACTCATCCTTTACCAAATATCATTTCCTTTTCTCTAGTCATTATCATAGTGAAAATTAAATTCAACTTGTTAGTTATTAATTTCATTCCCACTAATCTTGGAGAATAACTCTAGGCAAGAATGTGGATGAAAAATTCATTTTTAGTTCTATTTATTAACAATAAATTTCTCAACTAACAATTCTGATTTCAAATTTGGGCATAATAATTACTAATATAAAAATTAGGAGCATAATATTTATTTTAAAATCTAAAGTATGATATTTCAAAACAATAGACAATCTACATCATGACTCTATACATGTATAAATCCATATATTTAAACTAGATGTAAAAATCAAGCAAATGACTTATTTGAAATAAAATGCATTAAGTGTGTGTGTGCGACTACACCATACAATTTCCGAGCCAACCCTGTTGAGGAGTTAGACTCCTCTACCTCAACCACCCTTCCGCCTTCAATACCTACACACTCACAACCTCAAACATGCCAACACATTAGTATTTGTCGATATAACAATAAATAAAATAACATTTCCAATATAATTTCTCTCATTGAAATTCTAAACATTAAATATGAATTCTAAGCATTCAACTGCCATATACACTCAAATTCATAACATGATATTTAAGTCATACATTTTTCATAATTAAATAAATGTGTGTAAATACATCCATACAATATCCATCACTAAATCAATGTTATATGTTATCAAGAAAATGTTAAACTTAGTTTTAAAATATCATAAGAAATCAAATCATGTACATTATAAAACATAATGTCATCAAAATCAATCAACACTAAAAATCGAACAAGGTCTTCATCATATAGTTGGAACACATATCGACCAAATACATATCAACTTTAGTTTTAAGGTCAAACACATATCGACTTAGTATCTAACTCACACAAATTGATGCAAAGATAAAATTATTTAGTCAAAGGTCAACCAACCTAATCAACTAAGTCAAAAAGTGTCAATGACCTCCTACAAAATAGGAGTCACACAAGGTGGGTCGTGACAAAAAAATTAAAATAATCAACCAATTAATATGCTGAAGGCTATAATTGAGGTTGAAACCAAAGCTAGTGATTGGTCCAACACTACAGTAGACAACAATATTTTTGAAGTTCCTGAGGGGCTCCCTCAAAGGCTATACAACTATGTTGTATAATGGGAGAACGTATTTGTGAGTCAAAAGCCCTCATCCCTTTATATCGGTAGAATAAAGAAATGATAAGAGCACTACTATGTGATGTTCAAGATAATCAAAATTAGTTGGCTAAGGTTATCCAACATATTATAGACATGATGGATAACATCCTCCTCTTTTAATACTCAAAAAGAAGTGTTGGAGGAACATTATTCTAAAAGAACTAATTTTGAGGAGACCTTGATAATAAACACACAATAGAGGAAATAGGGACTTGTTATGGAGTGCCTAAGGAAGAAGTTACTTTCCTTGAAATTGATAAAGAGTTTCATATTGATTTGTTTCTAGATTCGATTGTCTTACGATTTTTACCATCAACATTTTGAATCACACTACATGGTCCATCACTTTGTTTTGCATCTCTTGTCCTCTTCCATCCTAATGATGGGTCATTTCGTGTGATTTGAAATGTTGATGGTAATAAATTTAACATTTCTGCATAGCTATTGCCAAGTTGCTCAGCATACTTTGACACCCTACACAAGTTCTATCTTTATAGAATGAAGGCCCTTCACATGAATATTCTGTGTTTTTTTGTGTTGAAGATTCTGAGTGCTCATGGTTTGCTGAATCTTCTTAGTCTCCCACTAATACTATGAATTATAGGCAAGAGTCTACAACACAAAACCTCTTATATGGGAGGTCTTGGATATGAGACTACCAAAGCTTAATAAAATAAGTATAATTAAACACAATAAATTATATTAATTAATCTTGTCTTCAGTTTATTATCCATCAAAACATAAATAAGTTATGACTTATAACCCTAAACCTCTTTCCTATGCTAAGAATGAAAGGTACTTAGATGCCCTAGAGGTTCTCTACAACAACAAAAAGATTAAAATAATCAACCAATTAATACGCGAGAGGCTATAATTGAGGTTGAAACCAAAGCTAGTGATTGGTCCAACACTACAATAGACCACAATATTTTTTAAGTTCTCAAGGAGCTCCCTCAAAGGCTATACAACTACACTGGTATAATGGGAGAACATATCAGTGAATCAAAAACCCTCATGCCTCTATATGAGTAGAATCAAGAAATGATAAGAACACTACTAGGTGATGCTCAAGATAATCAAAATTAGTTGGCTAAGGTTATCCAACATATAATAGACATGATGGATAACATCCTCCTCTTTTAATACTCTATAAGAAGTGTTGGAGGAACATAATTCCAAAAGAAGGAAGTTTGAGGAGACCTCGATAATAACCACACAATAGAGGAAATAGGGACTTGTTATGGAGTGCCTAAAGAAGAAGTCATTTTTCCTTGACATTGTTAAAGAGTTTCATATTGATTTGTTTTTGGATTCGACTATCTTATGATTTTTACCATCAAAATTTTGAATCACACTACATGGTCCATCAGTTTGTTTTGCATCTCCCATCCTCTTCCATCCTAATGATGGATAACATAGTGTGATTTGTAACATTTATTGTAAAAATCTTAATGTGTCTACATAGTTGCTACCGAGTTGTTTAGTATACTTTGATGCCCCACAAAAGTTCTATCTTTGTAGAATGGAGGCCCTTCACATGAATATTCTTGTTTTTGTTGTGTTGAAGATTGAAAGTGCTCATGGTCTGCTAAATCTTCTTGGTTTCAAAATAATATTATGAATTATAAGCAAGAGTCTACAACACAAAACCTCTTATATGGGAGGTTTGGAATACAAGACTACTAAAGCTTAATAAAATAAGTATAATTAAACACAATAAATAATATTAATTAATTTCTTGGCTTTGACCTATCATCCATAAAAATATAAATACTATGACTTATAACCCTAAACCTCTTTTCTTTGCTAAAAACAATAGGTATTTAGATGCCCTAGAGGCTCTCTACAACAATAAGAAAATTAAAATAATCAACCAATTAATACGCTAGAGGCTACAATTGAGGTTGAAACCAAAGCTAGAAATTGGTCCAACACTACAATAGACAACAATATTTTTTAAGTTCTCAAGAGATTACCTCAAAGGATAGACAACTATGTTGGAATAATGGAAGAACATATCCATGAGTCAAAATCCCTCATCCCTCTATGTTAGTAGAATCAAGAAATGATAAGAACACTACTAGGTGATTTTTAATATAGTCAAAATTAGTTGGCTAAGGTTATGCAACATATTATAGACATGATGGATAACATCATCCTCTTTTAATACTCTACAAGAAGTGTTGGAGGAACATAATTCCAAAAGAAGGAATTTTGAGGAGACCTTAATAATAACCACACAATAAAGGAAATAGGGACTTTTTATGGAGTGCCTAAGGAAGAAGTCATCTTTCCTTGACATTGTTAAAGAGTTTCATATTGATTTATTTCTAGATTCGATTATCATATGATTTTTACCTTCAACATTTTGAATCACACTACATGGTCCATCTCTTTATTTTGCATCTCTCCCTCTTCTATCCTAATGATGGATCACATAGTGTGATTTGAAACATTGATGGTAAAAATCTTAACACAATCGAATCTAGCACAAAAATAAGTATAATACAATGGATTGTGAAAATTTTATCTCTTAAAGAGTTTATCAAGGAATGAAATTTTTCTTGACTTGACTCTTTAGACTCTCTTTTGTTTAGCTATTGGTCTATTCTACACGTAATTTTCTGGTTATTTTTTTTCTAGATTACTTTTTTCAATTATTTTTCGTGAATTCATCTCTAACTATCTTAACAATTTAATAAGGATTTGTTAGGTTTGATCCCTCTCTTATTTGAACTTAATTTGAACTATTTTTAATTTTATAAAACAATATTAATATGGTTTAAATGGAATCCACAAGGATTCCCTTATAACTTCTTTCATTGATACTTGTAATGAAAAAAAATTCTTAAATTTTATTGTAAAAATTCACAATACAGTTAGTTGTGTTATGTATGATCTCTTCTTTCATGGTTTTAATCTTAAAACTAAGAAAAAATTAATTATTTATCATTTTAAGTTAGCATCTCAATCTAGAAAGCTAGAGTAGGAGAGGCTTTCCCTTTAGAGGATGACAAGGATGATAGGACAATCACTTTCTTGATGTCCTTGGGGTTGGATATTGGAGAAAATGATTTTTTCCTTGTTTCAAAAAAATGTAGATCTTGTACATTTAACTGATGTGGTGGTTCTATTTATGGTGGGTTCTTTCGGGTTGACAATTGAAGGAATGGATGTTGTGCTTGGTATCTATTTGTGAATGAGCAGATTTCTAGTGAGTTTTCATCCAATAAGGATCCAAATGGGTTGTTGGACCTTCCTTCTATCTTATAGCTCATTTCTCATGTAGATGGATTTTTGGGTGGATGGTTGAGATAGGGCTTTAATGCTATCACTAGTTTGACTTCTAGGGCATTATGTATAGTGGTAGAACTTTGTACTGAATTTACCTAGAGTTTGGTTGGTCATTCTCTTCATTGGTTATCCTTCCTATTTGTGGATTCCTTTCATTGTTTGTCCTATATGGTGGCTCTTTGTTTTCTCTAGTTTCTACATATTTGGGAGAATTATGTGTTCCAAAATATGAACAAGAACATGTAATCAAAGATGTACAAATGTTATGATTGATAAATATGTTGCTTTAAGTAACATATTTTCTCAAGTGTGAAAATATTATTATTTTCCTTGTATGTAGGAAATGGTAACTAAATATATCAAAGGATGTGGGATGTTTTCCATTAGTAAACCTAATAATAGGAAATTGGAGTTTTCACCACTTTTTTGTATATGATCTCATGTATGGGAAGAATCTATCAACTTTGTGGGGGTCTTAACTATGTCTAGGAAGGGACTATTTGAATATTTGGAATAACTAAGAGTGAAGGTGAATTAGTTATCCCAATGTCCCAATGTAAAAATCAAACACTTTCAACATCAACAAACTTAACCCAATAATCCATTGATTAAAATGTTCACTATAATCCAACTTATTGAGTCCATTAAAGCTCTTTGTTCTATATGTGATGACTTGCAAAAACTTGTCATAGTCAATAATAAACATAAATTTAAAAATATTAAGTAGCATAAGCACATAAAAAATCATCCAGACACTTTTTGACAAAAGGATTTAATGTCGAAACCCAAATTGGGAAAAGCCACTAGTAACATGCTACCACTTTTTCACTATTCTAAAGTGAGCTGTGGAAACCCAATTTGGGAAAAACCACTAGTAACATGCTACCACTTTTTTACTATTCTAACGTGAGCTCTATTAGGAGCCAACCTAGTTAAATGTTACAAAACACACTATTAGCTATGACCCTATCAAAGGATTTAATCACCTTGTTAGGAGTGGCCTTGTTAGAGGACCTAAGAACATTCAAATACAATGTCAACTTGAACAAAGGATTTACAAATGACTGCTAGGTCAACCTTATAAAAAAAAAATTAATACTAGCACAATGGTTAGAAAGTAACATAAATTCTTTGAACTAATAACATACAACTCAGTTTGCAAATTCAGATCTATGTTAAGCTCAACTCATGTTCATTACCTTGACCCCACTTCTCTAATCATCTCAAATCTCTTGGAAACTCTTCAATAAATCATTCACCTTACGAACTTCGTACATATGCTTACAATTCTATCCACTTTTCTTCACAAGTTTATAGTCCAACAACCCTCTAAAACATATGAGATACCTCCTTAAATAGGTAGCTTTGATCTTTTGTTGCATAATCACAATCATAGATCTCAGGGTTTACAGTGAGACCCAAAAAATTAAATGAATCTATCCACCTTGTTCTTCTTCACTTCTTGACACTTCTATAAATATCTTCTCAAATCTTAGCCTTTGATTGCTCAACTATTCCTTTCGTTGCATTAAACAATACAACTCATCAATCCTTATCATCAATACATTTTTCTTATTCCAGGATTTCAATGATCACAAGCCTTGATTCTTTCATAAACTATTCTTTTTCTATCACTCATCATCACTAGATTCTTCTACTTGATCTTCATTGGATCACTCAATTGTCACTATATTGTCTTGCTTGATCATCATTGTCTAAATCGGTCAATACTATCACTCAACAATCTCTATCACTTGGACAATACAAATACTCAACCAACACTACTCTTCTTGACAATGCTTAAGTTCCTTAAGCTTCTTCTTCAACTCCTTCATCAAGTGTCCAACACTGATACTCGGTCTAGCTTATCATTATGATTTTTTTCAAATCTAAGCTTCATCCAACTATCACCTTCACTTAATGTATTGATTAACCAATAAATTATCTTATCAAGTTCCCATTGTGATTTTATCTCACTTACACATGTCAACTCAACCTTTCACTAGGTCATCTCATGATCTCTTCTTTTCAAATCCTCTTCATCAATCAATAGATATGGCACTCAACACTGTTAGTAAATGTCTCTCTAGTAGGTTTGACACTTGTCTTACCAATAGGTTTAATATCAATGACAATTTAACAATTATTCCATTTAGGCTCTCAACAATTATAGCTCCAACAAGGACATGCTTATTTTTTAAGTAGTATTTGGTTGTCACGATAAAACATGTATCCTAATGTCATGTAAGAAGTAATTCATTATTGAGCTAATAGGTTAGATGTACTTTTAATTTTTATGGTTTCATTTTTGGCTACTTACTTCTATTGTATCTAATCAATATTCTCAATTCTTAGGGAAATTGTTGTCACATATTTGATGGCTAATGAACACCTAACTAAATACTTAAGAGTACATCATTTTATCCACATATTAATGAAGAGAAAAAGGTATGAAACATTATAGCTATTCATCTAACTAAAAATTAATGTAGTAAGCATCCTAATTTTATGGTTGAGTGTATTCATTATGTTCAACATGCTTACAACCATACAACATAGACTTCTACAAAAAGGTTTCTATTTGAAACTTATTTTGGTTATTTGCCTAAAATATTGATGTATTTTTCCTTTAGGAAGGATGGTGTTGAAAATGGAAACCATGATGTAGAGAAAATTTTGAAATACATCAAAATTCTATTTAATTAATTAGGGAGTAGAATCACTTTTGGAAAAGAACCTATCCAAATACAATACTTATCATGATAAGCATCACAAAGATCATCACTTTTGAGGTTGGTCTTTGAGCTTGGGTATGCATTAAAAAGGGGAAAATATAATGTGAAGGAAGGAATCTCAATCAAATTATATATGGCCCTTCTAAGATTCAAGAAAAGATAAGTAACAATGCCTTATGCCTTAACCTTCCCTCATATGACCAGACCTACTTAACTGTCAATCTTGAGAATGTGAAGTTCTATGAATCTCTAATGATATTGGATGAGGAGGAGGATACCTGAATTCCATATATTCATGACCTATCACCTAGATGTGCATGAATTATTTTCAAAATGATTTTAGCTTAATTAGAAATGCCATATCTTAAAAAATAGGCAATGTCACATAACCTTAACATAAGATGAATGCATCTTAATAGAGAAAGATGTATGGAGATTGAAAAAGTGGGGTATAGAATATGTATGGAGAATGCAAATGTGAGGGTGATATACCCTCATGTACTTTTTCAATAATAAATACTTTCGAGGTTCTAAATATCTCTAGTGGTGTAGTCGATGTGAAGGGGGAGGGGGGTTAATGTAGGTGGCTCTAAATTTTTTTTGGTTATTTTTAGGGTTGAAGCCATGACCCTCTATTTATTAGCCTCCACTCTACACCATTACACTATAAGCTTTGCTTGTTATCCAAAATAGAGCCACTTTTACTTAAATTTTAATAGTCAGGTATGTGTAGGATCACGGTGTGCTAAAAATTGGTGATGTGAAAAATATGTAGTTTTGAAACATTTAAAAGCATTTTAAAATCTACTTTCATTTTTTTCCCACCCATCCTAATATCAAACCAAGTATTTTATACCTTGCTTGAATGGGTACCCAATTTTAGAATGGGTATCCGATTTGAGAATGGATATCCGATTTGGAAATGGGTACCCAATTTAATAACGACTACCCAATCTAGATGTGCCCAAATCATGGTGCAAAATTCAAATGTAAAGGGAGTGGGAACCAATTTTTATGATATATATATATATATATATATATATATATATATATATATATATATATATATATATATATATATATATATATATATATATATATATATATATATATATATATATATATATATATATATATAATTTACCAAGCTCAAAGGGGGACCAAATTTTAAGTTATACCAAGTCCTACTATAATATACTTATAACATAATTGAGGGGGGCAATTATTATTATATATTATATGTATTAGTAACCTAAGTTAATAAACTATATGATGATGTATGTCCCTAGAGGTCCCCCTAGGGACATACATGTGCTCATGTAAGTCCAAATGGGTCATGGGATACCCTAATTATATATCATATATATTGTTATTATTATATATTATATATGTTAGTAACCTAAGTTAATAAACTATATGATGATTTATGCTCCTAGGGGTCCCCCTAGGGGTTTACATGTGTTTCAATGAGTCCAAATAGGTCATGGGATACCCTATGATCCCTTTCAACTCATTATATGATAACATATGTTCTTAGGGGTCATAGGATGCCTGGGGACATACATCTTGAGTTTGAATACATAAAAAGGGGTTATAGAGTATCTTATGACCCCTTTTGACCCATTACATGATTAAATATGTTCCTAGGAGTTCTAGGACCCTTATATACATATATGTTGTGTTCCAATGAGTCGAAAGGGGTCATAGAGTATCTTATGACCCTTTTGACCAATTACATGGGCTGAAAGGAGTCATAGGGTATCTGATGACCCCTTTTGACCCATTGGAACACAACATGTATTGCCCTAGGTTATTAAGACCCATAGGAACATATGTTATAATGTAATGGGTCAAAATTTGACTCATTGGAAGACAAAACACATGATGATAAGGGTTCTAGGACCCCTAGGAACATATGTTCTCATGTAATGTGTCAAAAGGGGTCATAACGTACCCTATGACCACTTTCTACCCATTGGAATATATGAGGTATGTCCCTAGGGGTCCTAGGAACCCTAGGAACATATGCTTTCATGTAATGGGTCCAAAGGGGTCATAAGATACCCTATGACCCCTTTTGACCCATTGGAACACAACATGGATGTCCCTAGGGGTCTTAGGACCCACAAGAACATATTTTGTCATGTCATGGGTCCAAAGGGGTCATAGGATATCCTTTAACTCCATCCAACCCATTGGAACACAACATGTATGTCCCTAGGGGTCATAGAAACCCTATTGACATATTTTGTCATTTAATGGGTCAAAATGTGTCATGGTATGCCCTATGATCCCTTTTTACCAATTCAACCACAACATGCATGTCCCAAGGAGAATAAACATTGACATATAATGGGTCAAAAGGGGTCATAGAGTATCATATGACCCATTTTGACCCATTACAACACATTGTGTATGTCCCTAGGGTTCCTAGGTCCCCTAGGGACCTACATCATGTGTTTCAATGGGTTGATAACATATGTTCATAGGATCTAACCCCTCAAAAAATATATCATGTGTTCAAATGAGTCGAAAAGGGTCATAGAGTACCCCATGACCTCTTCCAATAAATTATATGACAACATATGTTCTTAGGGGTCCTAGGACCTCTAGGGACATAAATCATGTGTTTAAATGGGTTAAAAGGGGTCATAGGGTAACCTATAACCCCTTTTGACACATTAAATGATAACATATGTTCCTAAGGGTCCTAGAACCACTAGGAACATATAGCATGTATTGGAATGATTTGAAAGGGGTCTTAGAGTATCCTATGACCCCTTTTGACATATTTCATGACAACATATGTCTTTGGGCTAGGACCCCTAGGGACCTATTTTATTAGTTTGAATGGGTCAAAAGGGGTCATGGGATAACCTATGACCCCTTTCAACTCATTTCATGATAACATATGTCCTTAGGGGTCCTAGGACCCTTAGGGACCACTTATTTTATTTGTTTGAATGGGTCAAAAGGGGTCCTATTAAATTTGTTCAAATGGATCAAAATGGGTCATAGGGTAACCTATGGTCTCTTTCGACACATTTCATTATAACATATGTCCCTAGGGGTCTTGGGACCTCTAGGGACCTAATTCATTTGTTTGAATAGGTTGAAAGAGGTCATAAGATGACCTATAATCTCTTTTGACACATTTCATGACAACATATGCCTCTAGGGGTTCTAGGACCCCTAAGGACCTTTTTTTTTGTTTGAATGGGTCAAAAGGGGTCATAGGATAATGTATGACCCCTTTGAAAAAAATTCATGACAACATTGAATACCATAAAATTACTAGCACCTACATCATCATACACTTTCTTCAAATCCTCTTCATCAATCAAACGATATGGTATTATATACTAACTTAGCATAATGTCAAACCAGTTAATGCTTGACATCATTGAAAACATAAAAATGATGTAACATTTAAATACATAAATTAACAATATTATCAATTAGGGCTAACCATTTCCCCATTGGCATTGATTGCAACACATAACATATGATATTAGTATGAATACATCATATGATAATCAAATATAGATCTATTAATAGAAACATGTCTCTTTGGCTCTCTCACTTCATTTAGATTCTCTACAATAGGTTCAAAATTTTCAAGTCAGTTTCCACTACGATAGTTTCTCCATTTGGGTGTACTTCACTTTCTTCTTTTGGTTCAACAACGTCACTTCATATTAGCTTGTATTACTCCCATCTATAGATCCTCTCCTCCTTTGACATACTGAACAATTATTTCCTTCACTACATCACTCCCCATTTCAAAGAAATTCCAATGGTAGCTATAAGTTCCAATGAGAAACTTATGAAACCTTGTATTAATACCTTCTACCTTGCATACACTTGTTATATAAGCTCCATTATAGTTAAATTCAAAACTTCAAGAAATCATCCCTAAATAGTGGCCTCTTTCATCAACTCTAGAATTATATATCTAATCATCCATGAATTAATGCAACATGCATCCTTTCCTAGTGAATCTTAGATAGGGGGAGGAACCCCAACTTACCTCTAAGATAATCAAAGCAATTTTCTCCTTAGAATTTACATACTCTAATCTTACTTTCTTCTCTTGTAATTTCTTCCTTAAGTAATGATACTTGATAGATATATGCTTGATTTTTGTTGGCCTAAGTTACATAAATTGGGCAAGTGGTGAGTGAAGAACTCAAGAATTGAATTAGTAGGATGTGTTTTTATTGATTGGAAGATAGTTAACTAGAAGATACAAAGCATTGAAAGTACAACCACTAGTAGACTAGATTACCAATCAAGACAAAATAGTGAAGGAATGGGTGGAAGTAGAATATTTGTAGCTTAGTCACCATTAATGTGATGATAGAAAAGAAGGTTTGAATGTGATAAGATAAGTAACAAGAAAAAGAGGTAAAATGTTGTTGAAGCACACAAGGTCTTAGGTGTAGAATTATACTTATAGATGACCAAGATGACCTATATGTTAGAAATAATATTCCACCAAGGTAAATGGGGGAGAGGGTGGGAGGGTGAATCGATTATGTAATAATTAAAACATTTATCTTCTTTAAAAAAACTCAGCCATTCAACCAAAGTAAACAACAACCATAATAGGATGCACATAGAAAATTACACTAGATATGTTAATTAGGGAAATGCTTGATTAGAAGAAAAAGTCAAGTGGGAATGATGCCCATAAGATGTACTAATATAAATATTCCTTGTTATAGGATGGACCCTGTTAGGAGTCTATTACAACATTTAGTACATAGAGTACATGTTAGGAGGCTTTGAATCTTCTTTAGTATATTTCAACCTTGTTAAGAGTTGTGCCAACACTATTAGGAGTTGTAGTACAATGTACGCAAGATGAGCCCACTACCTAAACATGCAATTTCAATTACAAGAAGAGCTTACTGTTCAAACATGCAATTTAATATTATGTTATTTCCTTTGTTCTATCAACTAGACCAATCGCTATTAGACCTTGTAGACCATGTCACAAACCTTAGATCAAAATATCAAACATCAGATCACTTAGCAAAACCTTGACAATGAAGTTTCCTTCACTTCTAGACTGCTCTACTAAACTTCACATTCCACTCTCTCTCTCTCTCTACTTAAAATTACTTCATATCAATATAATTCATGTCATTCTTGATAAAGGAAAATTCCCTTCCTTTGTATTGAGTCCTCAAAACAATTCCCTTGGTTAGCTATTAGACCTTCTTAATTAATCATTGTAGGACCTCATTAAGAACACATTACACTTAGCAATAACATTAATCTACTACCTTGAAACTTGAATAAATTTATGTACATGAAATATTATGACAAGTAATCTTAGCCATACAATCACTGACATGTCTTATTTATCCTCAATCTCAATTCTCAGAATATCAACTCTACTAAGAGATATAACAAGTTTACCAAAACATGCCTCTGTAAACTCTAACTCAGAATAGATGTCACCAAAACTTACATAACTTCTTCCAGACTTATCATTTCTTCTTTTGATGATAACTACACATATAAAATACTCAAAAGTATCTCCCATAGCCTCAGATAGTTAGAATACTCAATTAGCCATCCATACCAACTTGATCTCCCCATTGTTCTTCTGTTAGATACCATAGAAAATTGCTATGTTGACATCAATGAAAAACTTAGTAATGAATGTAATATATCATCATATCTCAATACTCCCCCATAGGAATATCATCAGCATTCATGCTTGCAACAATCTTCCCCTTTGGCATTGATGGTAACATGGATGAAAAACATCTAGTTCCAAGAATACCAACAAAAAGATTATTCATATTTCTTTCAAATCCTCTTCATCAATTATTCTCCTCCATTGATATACCTCAATGTTCTTTCTATCAAATTGTCATTCCATGTTGTATTTCTTTTGAACTTGTTGTTCTCATGTCAAACTTCTCTAACTATCATGATGTACATGTTGTCTTTCAATTTTTTTTTCCATTGTTTTTCATGTCAAACTTCTCCCCCATTGACATCAATGTCAAAGGTCTCATCAACTAACTTTACTGCATCAAACTCTGCAACAAATTATTTTTACTTAGCTCAAGTGTCCAAAGATGTTATTTAAATCAATATCCAACAAGAGTCCTAGATGACTATGTCCATCATAGATACTCCCCCATACAAGAAGCATTAGCATGTAGTCCAAACAACAATGGTGCTCTATTACACTGGATCTTCAATTCTAATGTAGGAAGGGGCATAACCCCAAGCATAACTCACAAATACTAAAAATTCTCTTTAGGAAGAGGCTTAATGAATATATATGTAATTGGTCACATACTCCAGTCTGATTTCCTTCTTTGAAATTTTCTCTCTCAACATATGATACTTAATAGAAATGTGCTTGGTCTTAGAATGCAACATTGAATTATTAGACATATTTACCATGCTTGTGTTGTCATAATGCATAACAATAGGTTCATTTATTTCTATCCTTATATCCTTCCACATCTATTTCATCCAAACAACTTGATTGTAATTGTTTACTGTTGCAACATATTCTACTTCTGTTGTACTTTGTGATGTACAATCCTACTTCTTACTTAAGCAAGAAACCAATTTTCCTCCAAGAAAGAAGGCTCCACCATCAAAAAGGTATACATCCTCAATGTTAGTTTTACCATTGAGAGTTATAGATCCAATACCTTTAACATGGCATGACACACTGTTTCCAACTCTAAAAATGCCTCCATCCTAACTTTTGAAGTCAACAAACTTGTTCATATCACCAATCATATGATGTAAACAACCACTATCAATTATCCAATTAGATTTCTTCTCAACCTATGACACCAAAGCTACTTTCTCTAGAATTTCTTCTTTAATTGCCACAAATCCTATTTCATCATCACTAACACTTATTGCTTGTTCATCAGAATCATTATCTTCATTTGCATATAAAAACTCTCCATCTTTTCTAGATTTTTAATTTCCCTTATACTTTTTCTCTCTTTTAGGACACTTAGATGCATAATGACCAAATTCATCACAAGTATAACATTTAAATATTTTCTTACCTCCTTTTTCTCTTATTACCAAAAGGGCTACTCTTTCTTCAATCTTTCTATCCTCCTCAGATCTGTTGTTGCTAGCAAAATCTCCTCTAGTACTTGTGCTCCTTGATAAACTAGGTCAAATATTTAAGGCACTCAAAGTTGTCTTTGTTCTAGTCAATTCTCTAGACTGTCTAAGATCATTCTCAGTTTCTTCAAGTCTTCCAAGAAATGACTCCTTCATGAAATGTTTGGTACAAGATATCAACAATTGTATCATCTAAACTGCTGACTTAAATGGTGGTGTTAGAGTCTTCAATATCTTCCATATAACCTCATCATCTTTTTTTGGTTCCTCCTTGAGATTTCATACATGCAGTAATTTCTAATATCCTATCTCCATATGTTCTTAAAAATTCATCTTCTTTCTTTTTAACATCTTGAAATGCAAAAATCCAACTTTTTAGCCTCAACTTCTTAGAATGTGCATCACCTTCAAAACTAGTTTCCAAAGCTTTCCAAATAAATGTGAAGTAGCAAGTGATTTTAGCTTATTGTATTCAATTTTAGGTAGTGTAGCCAATAGTGCTTCTCCAGCTCTCATGTCACACATAAAAAGATCTCTTTCTACCTCAATACAAGTTTCCAAATCATTTTTAGCAATGATTATCTTCATTGATTTTGTCAAGATCCAATATCCCAAACCCATACACAACATATGTGTCTTCATCTTTTCGTTCTAGCTATCATAATTTGTTCCATCAAACTTTTGACTATCTTTCCTAAACATGCTCACCATGGATCTCCCAAAGTTGTTAAATTTTATCTTCAAGGACTTGATGCTCTAATACCAATTGTTAGAAACAATAGTCCACTAAGATAACTAGGAGGGTGGGGGGTGAATTAGTTATCTAAAAATTAAAATATTTATCTTCATTAAACAAACTTAACCATTCAACCAAAGTAAACAACAACCATAGTAAGATGCACATACATAATTACATCAAATATGTTAACTAGGGAAATCCTTAATTAGAGGGAAAACCCCAGTGGGAATGATGCCTACAAGATGATGTACTAATATAAATATTTATTGTTAGAGGATGGACCCTATTAGGATTCTATTACAAAATTTAGTACATAGAGTCCCTGTTAGGAGATTCCAACCCTGTTAGGAGTTGTAGTACAATGTATGCAAGATGAGCCCACTACCCAAACATGCAATTTCAACTAAAGAAGAGCTCATTGCTCAAACATGCAATTTACTGTTATGTTCTTCCTTCCTTTGTTCTGTCAATTGAACCAACCATTGTTAGACCTTGTAGACTAGGTCACAAACCTCAGATCACTCAACAAAACCTTAGTAATGAAGTTTCCTTCACTTCTACACTACTCTAGTCAACTTTGCATTCCGCTCTCTATGTGCTTAAAATTACTTCATATCAATATAATTCATGTCATGCTTGATAAAGGAAAAATGCCCTTCCTTTACACTGAGTCCTCAAAATAATTCCCTGAGTTAGCTATTAGACCTTCTCAATTAATCATTGTAGGACCTCATTAAGAACATGTTATACTTAGCAATAACATTAATCTTCCATCTTGCAACTTGGATAACTTTCTATACACACAATATTATGAAGAGTGATCTTAGCCACATCATCACCAATATGTATTCTTTATATCCTCAACCTTGATTCTTAGAATATCAACTCTACCAAGAGATATAGCAAGTTTACTAGAACATGCCTCTGTAAACTCTATCTTGGAATAGACATCACCAAAACTTAGATAATTTCTTACAAACTTATCATTTCTT
Organism: Cupressus sempervirens; assembly: GCA_028749045.1. NCBI lineage: Eukaryota > Viridiplantae > Streptophyta > Pinopsida > Cupressales > Cupressaceae > Cupressus > Cupressus sempervirens. The sequence goes on along the minus strand of CM053786.1, from coordinate 644,393,312 downwards.
GTTCTGACATTAAATTCATATACCAAGTACTCAGAAGTATCTCCCATAACCTTGGATATTTAGAATACTCAACTAGTCATCTATACCAACTTGATCTTTCTGTTGTTCTTCTGTTAGAGACCACAAAAAATTACTATGTTGACATCATATCTCAATACTCCTGCATAGGAATATCATCAAAATTCATGCTTGCAAAACAATAAGCTTAGGAATCTATGGATAGGTAGTCACATGCATCTTGTGACTTTTCTCACTATGTATTTCAAAACTGAAATTACAATTTAAGCAGGATAACTCTAGATTATTTCCAACTGTAATCAAAGAATGTGATTTAAAGATCACTTGTTACTCATTGAGAGTGTTGTTGTATAAAAAAGGAGAGGGGAAGACTATCACTTAAAGTTAGATACAAGGACAATTTTTACACTACAACTATGTGAATCAAAGAACTTAAACAGAGAAGATCAGTAAATTATACTTCATTTCAACAAACAAATTTGAATCTTCTCAATTTTATGATAGAATTTGAATGTATGATAGATATTAAATTGTTAGTCATGATAAGATTCTACTTTCTAATTCAATATAAATAATTTTTTTTTTTATTAATACATCAAGATGATGTCACAACTTAGTTTGTTTTCTTAAAATCAATATATTTTCCTTCAATATCTAAATTTTATTAAAATTTTAAGTTTGAAAATAAATTATCAACACTCAATCTTTTTTTTTAAATCAATAAGGGCATGCAAACTGATGGTCGCTTCACTCGTTGGTGTGTCTAAATTGATATAAAACTAAATTTTGATTGAGTGAAATTAGGATCCATAGACCTGCAAGTCATAAGATGAAAAGTTTAGAAAAATGTTGATCAAATATACCATGCAATACAAGTTCTTTTTACTTGTCCCTAATGATGATATATTTAACCTTTTCATGGAGATATTGATCAATTATCAAGATCATGTGTGTAATTGCACATTTCATGTTTGAAAATTACTTGTTTTGGTTTCAATAAAACTTCTTTCTAAACTCGAGTTAGGACTACATAGTCTTCTTTCTTCTAATACCTCTACTGCATATTGGAGTCCTTTGGGAGGGTTTATCTTGGTCTCCATGGAGAGTTATTGAACTATGCCAATGATTCCTAGGGATGGTAAAATGTGACACAAGAGGAAGTTTAGTTAGTCTTCAAGGAAGTTCAAATGGGAGACTATCCAGTACCTGTCTAGGTTAATTTTGGACATCTAGAATTCTTACTCAAAATTTATGGAAGCTAATATTTTGGCTTTTTTGTATATAAATAGTTCTATATAGAACTTGTAGAGTATGAGGTGGTCTAAAAGTACCATTTTCAAACACTTGCCCAAAACTCGTTATGTTCACCCCAATAGCCACTCACCAACAAAGTAGTACTTGTTTGCACACATGGACCAATCCATAAACATGAAAATTAGAAAATGATCAACTATTAGTATAAGTGTGATTGGCTATTAGTGTATATGATATTTTTTTTGGATTTTTTATGAGACCTTTTATGAGTAGTAACTGAAAAGATAGATATAGGAAAAGATGTGATCATTTTCTACAAATACAGATTTCATACATATGTAATAAATATGATAGAGTTTCAACCTATGGCAGGTTGCTTAGATATAATTAGGATTTCCTTATCACCATTGAAACATCAATGTGTGTGAGGATATTGGTACTCTAGAGTTTCCAATCCTTGGAAGTGTGATACTAAATCTTCATTGAGAATGGCTCTTTTTTTAATCATTCCAGGTTTGTGATATAATTCCCTTGTATTGGATTTGTATATAAGTGTAGCACTGAAAATTATTTGGCCTATGATTATGCAAGTTATGATGTATCTATATAAATTCCTATTGGGATCATATGTCTTTTGTTCTAGTATTTACACTCTAGATTTCCTATGTAAATTATTCCTTTTGTTTAGGGCCTATTAATTAGTAAAATTGGGGTTAGGGTTATTGATGTTATTTTACAATTTCTTTGCATGTTGTTCCTTTTTGTCTTGCTTAGAGAAAAATACCAACATCTAAGAGGATTGATTTTATTTTTGGAAAATTTGTGTTCAATATTGTATTAGCTTTTGTTTTTGATGTATTAGAAAAAAGCCAAAAGAAAGGGTGGCTCACCCTAGGTTACAATAGATTGAAAGTCATTTGGAATTCATTCAAACTATACCCTTTCTAAATATCATTAAACAATCCATATTCAAAAAAATATCATAATCCATCATAATAGCATAGATGTAAGTCCTAGTAATAATGTCCAAATTTCTAGACCAAAAACCATAGTAGCACTTAATCCTAAAGATCCTATTATACTTCCTATAGTAAGTCCAATTATACGTATCAAACCATCTACGTGAAGAGTTCATTATAAACCAAAAAATAACAAAAAGTAGAAAGAAAAAATATAGGGGCTATATCCCTTCTTTATCTCTTTGGTCATCCTTCACAACCTTGTCGTCCTCTTCATTTGTAGGTTTACCAGCAAGTTCTTGAACCAGTCATCCACCAAGAAACTATAGAGTGAGTGTGTGGTCTTACTCTCCTTTCCCACCTCCTCATCATCTTTTTTCACATGGAAAAGATAAAGAATTGTGGCCATCAAATGCATCACCTTGGGAGTGTATTTTGCAATGGAGTTAAATTTTTAGTACGAGGTCTCCTCATTTTTTTCCAAGTCCTTAAAGGAGGCTTCCATCTTGATAAAAATGTCAGCCATGTTATTGATACTATCTTTATCATTTCCTTAGGGGGTCCCCTCCATCTTCCCCCAAAATTTATCAAAAATCCTCATTGGAGAAGTGATATCACCACCCAACATAAAATTTTCTAGGGTTTTATTACCAAAATTAAGGGTATCAAAAACATGGGAGGGGTTGGGATTATCCTTTATCTCACGGACATAGCTATTACATACCATGTATATTTTCCTTCTCTTGGTAGGTTTTGTCTTTGTATCAATAGAATCTGAATGCACAATAGTTTCCTTTTTGGGTGGGGTTCAAAAGTTCTCCATTTTTAATCTCTTATTGAATCTCCTAGTGATTTTCTTACTTCTATTAGCATCAGTGTTTGAGTCAAAAACACTAATATCCTTCAAGTCTCTTGGGGAATTCTTAGCAGACTTATTTTTTGTCAAGACTGACCCAAGGCTCAAGTTAGTAAAAATCTAAGGGGTGGTAATGGCTTGAGGCTTATCAATTGGAGATGGGAGGAGAGTTTGGTGGTATTCCTAAAGTTTAAATAGAAAGGCTTGGTGAAGGATATAGTGAAATTTTCCTTCCTCCCTCTTTTTGTGAACATTAAAAAAATTATCTTCCATGGAACATAGAATGTGATGCAAGAAGGAAATTAAATCATGGTTCCTAAAATTATTTAATATAGTGAAGTGGCAATAATATAGCAGCTGGAAGTGGTCTTCAAGCATAATGTAGCACATTATAGCATAGTTGGCCACATCTCAAGGGTTAGGAAGATCTTCCCTAGAGAAGCCACCATGTATAGGCACCAGCTCTTCCTTAGGGTAGAACAATTTTTGTAGGCATACCTCATCTATGATTCTGGGTTATTTTCTCCAACTCTTACCTTTGAGAGATAGACCACCCACTTTTTCTATGACCTCTTTCGTTATTTCAAAGGAGATCCCATTAACAATGACCCTTTCCTTATCCCAAGAATCCACAAATTGCATAGATACATCTTCATCAGACCCTTCAATGCACTTCTTATATGGAAAAAAGGCCTCCTTCCCACAAATAAACCCATGCCTCTTTACTATTCCTAATATCTTCTTCAATTTCATGCAATTAGAAGCACCCATGTTGTTTTCACCGAGCTCAGCCACAAAACCCTCCTCACCCATTGATATACCCTTGTTGCAAATAAGAATTTGAATGAAAGAAATTTTAGAGGCACTAGTGCTATAAACAATCATTTTGGTAAGTCCACTCACCATTTTATGTTTTAAAAAAATCACATTTCCTCATCACCATCCTGTCTTCACACATATGTAGGGCATGTTTCCTATCATGCTGAAATAACTCCATGTACACCATCCTTTAATTTCACAATGCACAAGAATGTTGTAACTATGGTTAGTTGAAAGACCTATGTTTTGCTACCACTTCATCTTGACAAAATCCTTGAGGATCGTCCTTACACAAATATCATAAAGACAACTAATAAACATTCCATAAAGAATAATGATTAATTTCATTAAGTTTCACCACTTTGATTAATCTTGTTATGGGTTTTAAACCATAAATTGATCCACCCATGGGGAGAAATGATAAGGTGTCACACGTTATGTCTATTTATATAGCAAAGATGTATAATTTTTCTCACTACCCACATAGATCTAGGTAGATAGTGGGTGTTAGTTGATGTCATTCCATCTTTGCATCACATTGAAATTATGTCCTCTTTTTGCAAAGTCATCACCGACAGTTTCTCCCTCATGATAGACATGGTCCATTTTCATCTCTTGTAGTCTACTCATAAGGGCACAAATATCTTGAATAATCAAATTAATCTTCCAATTAATACTCTTTTCACCTTTCACTGCATTGATGATTAATAGGGAGTCCTCTTTAATAGCCTTCCTCTCAATCTTCCTTGTGATCATGATATTCATGCCCCATAGAAGAGTCCTAGCCTTAGCATCATTATTTGATCAGAACCCACATCTTCTAGGAAAGGTCACAATATGCCTTCCCCTTTCATTAAAGATCACTCTATGACTTCTATCTTTTCATCTTTCATTGAGCCATCAAATTTGAGTTTCCACCATGAGGAGGGGGTTGGTTTCCATAAAGTGTTGCATCTAGCTTTAATTTTGGAATTATCAAATTTCTCCACAATATGATTGAAGCCCCATTGATTAGCCAACTTAATATCATAGTCTTTGGTGAAGGGAGGGGGGGGGGGGGCATGTGGAGGTTTCCAATGTCAAACAAGACTACATTCCATCAACAAATTCAGAAGCCCAAACACCACCACCATTGAGGGGGGAGATAACTTGTCCCTAAAGATATGATTGTTGTGTTCTTTTCATATCTTCCAACACACAAAAGGTGGGGACAGGGGGGAGGGGGTGATCTTCCAAAAGGATCTTAAAAATGGGTGGGAGGAGGGACCTCTGCAATCTACAAACTGATGGAGATCATAGTTAAAGAACCACTTTACCTTCCACTTGGAAGTAGTCTCATTCTAAATAGAATTAGTATAGGGACAGTGTATAAGGAGGTGGGGGATGGATTCCTCTACATTTTTGCAAAGAATACATCGATTTTCCAACTGAAAACCTCACTTTTTAAGATTCTAAATGGTGAGGATATTCCCATGCAAAGATGCCCACCAAAAAAAAGTTTTTTTTGATAAGTATCCATGGGTGCCACACATGTTTCCATTCATCCAGTATGTCTCCTCCATAAATGCAACACATAATAATATTTAATTGTAAAATCCCCTGAGGGGATCAAGTACCAAATAAATAGGTTATCCATTAAGGCTATGGGGATATGAACCTTGTCGATAGTTTCTTGTAGCTCTCTGAGTAGTTTGGTCTCCATTGTACTACAATCAATGCATAATCTCTTCTATTGATTGTTGGGGGTGATGCAATTCTTCAACTACCCTCCAAATTGACCTATGAAATGATCCATAACAGGCTGAAATATGGAGCTGGAAAGTGGCCCATCCCCTAACTAGTTATCTTCCTAGAATTTAATGGTAGCTCCATCCACCAACACCCATTTAACACATTTCTTCAGGACCTTCCTAGTGTGTAATATATTGTTCCAAATTTTTGACCCTGGGGGAAGATTATTACTATAAAGATGTTGGTGGAATGAGTTTCCCCTTAGGCACTTGTCTCTAACAATTTAATAATAGTTAGTCAAATTATTAGCCAAATTATTAGACATGAGGGCTCTATTCGGATAACCAATCCTCCTAAGGTTCAAGCTACTTAGGACTTGGGCTTACATAACTTTTCCTCACTAGAAAGATTTAATCTTGATTTCTCCTCCATGCCCAACCAAAGAAAAGTTTGCTAGATTTTCCCTATTATGTCCTTGTATCTACCCAAAATCTTAAAGAGAGATATGAAGTACACTGGAAATCCCTATAGGAAAGTCGAGAGGAGATGGAGTTTTCCCACATTATTGAGAATTTTTCTTTTTAACCCTACAAGTTTTCTCTACATATGCTCCACCAGACCATTCCAAAATTTGGGTGTGACCTCCTTGCTAGATAGCAAGATACCAAGGTAGGTGTCTAGCAATTCTGCCTACTAACAACTTAGTTTTTTAAACACTTTCTTTGTAAGGTCTTTATCCATGTTGAAGAAGTAAACCTTGGTTTTTTGATAATTTATTTTTTGTCTCAATGCTTCCTCATACTATTTAAAAGTTTCTTCCAAGCCTTGGCTCCATGAATCAAGGAGATGCCATAAATAAATGTGTCATTGAAAAATTATTGTAGGACCTTCAATGGAAGAGAGGAGGCCATTTTGATACCTTTGATTTTATCCTATCAAGCCAAGGCCACAAAATTTATCCCTAGCACCTTAGCATCAATGATGAATAAGTAAGGTCACAAGGGGTCATCTTGTCAAAGTCCTTGGTGAGAGGAGAAGAATCTCCTAGGGATGTCATTCACAAGAACAAAGAAGTGATTAGTACTTACAGCTTCCTAGATTAATCTCACAAATTTCTCCCCAAATCCCAACTTGACTAAAATTCCAAACAAAAACTCCCTCCTCACCTTATCACAAGCTTTAGAAATATCAAGTTTATGGCCATACCTGGGTTCTCATATTTCTTCGTGGAGTGAATTATCTCATGAGTAATAATAACCGCATCTAGAATTTTTTTCCCAGGGATAAACCCATTCTAAGAGGGACTAATGAACTTTCCTAGGAGAGGTTTTATATGGTTAACAATCAACTTAGAAAGGATCTTATAGATCATTTTACATATGTTAATAGGTCTAAATTCTCCAAGTCTAATCAGTTTATCAAGTTTAGGGATCCACACAATAAAATTCTGATTGAGTTCTTTTAACATTTTCCCATTTTGACAAAATCCCTTGCAACATGGGTTAAATCATATTTGACAACCTCCCAAAACTCTTGGAAGAAAATTAAAGGGGAAACTATTTGGTTCTGACATTTTGAACGACCCTATAACAAACACAACTTTACTAACTTCTCTTCTTTAACCTTCACAATAGGGTCCTTGTTCATTTTATCATCAATGATGAGGTTCATAATCCTTAAGAGTTTTTCCTTCACATTATTCTTAGGATTGTGAGGAGATTGATTATAGATTTCTTGCAAGTTGTCACAAAGAAAGGAGTGTTTCCTTCACATTATTGTAACAATGTCTATGCCATGGGTTGAATTGTTATTAGATTGTGTTTTATTTATTACGCATTGCATTAGTATGTTGAAATTGTGTTTATGTTAACAACAATGCTATGACACTTGGAATATTTGCTCGTTTTGGTTCTTAGAAGAACTTGTTTATGGGATAATCCTGGAATAAATTTCTCAGCCTTGTTCTGCTATAAGGAATTGGTGTTCCAGTAGCCAAAATATTCTCTATTATTCTTGTAAGATAAATATCGCAAACTTCCTAGTAATGTGTCAGAATGTTAAAGTAAATTTTCTAAAGAAAATACAAACCTTTTTCAAATATAGATTATTTATTTCCAGATATAGATACTTTTTGTGATGTACACTATACAATTTTTTCTTAATCAATATTTAACATAAGGTGGTGTCTAGTTATTTAGTTATTGTTATCATATTTTAATGTATTTGAAATAAAATTAAAATGTAAGATGCTATTGATATGTGCTAAACTATGTTACATTTGATTATTGAATATGATGTTATTTAGTATAATTTTATTATTTTTAGTTTTTAGATAGCTTCCAATGAAACTAGTTATCTTTCATGTTAGAAAAGATTGTGAAAAAACACATCTTTGTAATAGGGAAAACAAGCATATCTAAAATATTCTCCCCCTTTTTGTTGGCTTCAACATGTCTCTAAATGTTCTATGAGAAAAGTTTTCATATTTGAACATTATGTTTTTTGTAACTGACTTAATGATATCTTATATTAATATTTTTATTAATTAATAAACATTATAGCCACCTTTTACTAGCTAACACACTTCTTATGCTTTAAATAGAACTCACCTTATTTAAATTAGAAAATAAAATCCTAATTTTTAATTATAAAAATTCATAATAACATGTAAATAATTATTTTCTATAATTATCTTTATTTTCATAATTTTTTATATTTTGTCCAAACAAATGGTAACTATATGTAACTTTCTAACAAAGCTTCGTATGATTTGGATTAAACTCACAAGAATTTCCTTATAATTATTTTCTTTGAGATTTTAAATTAAAAATAATATCTTAACAATTTTATATATATATATATATGGTTTTCACATTCTATCAATTATTTTGGTGGTCATACTAGTACATTTTTTATTAAAGTTTCACATAAACATTAGATCAAATATTATTGATGGTCTTCTTATAAAATGTACATAAAATTTAATTCGTAATCCTAATATTAAATTAAAAAGGAAAATTAATAATTTAATGGTAATAAATAACAAATTATGTTTCTTAAAAGATAAATAACAACTAGTATAGACATCTTAAATAAATCTATCTAAAGAAATGTTGATAAATATCTACTGCAAAATGATTAAAATTTAATTTACTACACCAAATTTATGATTTATATCTCCAAATATTATAATTTTAACAAATATTTTATGTGATATTTATTAAATTATTTTTAAAAATATATTTTGTTTATAATAAAATAAAAATTTCTGCATGTAGATGGTTGTCAAATTTAACATAAAAAGTTAAAAGTTAACATTAACACACTCACACCATCCCACTCCACCCTTTCTACCATTGTAGAATGCCTATAGGCATTAATAACTAGTATAGATATCTTAAATAAATCTATCTAAAGAAATGTTGATAGATATCCACCACAATATGATTAAAATTTAATTTACTACACCCAATTCATGATTTATATCTCCAAATATTATAATTCTAACAAATATTTAATGTGGTATTTATTAAATTATTTTTTAAAATATATTCTATTTTTAATAAAATAAAAATTTCTACATGTAGATAGTTGTCAAATTTAACGTAGAAAGATTTAAGTTAACATTCACACACGCACATTATCCTACTCCACCTTTTTATCATTGTAGAATGCCTATTCATTAATATAAAAATAGCATTTCATCTAATCTATCTATATTTTTTTTTAAAAAAATTTGACAAAACTATTAACATATAATACATCTCATCCTATCTAATTAAATTTAAAAGTGATATATCATTTTTTAAATCTAATTATATGGAGAAAAAAAAATGTGTCAATTCTATTACAGTATGTCTTCATATTTATCTTAAATGTTTGAAGAAGTCTAGAAAAGTTGAGAATACATAGATAATGTTCTCCAGATCCTAATGTATTCTACTTATAGTCTCTCTCATGTATCTATTTAATCCTAATAAACCACTTCCTAAAGAATATAGCGATAATATTTTCAGGAATCATTAATTTAACAATCATTGCAAAGTACTCATTTGAGATGATAAAATATAAAGTATATTTATTTTACTGAAAATGTATATTGTCAATTAACACTCAATTCCAACAAAATTGAGGCATTTAAGGAGAGTGCGAAAGCTGGCAAGGAACAGGTGACTTTGGTTGTCCTTGTTTCGTCTGAGGATAAGGATGATATGTTATTGGACTCCAAGTGGAAAACAAAAACTAGACTGAACTGTTTGGCGTTAGACTGTTCATGGTATGGTTATTTTCCATATTTAATATAGTGTGGACTCTATTTTTGGTTATTGTTCTATCTTTGTTCTAGATTGTTTGTTGGATGTTGCATAGTGCAATGTTCCTAAGCGGATTGATTGGTCCTTGTCCTAAAGTTGAGATGGCTCATGCTGAAGTGGCAAAATGTGTTGTCTCCTTTATGTTCACTTGTGACAAGGATTTACATTTTCTTGCCTTGGTGGTCATTGGATGCTTGGTCAGTCTTCCCTTGTGGTTTAAATATGGCAATGTGGCTATCACCCTTTGATTAGGTTTGTGCCGCTACTTCTTTTTTTTTTTATACTCTTTTAATGTGTCAGGTAAACTTTTTAACGTGATCAGTAGCGCTAACGTGACACGCTCACCGGTACTACGAGGATGAGGGAGACTAGAACCCGTGACCAACCCCCTACAATAGGGAAGATTTAGCCAACCAAGCTAGGGCCCCCACCCAGTTTGTGCCGCTACTTCTATATGGATGGGAGTCCTAATTTTAGCCAAGAAATTTAGGGGAATGACATTTTTATAGGCATTTTAGTTAACTATTTGTGGTGGATCTCTTATGACTGTAAGGAAAACCTCGGTTTATGTTCGTCATTGGGTTGATATTAGATAATCTATGAAACTATTGTGGAATGTGTATGTTAAGCACAAACATTGGATCTGACCTTGGGCCGTGAGTTTGAATAAGTTTCTTTCGTGTTTGGGTTGGTTGTTGGGTGAAAGATTTGTAATGAAGTACAGGAATGAATAAATGCTTTCTACAATAATCTTGAAAAGAAGACTATGCAAATTTCAACTTAAGTATGTCAATGATGTCAAGAAATGCTTAAAAGCATAATCAAAATAATAATAATTCAAACACGTAACACATTGATTACCATGGGAAAATCCTTATGGGAGAAAAACCCCACCCTTCAAAACCTGTATAAAGTATTATAAAAAAAACATGATTACAATACACTTGCAATGCAAGTTCTTATAAGAGAATCACTGCAACTCGAGCTTGGAGAGAATTCTTCTAGCACCCAACCTTGCAAACAAAATTTCATGCTACAAAATCCTCCCAAAGACCTTATTAAATAGTGTTTTTTTAAATATGGAAACCACTTGTAGTTTTGAATACCATGGGTTAAACCACCATGCCAAGTGTTTCCCTTCTTAAAATTTGTATTTCTAAGATGGAAAAAGCTAGGTTAAAATAGCATTCCCATCCAAAGGTTTGTCTCCTAGTTTTGACCCTTATAACTAGCATGATATGTTTCATCTATGCTATAAAACTGACCCTCCTATATTCTACTATGGATAGAGCACCTTTTTGACATCTTATACACCTTTTTCAAGGTATAAACAAGGGGGGGAAATACCCACAGCTTTATTAGAATTTTTTGGAAAAACTTGCAAGAATGAGACGTGTTTCTCAACATTCTCCCACTTGTTGAATACCTTGCAAGAGTTAGGGGATCCAAACTATCATGGACTCAAATACTAGGAGCTGACAGGCCCATAGACTCATAACACTATATGAACTTCTTTGCACTCACATGCTTTGTTAAAGCATCAACAACACTCACAAAATTCCCTACCTTTTCTAGATTAATGTAATGTCCCCAATTCTCAGGACATTTGTACCTATATAAATTATTAGCTTTGTAGTCTATTAAATTCAATTCTAATGATTGATATCTAGGAATGTTACTATTTCTACACATCTTTGAAGATTACTTAATCTGGCTTACTAGCCCTCTGGGAGGATCCCCTATGTTCATGAGGAACAACCTTCGATTATTTGGCCTTCTTTCCTGAAACTACCTTTCAAGTTGAACTTCATAATCCTCTCGAAAGACCCTCTATGTTCCTCATAATGATCCTTGATTAGTTAGCCATCATCCTTCAAAGACCTACGAGACTATCTTAACAAATCTACTACATTTCTCTTCAATAAATTCATATTAAATGTTTAATGTAAATCAATACTCTTCCTACATTTAAAATGATTTACATTTATTATTATTTCTATTCACCTCTATTGTGAATTCTAGTCATAATTCTAATGATATTAAGGATTCTCACATTTAAATTTATATAAAATAGATTAATAATGATAATATTACTATTTACTAGTAATAGTACCACTACAAAATAACTAAATACAATTATATAATCCTTACAATCACATATTCTTAAGTATAACTAATAAACATTACTAAATATTCCTACTAAAACAATTACTTGTAATTGAAATATATGAAAAACATACCTACTTACCTTGTGGGCCCCAATGTTGTGATGCGTTGGCTCTTTGTCCTGTACAAAGTCCAGCCTTGTTCCCGTTTAGTAATGTTAATTGATTCATCTCGACCTCCTCGGTGGTCTATCCTTCACGTGGGATGATGTGGCGGTTTTAATACTAATTTTTCTCCTTCTGCACAAGGTCCCGAATACTCCCGTACTCCTTGATACCTCTGTAAGGAATTTAGTCCCACGTGGTGCAGATAGTCCCGGTGGTGACGTGGCTATAAACTCATGGGTACTTTCTTTTTTGGATGACGTGGCCTTCTGCGTCCATGCTCCTCCCTTTTAAAAGATTCCTTTCTATTATGGTTTTTCCATCCATTTATTAAATTCAAAGTCACGGGGTTATACCCCCTCAATCGCTAATGCGAAGGGTCGTGACATCACATGTGAGTATCCTTTCATTGTATCTTTTAAAGTAGTTTGTTATTATTTGTTTATGTTTATTTCGATAGATAATATTATTTATTGAATTATTAATAACTAACTAATATTATCGATTTGTTCAAACATAAATAAATATTATTCATATTATGCAATTAGCGTCTAATTAATTAATTTAGCCATTCCCTTCACTTGTCCCTCTTTTTCAAATTCTAAATTAGATTATCAATTATGATTTAATATAATATTGTATTATTAGAGAGTTATATTATAGTCCTACGCTCTCAAAATTGCTTGTCCTCAAGCAATTCCAAATTTTAATTGATTCATTAGATTTTGTTATACATGACCAAGAGTTTACATGATAAATTGATTTAAGTGTATTTATCAAATCATGTGAGTGATTCAATTTATAGGATTTGGTGATTGTATGATGAATCGAAAGATATATTATGATCGATCCTTATAGTTTCAATACAATTTCCTTGATGATTCATAGATCAAATAGGTTAGCATATTGAGCTCAAGTTCTTTTGTGTTTCATACATTACCTCCTTAAGAGGATGAAAATCTTAGTGTCACAAGTGCTAGATAGTTATCTACGAGTAGGCTCCCTCAAGGCATTGGGAGTGCATGTTCGTACCCATCTTGGATTCTTTCCTTAAGGATTTTGGAATTATGTTCTTACCTATCTTGGACTCTTTCCTTAAGGTATTAGAAATCATATCCTCTCCCATCTTGGAATCTTTCCTCAAGGCATTGGAACCCATGTCCTTACCCATCTTAGAATCTACCTATCTCAAGTAGATTTACTCTGCCTCTCCCATCTTGACAATTAATCACTTGTATGAATTTAGATTCATCATTTGTTTAATCATATTTCTAGGCTTCTTAAACTATTGTATTCAAGAGTTTATCTTTTTTTATTGATTGAACTTCTTATAATCTTCGCCCTACAAGATGGCAAGATCATGCTCTCATACCACTATAATGTCCCCACTTCTTAGGACATGTTTACATATAGAAATTATTAGCAACATAGTCTATTGAATTCAATTCTAATAATTGATATCCTAGAATGTTACTATTTCTACACATCTTTGAGGATCCCTTAATCTGACTTCTTAATCCTCTAGGAGGATCCCCTATGTTCATGAGGAATGACCTTCAATTATTTGGCCTTCTTTCCTAAATTTGCCTTTCAAATTGAGCTTCGTAATCCTCTGGGAAGACCCTCTTTGTTCCTCTAAACGATTGTCAATTAGTTAGCCATCATCCTTCAAAGACCTATGACACTATCTTAACACATCTACTATATTTCTCTTCAATAGATTTATATTAAATGTATAATGTAATATCAAGAGTCTTCCTACACTTAAAATGATTTACATTTATTATTGTTTCTATTCACCTCTATTGTGAATTTTAATCATAATTCTAATGATCTTAAGAATTCTCACATTTAAATTCATATAAAATAGATTAATAATTATGCTATTATTATATACTAGTAATAGTACCACTACAGAATAACTAAATACAATTATATAATCCTTACAATCACATATTCCTAAGTACAACTAATAAACATTTCTAAATATTCCTATTAAAAAAATTAATCGGGTAAAAGTACAAAGTTGTGTGACCTTTCAGGTTGAATTATCAGAACAATTGAATTTGAGTATTTCTATCTAAAAATCAATTATTTTCAAACATATGATCTAGATAAATTCATTCTAGCTAAGTTATATATGCTCTCACACTTTTCCAATTGGAAATGTCTATTAAATGTATGTTTTATACTAGTTTGTATCCGATTACTAAAGAAATTAAATTATTTCAAAAAAATGGCATTTCAATAACTCTTACTATTTTTCATGATTTTTTTAATAACATATAAACACCATTTTATAGAGCTCAAAGTCAAGAATATTTTCATATAGAATTTATAGTGTTTTAATTATATATAGTATATTGTAATTAAAAAAATTCTAAAAGAACACATTTTAGCACTCGAAAAAATGTCTATTTTGAGAAAGAAAAAAATATTAAATCATATAAAAAAGAATTCAAAATTATATGATGTTCTAGAGGAGTGAGTCTCTTCTAGAATATATAATTTTTCTTCTAGTTAGAATAAATTTGTTTTCAAAAATGTGGTGGGAGATGGAAACTATTGATTTCAAGTGAGTTGAAATTTGAATCATTATAAAAGAGAAAATATAGGTCTAAAGCTGATTTTTATTTTTGAATGTTGTAGCTAACTATGTTATCTATAACATAGTTTGAGATCAAAGGGAAATAAGTTTATTTCCATATAGTTTTGTGGTTGGAAGTAGACCCCTAATTTTCAGTATATTTTAGCAACTAAAAAAATATTTCTAAAAAATAGGAAAATATTTCAATTATTATTTAAAATAATTAATAAAAATTATAATCCTAAAATTCATCCATTTCTACACATTTCATTAGTCTACTTCATTTTCAAATTCAAAATAAAATATAAGTCTTATGTCATTGAAAGTGAATAGTTATACTTTTGTTAGTCTTTTCCTTTGCAAAAGGGTGACACAGGTTTGTGCTTTTAGCTAATCATAATTGAAATACATGACAAACATACCTACTTACCCTGTGGGCTCTGATGTAATGATGCGTTGGCTCTTTGACTTGTACATTGTCTGACCTTGTTCCTCTTTAGTAATGTTAATTGGTTAACCTCAACCTCCTTGGTGGTCTATCCTTAATGTGGTATAATGTGGTGGTTTTAATACTATTGTTCTCCTTCTGAATGAGGTTCCAAGTACCCCTATACTCCTTGGTACCTCTATGCAGAATTTAGTGCCACATGGTGCAAACAGTCCTATTGGTGATGTGCCTATAAACTCATGGGTACTTTCCTTTCCAATGACGTGGCCTTTTGCTTCCATGCTTCTCCCTGTTAAAAGATTCCTTTCTATTATTGTTTTTCCATCCCCTTATTAAATTCCAAGTCACAAGGTTATATACCCTCAATTGCTAATGTGAAGGATCGTAACGTCACATGTGAGTATCCTTTCATTATATCTTTTAAAGTAGTTTGTTATTATTTGTTTATGTTTATTTCAAGAGATAATATTATTTATTGAATTATTAATAGCTGACTAATATTATTGATTTGCTCAAGCATGAATAAATATTATTCATATTATACAATTAGTATCTAATTATTTAATTTAGCTATTACCTTCACTTGTCCCTCTTAGTCAAATTCCAAATTAGATTATCAATTATGATTTAATATTATATTCTATTATTAGAGAAGGATATTAAACTTCACCTTGCCATCATAAAAAATATCCCTCACTAAATGACATTTTACATAAATATTCTTGGTCCTTACATGAATAGTTGGATTCTTTGCTAGGAAGATTGTAGTCTAATTGTCACTACATTTGGTTTGAAATCTATATCTAAATATAATCTCTTAATCAAGATGACTTTCTTATAGGTATGAGTAGCTTCCATATACTCTGCTTCTATAGTGGATAAAGTGACCATAGCCTTTCTCTTTCTCATCCAACTAATTGCACCACTGAATAATGTAAATATATATGCATTGGTAGATCTTCTAGTATCAACATCTCCTACTCGGTATAAATCCATATAGCCTTAAATATCCAAGGAATGCTCATTTTTCATTCCATCAAAATATATAGAATACTTTGAGGTACCCTATAAGTATCTAAAATCTATTTTTATTACATCCCAATGTGCTCTTCTTTGATTAGACATATAATGAGAAAATAATCCCACTACTTGGGCAATGTCTGATGTTGTACAAACAATAACATACATCAAACATCCAACAACACTCTGGTATGGTCCTCAAATTGTCTCTTCTAACTCCAATGGGGATGTAAGACATTATGAGCTAGAAATATTTGTTCCTATTGTAACATGAACACTCAATGGTCTAGAATCCTTCATATTGAATCTTCTCACAATAGTACCAAGATACTTACTTTGGCCTACCAAAGCTTTATGTTTTCTCTATCACTCATAGTCTTCATTCTCAAAATGTTACTTGGTGCACCAAGTGTTAGGATTAACCATAGAAAGAAATAAAAATTACATGCAAATATATAACCAATATTAGAAAATAATAAATCACATAGAAGAGAACACAAGACACAAGGATTTAATGTGGTTCACCCAATCCCTAGGCTACTTCAACCAACATCAACTCCAACGTTATTATTATCCATTTATTACAATCCACAATCCCTCATAGCTCAATACCATTGCAAGAAGCTACAATCTCATCATTCAAATTGTGAAATCACTAACCCTTAGCTATTTTACACAAGCTTTTGTTGCTTACAAAATTAGGGCTAGAATAAGTTGTCTGATAGAAAAATAATACTCAATGACTTTTATAAAACTAGAGTCATTCTTGGCTTTGGAGGCATTTCCTCTCAAACTTGCCCTATACTATAACCAGGAGCACACCCAGGGAACTTCCCCAGGACCTCACAAGGGGCACTGTTGCCAAACCCCCATAGAAATAATCAGAGGGGAAGTAATGCAAAATAAATCTTAGAGTTTGATTAGGCTCCACATCATAACAATCTCCCACGTGGAGACTGATTAGAATCCACAACAATAACATCCAACTTGGAGATTGATGATAGCACCGTTAAACATATAGCTCCCATGGTTCATATCAAAGCCACCCTAGACTTTGTTATTATTTTGTTCTATTTAGACTAGAAGACCAACCGAAGTTGAAGAGGAATTCAACTTCTCCCATTTTACTGCCTTGGTAAACATTTATGTTGGATTTTCATATATATATGTATCTTCTCCATCTTTACCTATCCATCATGCAAAACTGACCGAATAAAATAGTAACACAAATGTAAGTATTTTGTCTTTGAATGTAGAGCGAAATTCAAAACATGAATGAAACTCTAGCTATCTGTAAACAAATAATTATCCCTCTATGGGTGTCCCAATTCTTCCATGAAGAACTAAAGCCATATCATCTCCTTGGCTACCTCCATAGTTTTCCCAACCTTAAAAATTTGGTTATTGTTGGAGAGACAATTTATTCTCCTCTTCAATGTATTTAAAACTTGGTTAATGTTGATTTATAACATATTCCTCAATAATTGATCGATAACCTATATTTAGGCATAAATAGACAAATTTATAAATAAAGTAAAGGATTCCTTAACCTTAAATTCTAATCTTCACTCCATGGGCCTATTAAAGAACCATGTGGTGTGAATTCATAGATTTCATTAATTAGAACACTAATCAATTCATCCTTCTACCAAAACCTTTGTCTACCTATACAAAACAATACCAATACATGTAGATATAGGCTTGGGCATTGCCAAACTATAGTTTCATGCACAAAACAATATTAAACCTAGGGCTTCAAGAGTATTTTGGGAAAACCTTCTCTAACTTCCACAAATCATTATGAAAATAGATCTAACTACATGTAAGTGAAATAGATTTTTTTCTTTATGCAATGAAATAGGCTTACATAAATCTCAAGTCACACACAATTATACAACTCTATACAACTACATTTGGATTACAAAAACACAAGAAAGAATTACATTTTATCACCTGAGTTCATCCATAAATTGCATATAGCGAACCCTTTTTGATGAAATAGGGGAAATTACATGATTTTCCATCTGATACAATGGATACATGATTTTCCATCTGTTATTATAAGTTTTTTATTACTAACACATTTGTAGCCAAAATTATTGTATAGATTTTAAAAGTTTTACGAAACTTTTGATAAGTGATCTCTAATAACTTGCTTTAACTCTAATTTGAATCCACCAAATAAAAATTGTTCTAAAAGATTTATTTCATAAACAAGACATTATGACAATGTAAAATATAAAAATTGGCCTCATGGAGGTATAGTTGAAATAGGTGTTTCTCGACCAATAAGGTTTAGACTAATTATTCAATTAGTCATATTTTGTGTGATTGTTTTAGATAATTTATATTTAAAAATGCTAAAATAATAGTTAAATCTATTAATCTATTAATTAAATTCATTCCCAACTATTACCTATTAAACTACAAAAGGAAGTTTTTGTTATATTCACATGATCTTTTTGACATTAAAAACATTATGACTGAATCATACATAACCTTGATAGTTTCTAAATTGACACATTGAGAAGAAGTATTTTGATCTTCGTGTTGTTATCAATGTATTATGTACACATCATGTTGAATAGTCCTATAGAGTGAGATCACTTCTCTAGTTATTTTCCCTACAAAAGACAAAATTGATATCCCTTTTTTTATGCTCTAAAGTTCCCCACTATAATGGAGAATGAGATTATATGTCAGGGATTCTTGAGAAACTTAAAAGATGAGAGAGTTTATATTAAGCCCAAATTTTAACCAATTTTCTACATGTAGAAGGAAAACTAAATAAGTTGATCTTAAAAAGTAAATTATTGGATAATATATTAGAAATATGAAAATCAACTTTTAAATATATATGATAGATCTCTTAAAATTAGTGTACCTTGAATTCTAAATTTTCAATTGTTTTTGAGACAAGTACTTTTATTCATCATGGTTGGATTTGGAAAGCTATCATTAAGGCCTATAATTAGTTGTTGGAAATGGAAATGTGTAACTAAGAGGGGAGGGGTGAATCAATTACTACAAAAACAAATCCAAAAGTCCCTTTAAGATGCCAACACAATATAAAACCAATAACTTCCTATGACTTGGTTAGCATTGAATATATTATTGTCACTCGATTAGCATAGAGATCTTAAGATATTAATCTGACTAGCCTTCATTAACTTAGTTGTAAAAACATAAATGGAATAACATGAACACAAGAGACACCAAAATTTAACGTGGAAACCCAATTTGGGAAAACCACCAATTGCAAGTAGTTACTATTTTTCACTCTTCTAAAGTAATCCCTATTAGGAGCCAACCTTGTTAAAGGTTACAAAACACACTATTAGGTGTGACCTTGTTACATGATTTAATTTACCCTATTAGGAGTGGCCTTGTTAGAGGTCTTCAGACACTTCAATCTTGAAATACCACCTTGTTAGAGGAGTTTCCAAATAGCTTCTAGAATAACTCTGTTAAGAGATTTGATTTACTACTACAATTATTCGAGAGTAACAATGACTTTACCTAATTGCTGATGCAACTATCTTTGCTGATTCAAATCTCACTACTAGCTTGATTACTTGATCCTCCTTGATCAAAATGTTCTTTGTAGTTCAGTCAACTCAGATACTTTGTCCTCTTACAAATATCCTTCCAAGTTCTCTTCCTTATTCATCCTCTTCAAAAATACACTTTTCAATCCTCAACTTGATGTTATATATATATATATAATTCACCTTGTCAAGTTGGCTTGAATACTCTTTTAATCAATCAAATATTAACCCTTAAGTTGGCTTGTATTAACTAATAAATTTATCAAACTTAATATACTAATAGTTAGCTAAAACAAAATTGGGTATTTGGTCAACACTGAGAATCTCTTTGTTAACCAACCTAGCTCAGTTAGAATATGAGTTCTAACATTAACCAACCCAACTCAATTATTACTGACTCCATGCTAATTTTCCTTTGGTAACCAAGTGAACTTGGTTAATGCTAGGTCTACTTCATTAACTAAGGTTGGTCAAATTTGTCTCTAAACTTGGTTACCATTGAACACTGGACATACACAAGAACCTACTTAGATGCCCGAGTGAGCTCATCTATGTGACCAACTTCTTCACAAGAAAAATAAATAAATTGAATTTTGCCTTTATATTTACCTTTTCCTTTTGGTAACCTCTTATGAGTAGGGCTTCAATAGCTTCAAGATCATCACCAAATTCTTCTTCTTTTTCACTATTAGATTATTTTCCTATTGAGTTTCCTCCCTTTCTACTAAGAGTTAGTTTTTCTTTGAATTTTGTTTCTATGTTGTGAGATCAAGGAAGATAGTTATCAAAGTTATCCAACACCAAATATGTTAACCTTCCCAGTAATGCATCCAAAGTTATATCACTTTTGGGATCACATATCATCTCTTGAACACTTGAAACTATAATTGCATAAAGAGGAAGAAGAGTTCTTAATACCTTGTTGACTACTACTGCATCTTCAATTTTTCCTCTTGGGGCTCTGATTGCACTCACACTTGCTTTGATTCTCTCACTATATTTTGCAATGTTTTCATCTTCTCTCATTTTCATTTGATCAAGTTGACCTCTTTAACTTTCAGTTTTGGCTCTCCTCTCATTGTCATCTCCTGCATAGATCTTTTGCATCTTGTTCAATATTTCATGAGTGACAAGAAAATCTTGGACTTCATCAAATTCAACATAATTGAGAGCAAAAGCAATGCCATGCATCATTGTGTTGTGATTTTTTTTATCTACCATTTGATCCATAGTCAAAGGATCAAGAGGTGACACATAGTGGTTCTCTAGGAATTTTAGGTCTGTATCTCCAATGGTTCCCACATGTAGCTTCATGAGATCCTGCCATGATTTGATGTTATCTTTGTTTAACTTAGGAATCTCTTTACTATAAGTCATCTTGATCTTTGGCTTAGGTCCTTAAAACCTTTCTAGTAAGCACCAATATTTTTTATACCAATTATTCAAAATATAAGAGAAGTAACTAAGAGGGGAGAGGTAAATCAACCACCACCAAATTAATTCCAAATCTCTTAGATGTCAATACAAAAATCCTTTTAAATCACAACTTAGTTAGAATTAGATATTTACTATAACTCTATTAACAAAAAAATCTTAAAATAATGATGTGCATTAACCTTTAGTAACTTAGTTACAGAAAGATAAAGTAGTAAGAAAATAACATGAACACATGAGACACCAATATTTAACATGGAAACCCAACTTTGGAAAAGCACCGATGCAACTAGTTAAAACTTTTCACTCTTTTGAAGTGAGCCCTATTAGGAGCCAACCCTATTAAAGGTTACAAAACACAGTGTTAGGTGTGACCCTATTAAAGGATTTGAATCACCATGTTAGGAGTGGCCTTGTTAGATATTTTAAAACACTTCAATCTATAAATGCCACTTTGTTAGAGGATTTACAAATTTAATGTTAAGTCAACTCTATTAAGAGATTTCTTCACTGCTAAAATTGTTAGAGAGTAAGAATGATTGGCATTTTTGATAAAGAAACTACATCGTAGATTTAGATCACTATTCTAGGTTATCCTATGGATCCTCCTTGATCAAAATATTCTTTGCAACTCCTTGGATACTCTGCTCTAAATAAGATATCCTTCTTTATTTACATCTTATCTTCTTCTCCAATTTCTCATATTTCAATCCACATATTGACCTTTTAGATATATGAAATCCAATGTCAAGTCTTCTTGAATAACCTCTCAAATAAAAAAGTGAAATCCATTGAGTCAACTTGCATAAACCAAAAAATGGATAAAACTAATCTACTGCAGTTTGGCTAAAATTGGGTTGGTAAGTTACCACTAAGTTCCTTGGTAACTGACCTAACTTGGTTTACACTAAAATCCTTTGGTAACTAATCTAACTCGATGTATATAGGAATCCTAAACTTTCTAGGCTAATACTAGAGTCTTTCAAACTCAGTTTCAATTGGTAGTTCTTAGTTAGAGTATAACAATTGTGTAACATCAATGATAATATACAATTGAATAATTTTTATAAATACTCACTAGAATGTATACCAAACCATGAAACCAAAAGGGAAAGACATGATATAACATGGATCCTAGAGAGCTCAAAAATGTACCTAAGGGTACCTCCAACAAGAAACATGAGGGGGTTGGGGGTGGGGATTGAGGGGAGGAAGGAAAAATGGCATGTGGAGACAAATGAGTGGGGAGAAAAAGAAAAGAGGATGAAGGACACAAGGAAAGGAGTGAGAGGTGATAGTTGGACTCATAGGCCAAAAAAAAGGAACAAATATGAGAATAAAAGGCCATGAGGTTATGGTGACATTTGAGGTTGGAGAGAAGATATTTTCATGAAGGGCTAAGAGATCATATATTAAACCCTACTTAAGGTTTGAGGGATGATTAATTATTATGATAACTTCTTTGAGCTTTGTCATGAAAAAGTTCTCTTCCTTGAATAGAACTCGAGTGTTTTCCTAGGGAAGTGTTGTGCTTTGTGACAAATGAATTCTCTACTAAGGTTGATTTTGAGATTCATTTATACTTGAAGTCTGCAATGTTCTCTTTGATATGGATGCTAAAGGCTCTACCCATTTCATCAATGTAAGGAGTACCACAAGATAAAAGCAACTTATAAACTCCTTAATCTACAAGGATGTGTCTAGAAACTTTGAAGAGGTGGGATAATATTCATAAGAGTGGATACTTGCTTCAAATTAAATTGAAGGCCTTTTCTTAGGATCTTAGAAATTTTATGAGAGATGCATTGAATAAAGGGAAGTGGTATGAAGAAAGAGAAAGGTTTTAAGGTATGGTATAGAGGACGAGGGTCATAGTTGGGGTTCTGTAGGGCACAAGTCTTAGCTTGGTTGAGAACCCTTGAGATTTTCTTGTTGTTGAACCTATTTAATTCAATTACTTTATGTAGATGGGCCAACACTTGCTCAAAATTTCTTAATAAAAAATGAAAATGGTTGTGATGGCTAGGGTTTTATGGAAACTCAACTTTAGGGTTGGGTGATGATTAGAAGAATAGTGAAGGTAAAGGTCTTTGTGAGTACCTTTGCAAAAAAAATTAGGAGCCAGTGAACCATCAACATTATTAATGAGAATAAGATCTAAGAAAGGGTTCTAGTTGTATGCCTCAACTTCTTTATTAAAAGATATTTTGTGGACCATGCAATTAAGGTGGCCATGGAATTCTTCCAATTTTTCTATGCCATGAACCAAATAGAAATTGGTATTGTCAACATAACTTTTCCATTGTTTAGGTTTTAGGGGGAATGAAAGAAAGGCTAATTATTCAAATTTCTCAATGTAAACACTAGCATTGATTGGTGAAGCCATAGAAACCCCACTCACTTGCTCATAAACCACCCTTTGGAAAGAGAAAAATGTCAATTTTAAGCACAACTCTGTCACATAAGAATTTTCATTATTGAATTTTATTTTGACCTTAACAATGAAATCAAGGATGGAGACTTTGGTGAATAAGATGGAGACAAAATCAAAGTTCAATATCTGTGATGAAGTTTATGATGTCGGTAGAATCCTTGATAAATGAATCAGACTTGCCAATGGAATCAAACTTCATAACATATTTTTTCATTATTTTGAAGGATCTAAGGAAGACAACATACTAAAAGAAAACAATTTTAGGATGACACATTATGGGTTGCATTACTTTACATGGACTCTTCATTCATATACTTTGATATTTGAATCTTTACTTTCTATGCATGTTTATTAATATTGTTAAAACATGTACACATTCATAATGCTGAAAACCTTCCATGAAATTAGGGTCATATCCAATAGGAATTTCCTATACTCATACATATAGATTTGATAATATATGCAACCTCCACCTTATCCTTATATACTTTGACTTTAGTACAGATGGATGTTATGCACATATTCCTAGACCTGTGAAATATAGTCAATGCCCATCATGATTTGACTTATTCAATGAAGGGCATCTCTAGGACCATATTATTAGTCATATTATTGTGAAATTGATCCATGAATTTCTAATAAAAAATATGATTTATGATTAGCTACCTCCCTTATTTTTCCAACATAAGTTGATTGTCTACACATATTATTAAATTTCACATTACTGTCTAGGAATTAATGACATCTATTAGCAATAAAACTAGTGAATTGATCTTTTAACCATCCTCACTCATCTTGGAGAAATAAAGGAGAAACCAATAGTAAGACAAATATTTTTGTAGCACCAAAAGGAGAAACAAGTTGTATATATCAATATAGGCCCTTACTTGCCATGTTCATTCTTTTACCCATAATAGTCGAGTTTGACCTAGGAAAACATATCTACTTGTAAGATAATAGTAACCCTTTTAATACATGTCTAAAGAGTGTAAACCATATATATCAAAGAAGATCAAAGTAAATGTAGCTCAATTAAGTAACTAGGAAGAAAATAACAAGCAAATAAAAAATATTATAATTATATTTCGAAGCTAAAATACTTGATGTCATATGAAACCCAACTATTACAGTCAACCTTAAATAATACAGATCCAAACTATAGAACCAAAAACATTCCATAATTAAAAATAATAACTCTACCAAAAATATTTTAGAAACTCTTCACCAAAATTGCACATAATTAATCTAAAACAATAAACATATTTATCAATTATATTATGTTTTATATAATTATTCTGAATCATTAACTTTTAAAACTTATTTTTCCTAAATTTAACTATACGTATATTATTTTACTTTAATAAAAGTAATATTATAATAATGATATTATTATCCCATTAACATTGTATCTTACATTTTAGACAATTCACAGATTATTATTATTTTATAAATATTTCTCACGTACCTTGTTTCTTAAACTTGAGACAATTCACATATTATTATTTGATAAATATTTCTTATATAACTTTTCAAACATTCTTGACTGTAATCATTTATTTGTATTTTTTATTAGACTTCTTTAATAATAATAAAATAAAAATAAAAAAATAAAACATTGATAGCACAAATTTCAAACATTTTACATTGTTGATTATGAGTGAGCTTATCCACTTGGAAAATTGTGCGTATTCCAGTTTCACAAAATACTCAGTTTACACATTAAATAAAAAGTGAATTTTTTCAAGTTAAATGCAATCTTCCTCGATCACCTTAATATTATTGATTTATATGGTATTGAAGTACTAAATTTTAATCTCAAGTTGTTCAAGTAGACAATTTAAGTCTTTTCTTTTTATCAATCTCCTTACATGTCTTTTTTTGGCTTATAGTATTAGGCCTCAAAAAGATTTGCATTTATACTTATTCATTAAAAATGAATGTGCATGTTGTACCTTTCGTTGCTATGCTTACATGACACCACATAGTTTCCTTCTTTCTATATCTAATGAAGATATTTTGATTTAATTTTTAAACTATTGAAAGTCTTGCAACTAAGAGTAAGTCATACTATTCAATTGTTTGATTTCAATGTAAAAGTTCTAATACAAGTAGTTGTCCTTTAAGGATTGAGCCATCTCCTCTATTTGATTATATAATTTATATGGTGTTTAAGGTATGATATTGGTATTACATTTTGATGTGAAGTTGTTATTTTTATGATTCATCAATTTATCCCATTACATGTATTCTCTAGAGTATATTATTTGACCCCCAAAAAAAGATTTGTATTATAATTGTTCATTAAGAATCCTTGTGCATATTTTATAGTTTCAAATTTCTTATTTTTTGTGTTTATCAAGAACCATGTTATGGGGGAATTTTAAAAAAAAAACTACTTATGGACGCATAAAGATGAAATTGAATAGGTTATGGCTAGGTCTTTGCCTACTTGGATGGAAATCAAGAACCTTCAACGTGAGTTCTAGCCTTTCCTTTCCCAAATCCTCAGGCCTCATAGCTCTATTTCAGAATTTAAAGAATCCAAAGTTAGTCTCTCAAACCTGAATGCTAGAGCCTTTATTTCCATCAAGCCACAAAATGGTATCCCTAATCAAATTGAGGTTAAATTCGAAGAGGAAGTTTTTAATTGGGAAATTCATCTTCTACGAAATCTTGCAACATGCTTTCACTATAAACTTAATGGTTATGTAAAAAGGTTTGCCCGAGTCTTAAAATGTAAAAAAAGAATTTAATGTTAATAATGAAACCAAGGAACCTAATGTTACCATGGGAAAAAATGTAATCTTAATGAAATTAGCATTGGTAAAAAAGAAATTACTAGCAAGGTTTTAGAGGTTTCTGCAAAGAATTTTTCTTTGTATCTCTTGCTAATCCACAATAGGAAGATAATCATACAAGAACATAATATTGAAGGAAGTAAACCATAATATCCACCTAGTTATTCAACAGAATCTCTTCGCTCTACTTCTCCTTGTTGACATATTAGTAAGGTTTGTTATTAGTGAAACACACTTATTCAGATTGTATATGGTTACTGAGCTCATTGTACCATTTTTAGTTGTTTCAAAGTATTTTAGTTGCTATTGATTCCTTTAGACAAATCCTAGTTGTTACTGATTAGATTCAGTTAATGTGAAGACTAGCAGTGTAGACCATGCATTTCAATTGATGTTGAGTTTATCAGTGGTTACCAAGTAGTACAGTGCTTATCAAGCTTGCATTTCATGTGATGCAAATCTAGTGTTAACTGAGCCATTTTTTGTTAACCAAATGATTCAGTTTATACCGAGCTCAATGTGATAGTGTTTATCAAGTACTGACATGGTAAACAAGTAATTCAGTTTAAGCCAAGTTGCACAATATCTATTGAGTCACTAGTGCGGACCAAGTTCAAGAATACTTAGAAGTGATTAGTATGGACCAAACTTTTACATCTACCAAGTGCATGATGATGTCAAGAAATGAAAATGGATGTCATGTATCAGAACCTCACCGAGTCAGTCTTTAGAACCTGAGTGTCTTCATATGGGCCAACTTTGTAATATTTGTGTAAACTTGTATGATGGCCAACTTTGTAATTGTATGATTGGATTGGTATATATATGTAATGTATTGTACCATATCTAAATACATATGCATGTTTGCAAGTTATGAATGCAATTTGAATAAGAGCACCAAAAGAGAGAATTAACAAGGCTATAATAGCATAAGGAGCAGTAGATACATATATATCACAAAAAGGTGATCAGTAGATAAAGGAATCTCATTTAGCAAACCAAGTTTCCAATTAGAGACCATCTACTACTTCAACCTAATAGGTGGACCAATCAAAATCCTTTAACAAGGTAGACCTAATAGTCTTTCATAAATCTCTTTACTGAGTGCATACTTCATTGTATGTTTGAAAATCCTCTCACAAGGTGAACCTAGCAGTCCTTATTGCTCGTAATAGGGTAGATCATCAAAAGTGATCAATGTAAGCCTTAATAGGCCAACTTTATGCTACAGTGCTAAAGTTTGTGGGTATCATCCTCACCCTAGTTTTTCTTTCTATTTGGAAGGTTTCTGGGTCACCAAATCTTTGTGTCAAAGTTTTATGAATGCTTTCATGTTTTTAGTTTCTTCTGCATGTAATTAGATCAGATGAGATGAATTAAATGCTAATTGGATTGTTGGATTAAGAATTGAAATTGTTAAAGTTTAGAAGTTACTGATTCACCCCTCCCCTCTTAGCAACTTAACATAGTCTTGAATATTTCCAACAATTTTTATTAGAGCTATGTGGTTCTCAACAAAAAATTTAACAACTTAAGAAAAGATCAAGGCCATGGAGATATTTAGGCTTTAAAAAGCCACTGATAATGAAAAGTTGGATTTGGAAATGGCCATTACCCAACTCAAGAAAGAAAAAGAGAAACTCTCTCAATCCCTAAAAAGAAGAAAGTAACTTTGAAATCAAATGAATGATCATCTCTACATTGAAGAAAGAATTTGAAGACTTTCATCCTTTAAGTAGCTCAGACAAAGCAAATGATGCAATCAAAGAACTCCTAGAGAAGAATGGTTCACTACAAGAAGAAGTAAGAAAAACAAAACAAAAGTAGAAATGAAAGGAGAAGATAATGAGATTCAACATCTATCCCTCCAATAGACTGACTTAGTCAATTAGCTCACCATTGCAAATGAAGAAATCATGAACCTAAGATTTGAAAATGAAAGATTGCAGAATGATCTAAACTTTAAAAGGAAAATCAATGAAAGGATGATGAAATCCCAAGCCAGCATGAATCAGTTGAATGAGAAAAATCTCTATAAACAAAAGGGAAAAGAAGGAATTGGATATATAGAAGAAGGTGAATCCTCCAAACAAGGTGGTCAAAAGAAACAATGACCTACTTGTAGTCATTGTGGTAAGTTAGGTCATACATCAAAAAAATTTGTTGGAGTAATAGGAAAGCAAAATTCAATGAAAAATGTTACAACTGCAATCAGCATGGTCATAGAGTTAATGAATGTAAAGAGAAACCAAATTTTGAAGGAAAATGTCACAAATGCAAGAAACATGAACACAAGGCATCAAAATGCAAAACCAAGACATTAAATCAGGTAGAACAAATTATGAAAGCAATATTTGGTTGGGATTACAATACCTAGTGTAGACATCATTACTATGGAGAATTTAGACACATTGGTATGAATTGTGTTAAACATCATATAATTGAAGAGGAAAAGAAGGCAAAGGTTGATGACATCTAAAAGTAGATGAGATAGCAATGAATTCCAAAATCTACCAAGGATACAAGTCCAATTTGTGATGGTCAAGTCACTCAAGAATTGGGCAACTCTACCATTTCTAATTAAGTTCTCAAGGGAGAATTGGAACTAGGATATCAAAGATTGCATCCAAATAAGTTCCAGTTGAAAGGTGACAAAGATCCAAATCTATATTTAGGATACAAAGGGATCACTGAGTGAGATCAGTATTAGTTATTGTTGAGTTACCTTTTCTACCGAGTGAGGTCAGGTCATAGACTCTACTGAGTGAGGTTGGGGGTAATAAAGATACTTATGGTTGCCAAGTCATGAAGATGTCATTGAGTGATCAATGCTAAGTAGTGGATGACAATCTATTAATATATCTACTTTCATACCAAGCATTAATGGAAAAATTTCAACTAAAGGCGTGGAATTGAAATCATTTCTTACCATGAAATTTTGAGTGCTATTGCAAAGAGTGATTTTTAGTGTGACCAAAGTGACTTGAGAAAATTTCCAATGAAAGTTTTTCAAATTTTCTTAATCTACTGACTGAAAATGGCATCCAATAGTAGCAAGGTTAAGTGAGGATCTAACATGTTGGTTCATGGAGTTGAGTGGAAGGCACCAGAATTCAAGCTCACTCTTGTAGTTGCCAAACCTTAGATCCAAGTGGTTTGAAATCCCAAATTCTTTCAAAGGTACTTTTTATCAATAATATTTGCATTTAATTCAAATGCATTATTCAAGAGATTGGTACACTAGAAATGGACGATGCCCTAGGTCAGCTATTTGTGAATTGAGTCCTAAAACTCAAGCATCAACATCTGGAAACCAAAGGGCTGACACACATCCCTCACATGCCTTGTGAATTTCAAATCAAATGGATTAGATTTATCCTTAGTCAGGTACATAATGGGCAGCTATGGTTAGAACAACCAATTTTGATAACTAAGAAGATGATTCATCAAATCAATGGCCTCCTAATGCTAGCCAAAATCAAAATGAAGAAAACCTAAGATTAGGCAAAACTGGAAAAGAAAACCCTAGCTGAATGGGATGGTAGAAGAATGAAAATTAATAGTATCATTGATGCAAAATTAAATTCTAGAATTCACATTATTGCATACAATTCAATCAGACTATACAATGTGTCATGTGAAGCCATGGACTTGGCATACAAAGTGATTAAGAACAATTTATCATATGACATTGCCAACCTATTGTTGAAGTAGCTCAATAGGAACATGGAAATCATAAGAATGTCAAAGAAAAATCCACATAAGTTTGGTTCTTTGTTAGCTTGCCTATTCTTTTATGTACAAAAATTTTCCCCCTTTAAAGGCACTATAGTTTGGAGAAAAGATGTGCATGTGCTCTATCAAATCAATGAGTATATTGTAGAGATGGGTAAGA
The DNA here is from genome assembly GCA_028749045.1 of Cupressus sempervirens. Classification (NCBI taxonomy): domain Eukaryota; kingdom Viridiplantae; phylum Streptophyta; class Pinopsida; order Cupressales; family Cupressaceae; genus Cupressus; species Cupressus sempervirens. The sequence goes on along the minus strand of CM053786.1, from coordinate 644,362,928 downwards.
ACTACAACACTATCATGGACAAGTATTTCAATGCATTTAAGGAGAAAATGAAAAATAGGTTTAGAATTCCCAAGAAGCTAGTTGAAGACTATAAAGATGATATATGTTTCATGGTGGATAGTGACAAGGTGTATATTCAGGCAACTAAGCCTAGAATTGTGTGGTAAAACCTCTTGGTTATGAGGTCAATATTGATGAAACAAAGGATATCATTGAAGGTATTATCAATGAACCAATTGATCCTAAGGCTACATACTTTGTAACATATGATGAAGAAAAGGCCAAGATTGAACTTTAAATAAAGCTCCCTTAGGCAGTCAACAAAGGGAAAACTAGGATTGAAAAACTGAAATCAAGTTCACCACTTTTGTTAACCAAGGGAAAAGGTGAGGATGAGCAAGGTGAAGAAGAAGAGGATGAGGAAGAACCATTAAAGAAGAAATGCAAGGTGATTATCACCAAGATAGAAAAACCATCCAGTGCAGTATTCACTAGGAGGTTGAGAAAGAAGGTTGACAAAGGAGGAGACATCATATTCAGAAGACCTCCACCCACCTTCTAGGATAGATTAAAGCAATTAAAATATGGAGCTGGTATAATAAATTTCAAGGCTTCGAAATATGGAATCAGAACAGGTGAAGAGAAGAAGCAAATAGAAAATTTGGTCATAGAAAAGATGGGACAATGGAAGTACTCCCCTAACCAGCTTGCTTCTCAGATTCCCAATTTCCTAATGGAAAAGATCAAGCCAAGATGGGAACATGCTATGCAAATAGTCAAAGACATAAATGGTAAAACCTTAAGGCGATTATTATCAAACATATCAGATGCAGAGGTGAAATAGTCACTAAAGAGGAATGAAGGAAAATTGACTCTCAAATTCAATACCTATCTAATTTTGATGAAAGATATTAAGTATGTTGTGGAGAATGCAACAAACACTTGGAAAAATGTTTACCATCTTCACAAACCAAGTGAATTTCTAGTTGATGTAAAGGATGATGATGATGATGAGGATGAGGATGGAAAGGATGGCAAGGATGAAAAGGATGATGAAGGATGAACACATGTTGTTATAGTTGATTATCAAGAATACAAGGAGCAAGAGGTTGTTGACAAATAAAAGCAAGATGATGAGGAAATTGACCTAGTAAAGATAGCTACAGTAGTCATTACCTCACTTCCTCACTTTCCAAGCAAGCCAATGTCAACATCAAGTGTGGAGACAACATCAACAAGTTTTATTGTGATCACTAGTGACATCTCAAATGTCCAATCACTCTTTGCCCCTACTTAGCTTAGCACATCATTGATAGAAGCAATCTCTACTTCATCTACCAAGCTGTAGAATCCTTCATCAACCAAGCTAGCAACATCATCTTTGAATACTTCAGTTGTAAGCACACCAATTTTGTGTTCTACAATTTTGGCCACATCAATTTTGGGTTCTTGAAGTATTTCTATAAGTATTCCTTTAGTTAGTATAGTATCAGTTTTTACTATAATCCCTAGTATCTCTACCATTGTTTCTATTCCAAATATAAAAGCAATAAGTGTAAGGACAATTAAACCCAAGGTTCAACTGAGTACAAGTTTTTTGGAGAAAGGAAAGGAGATAGAGGAAGACATTTATTTAGATGAGGAAATGCTAATCCCCAATTGGGATATTTACAAGCTTACTCTAGACCAAATGCAAACATTTGGTGAACTCCTCCAGAAGAATGCTAAACAACAAAGGCTAAGAGAGGAGAGAGATAAAGAGTACAAGATAATTGAAGATGCTAAGAACATTTTGGCAAAGGCCATAGGAATTGAGATTGATTCTTCTCAACCTATCTTCTGTCAACTAGCAGAAGTAGTTTGTAAATTTAATGAAGACATTGATGGACAAGATAAGCTAGTGTAGAAGGATGAAAATAAGTTTGGCAATAAAGTACTGGAGCACATTACTCAGTAGATAGCCATTCATCAATTAGAGCTTTCTACAATTTTGGGCAATTTAGAAACATCTTGTTCAAATGTGTCATCACTTTTTGGGAAACTATGTGATGTTACAAATTGTCCAAAATAGATGAAGATCTAAAGGCCAGTGCTCAACAATCACAACTTGACCCTAGTTCAAGCTTTGGACACTTCAAGAAAATAAGATTTTAGTCAGATATGCAAGCAGAATTGCTAAAGGAAGAAGCAAGGATCAGATCCACATTGATTGACATACAAAACATGATCCTTCCTAACATGGATGCACTGCAAAAACATATTACATATTCAAAAAATCTAATCCATGACAATAACTTCTCTATTATGGACCATATGATAGAATTGTCAGCAAAGGTACAAATTACACTTCATACATGTAAGGTCTTAGAGGAAAATTGGTATAAAACCTTGGCAATCATTCTCAAGGTATATTCTAAATTTTTATCTCATTTTGGTGTCTCTATGTAAATAAAATAGAATAAAGTTTTGGCATTACTATCAAAAAGGGGGAGAGAGATAGATAGTATGAGGAGAAATATGCTATGGGTAAGAACTTCCAATAAGTAATAAATAAATAAAAAGACATGTTGTATATAGTAAGAAGATATATAGTATAGTGTATATACTTTACAAAATCGATTTTGAAAAATCCCAAAAATAGTATACTCTACGAAGCCAATATCACATGGTGATAGATATAAGGTATGAGGAGATAGATAGTATGAGGAGAAATATGTTATGGGAAGAACTTGCAATAAGTAATAAATAACTAGAAAGACATGTTGTATATAGTAAGAAGATTTATAGTATACTGTATATACCTTACAAAATCAAAATTGAAAAATCCCAAAAATAGTATACTCTATCGAGCCAGTATCACATGGTGATAGATATAAGGTATTCAATTTTGGCTGATAAGTATTTTTGTCACTAATACCAAAGGGGGATATTGTTGACATATCAGCCAAGTTTGTTATTAGTGACACACACTTATTCAGATTATATATGGTTACTAAGCTCATTGTACCATTTTCAAATGTTGCCAAGGATTTTAGTTGCTACCAAGTCCTTTGGACAGATCTTAGTGGTTATCGAGTAGATTTAGTTAATGTGAAGACCAGCAGTGTAAACCATGCATTTTAGTTGATGCCAAGTTTATTAGTAGATATAGAGTAGTATAGTGCTTACCAAGCTCATAGTTCATGTGATGTGAATCCAATGTTAATCGAGCCATTCTATGTTAACCAAATGATTTAGTTTATACTGAACTCAAGGTGATAGTGTTTATCAAGTATTGACATGGTAGACAAGTGATTTAGTTTAAGCCAAGTTGCACAATATCTACCAAGTCACCAGTGCAAATCAAGTTCAAGACTACTTAGAAGTGATCAGTATGGACCGAGCTTCTATTTCTATTGAGTGCATGACAATGCCAAGCAATGACAGTGGATGCTATGTATTAGAACCTCACTGAGTCAGTCTTCAAAACCTGAGTGTCTCCATATGGGGAAAATTTGTAATATTTGTGTAAACTTGAATGATGGCTGACTTTGTAATTGTATGATTAGATTGGTATATATGTAATTTATTGTACCATATATAAATACATATGCATGTGTGCAAGTTATGAATGCAATTTGAATAAGAGCAGAAGAAGAGCAAACTGTAAAGGCCATAACAACATAAGGAGTAGCAAAGACATATCTATCATAGAAAGGTGATCAGTATACAAAGGAATCTCATTTAACAAACCTAATTGGAGATCAGAGATCATCTACTACTTCATCCTAATAGGTGGACTAGTCAAAATCCTTTAAAAAGGTAGACCTAATAGTCTTTCATAAATCTCTTTACTAAGTGCATACGTCATTGTATGTTTGAAAATCCTCTCACAAGGTGGTCCTAGTAGTCTTTATTGCTCCTAATAGGGAAGATCATTAGAAGTGATCAATGTAAGCCTTAACGGGTCAACTTTATTCTGCAATACTAAAGTTTGTGGGTATCATCCCCACCCTAGTTTTACTTTCTATTTAGAAGGTTTATGGGTCACCAAATCATTGTGTCAAAGTATTATGAATGCTTATATGTTTTTAGTTTCTCATGCATGCAATTAAATTAGATGAGATTAATTAAATTCTAATTGGAGTATTGGATTAAGAATTGAAATTGTTAAAGGTTTTGAAGTTATTGATTTACCCCTCCCCTCTTAGTAACTTAGCATAGACTTGAATATTTCCAATACTCCTACCTAGAATGATCCCCCACCAATAAAAAATACACAAGAAATTGCCCAAGAATCTGTTAATTCTAGGGATGAAGAGATCAAGGATGCTAATGGATTATCCATGGAGTAGTCAGTAAGAAGTCTATTTTCAAATTTTGTGTAGAAGTAGCTGAGCTACTTGGCAAGGTGAGGTGCCAGGATAGAATAGTTTCAAGTTGGTTGACACCAATAGGGACTGAGTTTCTTAGTCACAAAAGGGAGCTTGACAAAAGTAGAGATTGAGCTTCTTGATCAATGGAAGCTGAGTTACTCAGCTAAAATGCAAGCCGAGTAATGTAGGGAGAATCAATAGTGTTCCAAAAAATGCATAAAAAAAATTATTGATTTCTCCTTCATTTTTTCCAAAACTACTAACATGCATAGTGAAATATACGGATGGAGACAAGATCAAAAACAAAATAGATTAGAGGTTTTCTAGTATTCTTTCTTTCTTTCTATTAACTGAATGAAACTGATACAAATTTGGAGAATGAACTACAAACCCTAGAAGAAGAAAAATATCTAAAAACTTAAAACAAACTTACAACAATGTATGGCTACATACAATAAACTTGGAGCAATTACTGCTCATACAGGACAAATTTTCACATTCACAAAAACTTAGAAAGCTATCCACCCATTTGTTGGTACACTCTAAAAAACTTTTTCTAGCATTGTTGCTCAACTAAATTCATCTTACATTTAGAATGTTTGGGATCAATATTTTAGTAAGTAAAACATTCCCCCCTTTTGTCTCTTGTTTTACACACAAAATATCCCTCTCATTTTCAAATTCAAACTAACCTACCACATTTAATATTTTTGATTGTTGCAACTTGCAATGTCTTCCAATGGGTAGGTGTATTGGAGGCTCACATGACAACAAAAAATGATTAATTATTCCAATGCTCCCCCTTTGTCCCAAGCCAACAATACAAGGATCATTTTTGACCCAAGTTGACTATGCCTAAACTCCTTCTTAGACACACATAACTTTCTATGCCCAATGGCTTAGTTAAAATGTCCACTAGCTACTGCTCAAACTTACAGTATTTCATTTTAATTTTTTCATTTTCCAATAGCTCTTTAATGAAATGGTATGTGATCTCAATGTGTTTGCTTCTCCCATGGACGACTAGATTCTTTGTCAATACAATTGAGGAAATGTTGTCACAATAGATTGTGGTTACATCCTCTTTCTTTTTATTCAAATTTGCCAAGATTCTTTGTAGCCAAATAGGTTGACATGTTGCTACATTTTCTACCATGTATTCAACTTCTATTATAGATTAAGCAACAATTGGTTTCTTCTTGGATGCCCATGAAACTACACCTAAACCCATATGAAACATATAATCAAAAGTACTTTTACTATCAATTAGACTTCCAGCCCAATCACTATTAGTGTAACCAATTAGCCTAAATTCATTATCAACAACATACAAAATGCCAAATTCCTTGGTACCATTCACATACCTTAGATTCATCTTTTGCACTTGCTAGTGGGAATCCTTCAAAGCTTCCATGAATCTAGAAATCAAACTAACTCCATGAATCATATTAGGACAAGTTGTTGTCAAATACATCAAGCTTCTAACCATACTTTTATACATTGTTGGATTCACATTCCTGCTATAATCTTCCTTGCTCAACTTTATACCTATGGTTGTTGGTGTTGGGGCTACCTTACTATTTTGTATTTTAAATCTCTCCAAGATATAATTTCCATATTTTTCTTGAGAGACAAAAATTCCATCATGCATTTTTTTACTTCTATGCCTAGAAAGTATTTCAAGAGACCCAAGTCTGTCATCTCAAATTCACTCTTCATGGCCTCTTTGAACTCACCAATTAGAAAATTGTCATTTTTAGTGTAAATTAAGTCATCTACATACAAGATAACAATCAAAACCTTACCATTTTTTGCCTTGATGTAGAGAGTGGGAGCACTATAGGTTTTTCTAAATCTATTGCTCATGAAATATGAGTTAATCCTACTATGCCATCCCTATAGAGCTTGCTTGAGCCCATAAAGAAATCTCTTCAACCTATACACCTTGTGTTCCTTTCCTAGAACTTCACAATCAAGTGGTTACTCACATACACCTCTTCTTTCAACACTTAATTCAAGAAGGTGGACTTCACGTGCATTTGATATACTTTCTATTTTTGTTGGGTTGTAATTGCTATGACAACAGACATGATTTCCCTTCTTGTAATTGGGGCATAAGTCTCATCATAATCTCTACCATGCTATTATCTATACCCCTTGACCACTAGTCATTCCTTATGCCTATCTATTTTTCCTTCAGCATTGCACTTGGTCTTGTAGATTTATTTTCTTACAACTTGTTTCTTTGGAGGCAAATTAGTTAACTACCATGTTGCATTTCTCTCTGTAACATCTATTTCATCATCCATGTAGTTATACCATTTTCTTTTCTTTCAGGGTTTCTTCAAAATAGATTGGATCACTATGAGAAACTAATAATAAATTAACACTCTCATTAGAGTCTTCATCATATGTTCATCTTCATATATCTCCCTTAGACTCTTAGTCTTTCTTGGTAATAAGGAGGTGAGAGTGGGATTTGAATTTTCAATATTGTTGATGCTACTATTTTGCATACCAATTCGGATTGTCTAGAACTACTAGGAGCTGAGTTTGTACATGTTTGAGGTTGCTTTCCTTTTTTCCTCTTTTTGGAGCTATCTATATCTATTGCTCCTTCATTTTTTTGATTAACAACTTCATCTTCTTCATTAATAGTTAGCACTTAACTTGAAGTGCTTGAAGATTCATCCACCAAGCTATCCCATGATTGATTCTCAAGAAGCTCCACATCTCTTGAGATGATGATCTTCTTGGTGATCTGATTATACAATCTATGGGCTTTTGATTCTAAATTATAATTTGTGAAGATGCACTTCACACCTTTTTCATCCAAATCTTTCCTTTGCTCCTTTGGAAAATAAGCATATGCTACACATCCAAACACTCTCAAGTGTTCAACTATCCATCTATGCCTTGCCCAAGCCTCAAGGGGAATATTTTCATAGCGAAACCTATTTAATATTGTTTTTGCTACAACCTTTCCCCAATATTGAGTTGGGAGTCCACTTTTCTTTCATCATGCTCCTTTCCATTTCAACAATGGTTCTATTCTTCCTCTCAACCACTTCATTTTGCTATAAAGCATAACTAGTTGCAAGCTCCTTCTCGATGTGCTTTTTAGATTGCAAAAATTTAAAAAAGAATTGGAGGTATAATCTCCCCTCTATCCAAACTTAGGAATTATACATAATGTCCAAATTGCTTTTCATCTTGGACTTTAAATTCAATAAATTTATCAAATGCTTTAGATTTTCTTTTCATTAAATAAACCCATATCCTATGATAGAAATCATCTATGAATGTTATAAAATAAGTACTCCCCCAATAGAATTGGTTTACATAGGGCCAACTAAACTAGAATACACTAGCTCTAATGGTGCCCTTTCCCTTCTATAATTACCAAAATTAAATGGAACCCTATGTTTCTTACCAAAAATACAACCCTCATACTTGTCACATGACTCTACAATATTAGAAAAACCATCTACCATTCTTTTTGTGGATAATAAATTTAAACCAAAAAAACCAAGATGTCCATACCTAAGATGCCATAGCTTGGAGGGGTCTTCAATCAAACTTTTTTGAGTTTATTATTGATGTACTATCGTACATGCATGCTTGGGAGGTGCAAAAACAATTTGAGAAGAGAAACAAGTCTCTATCCTCAAGTAGAACATTTGGTTCCTTATCATTTTGACTGCTACTAGAATCTTCTTACTCCCATCTTTCTCATGAATGACACAATTGTTATTTTCCATCCACATCTTGCAACCATTTTGAATGAGTTTTCCAACACATCAAATTGCACTTCATGCTTGGGGAAAAATAAACACTTTGAATTTCTCTCTTCTCACCTTGATAGTTCAGACCATTATAGATCCTTTGCGCACAATAGTAAATTTTGTTCCCATCATTTTCCATTTTGATTTTAGATTTGAAATTCTTATCAATAAATGAAAATAGACTTTCATTACCACACATGTGGTTGCTACAACTATTGTCCAAATACCATATCTCAGGGCTACATTCTTCACCAATGTTGCATATGATGAAGGTCTTGGGATTGTTTACTTCACACACATTCAGATCAACCACATTTGCATTCTTCCTTGATTGATCACCTTTCTTTTTCTAACATTCACTTGAATAATGCCCAAATTTATGGCAATAATAACAATCTACATTACTTTTGTTAGAGTTTC